>CM053589.1:66192673-66219063 GCA_028646515.1 Pseudochirops corinnae | reverse complement strand
AGGGCTACTAGTAGAGATTCTTTGATCTGCTTTTCTAAAGGAAAACAACTCAAAAGGGGTCAACGATCTTACTTTAATCAAACATATATATCATTTACTTAGTTCAGGGGAAAAAGTCAGCACCCTGAACTTCAGCAAAAATATAAACAAAAATTACAAGTAGAAAAAAAATAGCATGAAGACCAACAGACAGGGCTTCCATCTGACCAAATAATACATACATGACAGATCAACAGGCAGATCTAGATGTCTGACCAGTACATACAAAAAGTTACCAGCAAGGGAAGCATCAATATCTGGGTTTTCAAAGCCAGGGGGCTCCTTAATAGCTACTCAGAGTTTTATCTGGCCAAATCACAAGAACACTATGTACATACATACATACATACATACACACATATGTATGTGTATATGTATACACATATATACGTATATATGTATATACATGTATGTATATGTATATATGTATATGTGTATATGTATATTTCTATATATGTATGTATATGTATATGTATGTGTGTATATGTATGTGTATACACACACACACACTTCTTCAGGATGAGAAGATCATCACAACCCTTGGGACCCACTGTCTAATTACAAAGTAGCAAAAGGTGTGGGCCTTCCTGAAAAACAAACCTCCCCTAATCATGCTTCTCTTGTTGGGCTCCATGTGAGGCCTATTAATGGACAGGGAAGATTGTCAACACCCATTAGCATTACAGCAAGTCAAACAGTGAAAACGTGTTATTGTTTTTTTCCCAAGGAAGTGACAGACTTCATTAAAACAATTATTTTGTTAGCTATCAATGAGAGAGGCAGTATGGCATAATTGATGGACAGCTGTCCTCAGAATGAAGACCTGCCTCTGACACAGTCTGTCTGTGTCACCCTGGGAAAGTCACTGAACTCTCAGGGCTCTAGGAAGCTCTCTAAGATGATAAATTGCAGAGAAAGTGCTGCCCCACATTGATAAAGGGAGGGACATTTGTATACCAATGAAATAAGTGGTCCTGTCTCCATCTCTGTGTCTCCCAGTGAAGGATGAAAAGGGAAATAATGGAGGCAGGAATACCACTGTATGTTTGCATATCATGCTTACTTAGCCTTAGTGTGTTTTGTTGACAGTTCCTTTGATTGTTCTATACCCGGAAACAATCAGACAAGCACAAATACTCAGTGGTCAAGTTGCAAAAGTCACTTCTCTTTACTGGCTTACTTAAAGATGGAGAAGAGAACTACATTAGAGAAATCATAGTCATTTGTCATGACTTTTTAATGAGATTTTTTGGGAAAAAGCTTTGCTTCAGTATCAAATATTTTGTTTCCCTATGTAGTCCCTAAGAATAAGTTTTAAGCAGCTCTTTCTTTGTGAATGGAGTTTAATTAGCAGCCTGTAATATCAGGGCAGAGATCAGAGTTCAATGGAAAAGAACATAGTTTCTGTAATAAGGCACACTGGGCTTCTAACACCTAACTCAAAGAGATCACCTTTCTGTGTTCCTTAAGAAGTACTCACTGGGCTCATTCCTATACAATTGCATTCCCAGCTAATTGGATCTGTGCTTCTGTGTTTGTCAAGTTTTCCCAGGGAGGGTAATCTTAAAGAGGGATGTGAAATTAAAAATAAATAAAAGTGGAAGGAGGAAATGAAAGACTACTTTTAAAAGCAATTAATTAAGTTGCTAAAAATCCTATTGAGAAGCAGTATGTGTAATGTGTTTTAATTGTGTGTATTAACAGAGCAGTAACTATTACAGCCACTCCCTTAGCCATTTACCTTGGGAGCTGCTAAAGGGAATTCTACAAGTGGTAGTATTAGTCACTTGTTAGAGGTGAGGTTTGGGAAATGACCTAATAGGGACCTAATGTACTGCTTGTGCTTTTTTTTTTCTTCTTCTCCCATTTAGTCCTGGACCCTCAATTCAACAAGCATCTATTGAATTCTGATAACATACCTAAAAGTATGCTAGGTATATCAATTGCCTTTAAAAATAGCTAACACTTATATAATACTTAAGGTTTAACAATTTTAAGTTTGGATCATTTAAACAATCAACCTGGTGAGGTGGATGTTATTATTCCTCCCATTTTACAGATAAAGAAACTTTGACAGAGAGGTTAAGTGACCTACTCAATGTCATACAAATGGTGTCTGAGGCAGAATTCAAACTCAGATCTTCTTGACTCTAAGTATATCCATCTCCTTCACCATTCAATTGTCTTTAAGTTATTTATTCATTCAACAAGCATTTAGTAAGTACTTACAAAGTACCAAGCATTGTTTTAAGTGCTAGGAATACAAAAGAAAAGCAAATAAACCATCTCTGCTCCCAAGGACTATATTTCCTATTGGGAAAGACAACATTTAAATATATTGAAATACATACAAGGTACACACACCTACTGAGTATATCAAAATAATCTGAACGGAGAAGGCATGAACAGGTAGGGGGTCCAGGAAAGGCTTCCTGAAGAAGGAAGAATTTGAAGTGAGTCTTGAATGAAACTGATGAAACTAAGAGGTGGAGGTAAAAGGCAGTGAAATCCAGTGGTGGGGGACAGTTAGTACAAAAAAACATTTAGAGGAGAGATAGAGTTGTCTGGGGAATGAAAACTTGAAAACTTCTCAGAATGTGTCTTATAAATTGGTGTCAGTTCTGTCTACTTCACCCTTCCCCCATCTTCTTTACTACTGCCACATCAGCATTAGGCTCTTTAGGAGTTTTTGACCTCCAACCTTGCTGGTGACCTTTCTCCCTCTCCCTGCCTTGCTTCAGGACTCTTCCCCCTTTCCCTTGCTATCAATCAGCATTAAGCTCTTAGCCCTTCCCTTCTTTACTTTGGCATTTGACAGATATGGATAGCTACATTTGAATTGGCTATCCCCCATATCCCTGTTCTCTATAAGCCCACTTCCCAGCCACTGAGGGATAGTGGTGGGCTTGCCTGTTATTTGTCATTGGGGAACATTTTTCTGCAGAGACTTGAGCCCACCTCTCAGCCAATGGGAGAAGGAACAGCCAGAGGGGGAAGAAGGGGCTTGACTGCATTAGGGTATAAATTATTGTTCTGTCTTTTGTAACACACCTCCTCTCCTTCACCCATCATGGGGAGGACCTCCCTTTTCTCCCAGGGGAAGAGAATATAATTTCCTGTTTTTATCCTAAGAAATTTCTGTGTTCTTGATTAAATTTTAAATGGGATTTTTCATCCCATACAGAGGGTTGTGCTAGAGAAAGAGCAAATAAGACAGCATGGTTGAAGTTGTAGAATGCATGGAGGGAAGTAAGAGGTAAGAAGGCTGGAAAGGCAAAAAGGGGACAGGTTATGCAGTTTTAAATGCCAGAGGAGTTTACATTTGATTCTGGAGGTAATAGGGAGCATTGGAGCTCATTGAGTAAGAAGGTGGCATAGTCAGACAAACACTTTAGGAACATCATCTTAATAGATGAGTGGATGATGAATTAGAATTTTTTAATGATGGTTGTGATTTTTACTGTTCTTTCCAGAAGTCATTTAAGAAGGCTTGACATCCTATTTTATAGAGGACTATATTGAATTTCTCTCAGTGAAAATGGGACCACTTGCCATGAAGAGTGCATATATAAAAAACTAGCTTATCTTTAAATAGCTTTTGGTTATCAAATTTCTCAACATAATAAACCAAGTTTGTATGCCCAGTGATGTCCTTTAGCTGAGGTGATTTTTTTTGACCAGAAGGGGTGGGGCAAGAGAAATGCCTGAGGCAAGCAGTTAGAAAGACTGTTGTAAGAGTATAATGAAAGTTGATGGGGAAAAGAACTAGAATTGCGGTCTTATGAGTGAAGAGAAGGGGGTTTATATGAGAGATGTTGTAATACATGACAAGATTTGGTGATGGGTTGGATATATGGAGTGAGTGAAGACTCAAAGATTACATGGAGATTGCAAGACTGGGAGGACAATAATCCCCAAGGGCACCATAAGGAACTTTAGAAGGGAAGAGGAAAGATAGATAATGAGTTCAATTTTGGGTATGTTCAGTTTTGAGATACCCATATAACATCTAGTTGAAGATGTCTAAGAGGCAATAGGGGGTGAGTGATTGTAGCTTAGCAGAGACTTTGGCTCTCTGTATTCATTTTTAGATGATCTATATCCAGATCCGTGTTCATATCTACTATATCTATATTTATATGGCTTGGTAGACAGACAGACAGACAGATAGGCTAGCTAGCTAGCTAGCTAGCTAGACAGATAGGTAGAGAACTAGCTAGATAGATAGACAGGTAGATAAACAGAGAGACAGACAGACACAGATAGATAGATAGTTGATCTGGGAATCATTCAAATAGGTATAATTGAACCCATAGGAACTGATGAAGTCACCAAGTGAAATATTAAAGAGCAGAGGTTGGTAAACTATATACTAGCCCAAAATCATAAACTGTTTTTGTATGGCCAGTGAGCTAAGAATGGTTTTATTGCATTTAAAATTGTAAAAATCATTTTTAACTCTTGCCTACAAAATAGAGTGGCAGTCAGGATTTGGCCTGAGGTCTATAGTTTACAAGTTTCTAGAGCAAAAAGAGAATGTGTCCTGGGACTGAGTCATGGAGGACCCATAAGTAGAGGGCATAGCAAAGGAGAATGAGGAAGATCAGAGAGACAAATGAGAGAAATATAAGTGAGTAGTAGCATGACAATCTGGAGAGGAAAGAGCATCTAGAAGGAGAAAATGAGCAGCATTACCAAATGCTGTGGAGGTAATTTTTGACAATGGATAGCTTTGGAGAGTAAGGTTTCAGTTGAATGATAACATTGGAACACAGACTTTTTCTCATAGCAGAGAAAGAACATGCACCCTTGAAACAGAGAACAAGACAAGACAATGTAAAATTGTATTTTAGCTGTGTGGTAGAGACAATACTTGCTATACAAGATCAGAAGAAAGAGATTTTTTTTTTTTTTGCATTGGAGTATTTGGGAAGGTTTTATAAAAGAGGTGAGATTTGAATTGAGTCATAAAGGATAGGTAACAGTTGGGTAGGTGAAAAGGATAATGTGGAGTATGCAGGTAAAGGAGTTTAAGGTATAGCTGGCTGACTTGTTACAGGTTTCTTTCCCCCAGTATTGTAGCCTGGACTTCATATGGTCTGTCTATGTTCCCCCGGTACTCATGTGGTCTAAGATCACATCAGCATTATTCTGGAGCAAGGCCAGAATACACATCTAATTTTACGGGTCTCCCAACTTCTGATTGTCAGCATCTTAAAGCTGTGGTATAGGTATATCCAAGGGAAGAGAGAAGGGCACAGAATGTGTTTTAAATAATGTAGCCTTCATTGTTTTATGATAATAACTCATCATTGCCCCAAACCCTCAGAAGTTTGTATTGAGTGAGACTGTTTTCAGGGAGGCATGCAATAAAGAGGGAACAAAGTCTCAGACACACATGAAAAGTCAACTAGTTAACCAGACTTCCAACTTTTGTGCTTTGTGTCAGGAGTTGGGAGTGCTGTGGGGTCAAGAGGGAAAGAAGAGAGACAACCCTGTGCTTGAGGCTATGGTCCTCATAGCTTCCCAGGATTCTTTGGGCCTATTTAAGAGCATCGTTAAGTAGTTTCAGATCTGGCGTTGGAGTTTGAATGACTGTCCTGGGATTAGTAGAAGAAGGAACTGTGGACTGAGAGCTAGTGTTTGTGGTCTGAATGATTGAGTCAATATGTTGAGAAGATGAATAATATTGTGAGATGCTAGTGGTTCAGTGAGAGAGCCGTCAGATATGTATCTGAGACAAGGTGGTTGAGTACTGACTGAGAGATTGTGGAAGGAGTGAAATGGTGTGGCAGGGAGTCCATTTAATGTGAAGGTGATTTCAGTGAGTGCATGTGTGAATAAGTGAGTGCTAGAGTCTGTGCAGACCTAGTGAACCTTGGTCTTTATACAATGTCTGGGCTGGTTTACACTCTACCACCCCCTAGGGATAGAGACTGGATTTGCAATTTCATTGACGCTGAGACTGCTCAAATCAAGAAATCAAGAATACAGGACAGCATTATCTCTGTGCATTGTACAATACTAAAGAATTTCTTAGAGCAGTATTGTCAAACTCAAATAGAAATAGGGGCCACTAATTCATACATAAAGAACCCTATGGATAACATATTGACTTAGATTTAAAATGTAATGCTATCTACATTTTATTGTATTTTTACTTATTTCGTTAAATATTTCCCAATTACATTTTAATCTGGTTCAGGCAGCATTTATGAGTGTTGAGAGTCCCATGCATGCTTGGCACCTCTGGCCTAGAGCATGAAGAGGTTAAAGGACATCGAGGCACACATCCAATATGTGTCAGAGGCAGGATTTGAACCTAGGTCTATCCTGATTCCAAAGCCAGCTCTTTATCTGCCATACCATGTTGCCACCAATACCCAAAATGAACACCAACACAAAGAGCCATAATGAAAGGCTAGAAATCAGATCTTACCTCCTACAACATATCTGAATTGTGCCTAGTTCTTTGGGTGATGCTTGGATAGAGTGTCCAGAAACTGTGACTGTAGTGATAGAAAGAGTTTGGTGAGAGCACTATCATGGAGGTAGCACTTGTTCCTCCTGTTACTTTGGACGAAGGGGGTGGGAGGTGGGGAGGTTTAGTAGAAGCAGCAGCTAAACAGTTCCAAGTCTGAAGCTTTTCAAGTAGATTTACCCTGACCCTCCCTCTCTGGATACAAATAGGACGATAGGTACACCGTAGGGAAAGGAACACAGCCAGCTTTCATTTCTCTGAGCCCATTGATTGCTTTGTTTTTGGAATGTAAGTGACTAGCCTGGCGAGTAACAAAAGGATGAATGTGTACAGAGAACTAGCTTTTCTACTTGAAGGAGTGTAGTGGCTTGGCCCAAGGAGCTTAGAAAGAGGAAAGGAGTGACTGGGAGAGAGAGAATTGTAGTGAATATTCTGCGAGCCATTCTCTCAACCACACCTCAGGCCAGCAAGCTGTGTATTTAGAGGGCAGCTGCTTCTTTTCCCATCAGAACTCTAGAGTAAATCCTGGGAAACTGGAGAGTATGCTTTCTGATGTTATAGTCACAAGTCCCTATGGCTTGCTTCCATCCAGGGTTTCAAGTTTATATCAATTAGTCATCTAGACTTAATTAATTTTTATAAAGGAAATTTACTAAGGTGGTATAATTGATACAAAACATCTCCCCTGCTCCAAGTCTGTAATACACTCTCCCATTAGTACATATAGAGTCCAGGGGAAAATGTACTTTGATTTAGTGAGCACATATGGCAAAGGGGTGCCTCACAGATCATAGTTGCTGGAATTCCTTTTGTCCCCTTCCTTGGATGTTCAAGAAGTTTTTGTTCTTTTGGACTTTTTGTTGAGTCTTGAAACAGCCTTTCTTTCTTTATTACATCTAGTATGTCCTTGACTCCTGATGCAAACACTGTCATCAGCTATTCTAAAGACACTGCTAGAATACTGATGGAATCCTGAATTTCACTCTTTCCCTCCTCCTACATTATTCCTTCTCAAGGGCTTGACTGAAAGCTTCCACAGGAGGCTGCTAGATGCTTGAATCTCTGATTCCAAATTAGTTTTCTGGTTTTATATAAGCCCCATATGGTATGATCAAGTCATCCAACCAATTCAAACAGACTTCCCATTACACCTAGTTGAAATACCTTTGATTGACTGATTGATTCACTCACTGAAGGTGTTCAGGCTTTTTTTTTTTCTTTTCACTTCTAATGAACAACTGAGATGTGTTCTCAAGGGAAAAAGACAAATAATCTTGTTACTTTAAATGAGATGGGATTGATTGACTCGGCACATGGAAGGAGTGAATTTAGCTGTATGTCATAGTAAGGAATGCTGAGAGTGATTTGAGAAAGTGTCCATGCAAAGTAAAGTGAGTCGGTATATACCAAAACAAATATGGAAATTTCCAGCTACAACTATGCATGGAAAGATTGTGTGTCTAGTTCTTGTTTTCTTTGTCCCCCTCAACCCCTCAACAGCATAAATATCTACAAAAATGAAGCAAAGTTACAAATATGATTTTATCCCTCATAATACATTTAAATTATAAATTGTCTAAACTCCTAGTTGTGTTTTGGGAAGTCATGCTGGATTTGGGTACAGAGTGACTGAAAGTGGGATAACCCACAACTGCAAAGAAGTCTCAATCATCTCTCTTCTTAAGTCAGTTTTTCAGGAAAAAGGATAGTTTCAGACATATGAGCCCAAAAGCTAGGCTATACTCAGTTTTTTTTTGAATTAAGGTATTCAGCCTCCAAGAAGAAGAGAGGATGATGGTATGGTTTGGTTAGGACCACTGATGGCAGCTGATACCCATGGATTATAGTACAGAGAGGATTAGGAGCATTGAGCTAGGCCCTTTAGGTTGAACCTGAGAACTTATCTTAGCTTCCACAATTGGACTCTATCGTCTTTTGTCTCATGGTGGGTGCAACAGGAAATTTAACTGTGAGAGGAAAGCAGTCTTTTTGCCAGTTAATACTGATTTGTTTAACAATGAGTGGTTGTCAGGCCTCTTGTAACTTTGTACTTTGTAAACTTTTATAGACTATCTAAAAGCTATGAGGATGAAAGGACACATGTGGGCCGTACCAAGCCATTTTGGTACTATAAATCTGCAAGTGCTGACAGAGTTCATTGAAAGAAATTAACTGCCTTGCTTTCTGAGAGTTGCTGAGGCATCTCAGATTTAAAAATGAAAACTGTTTGAAGCTGTTAATTTCCACTCCCATCCTAGAAATGGATCCATATTTCTAATCAGACTGAATTGATGTACTAGAGATGAGCTATACAATTAGCTACTTCTATCACCAGTGGGAGATCAGTAACTTCATGCAATATGTTTGTTCACTGTCATTTTTCTTATCCCCTGCAGCTAAACAGAATAGTATCAGAATTCATTTTCTCTCTGTATGTGTCTTCCCTCAGGGGTCTTCATTTTTCTTTGTATGCTCTAGCTTTAACAAGATTCACTAACTGTTCATTCCCACTAACTAGTAGGTAAAGTACCTGCCATTGAATGGTGGGCTCCCACTGACAGTTTCTGCTATTTTCCATTCTACCTTGTCATTCTTGTGGTTTGGGCATAGGCTTAGCAATCAGAATCTTGAGTTTGATTCCATTCTATCAGAAGGTCTTGTATACCAATCCCCTTTCCAAAATCATTCATCCAGCTGAACAGTTGAATGTGTCTAGGAGTTTATTTCCAATACATGACATTGTCCTCTAGGATGATAAAATATATCCTGCAGAATATTCACCAAAATGGAGAGAGACAGTTCTACCTACTCTGCTTTGGTGATAGTTGCAGGGGTAGTTGTATGTCAAGTCCAAGGCTTTTTTTTTTTTTTTAGATCTATCTTATTCTCCTTCATAGACTAGTTCCCCGAATTACTTGTCAGCGATGCAATGATGAAAAAGGATGCATGGCATAGGGCCTAAGGTAATTACTTTAATTTTCTATACACTAAGGATAACTCTGTTATAATGAAGATTATTGTTATTTAATGAAAATTTTATTGCATATGATTGGTATGGTTTAATTAGCACCAATATGGTGCCATCTGAACACTAAATATTAGCGTCCTGTGGATTGCATCTTTAAATACCTAGCATATATTGTATTCATTTAGTGTATTAAAATGAAAACTATAATATGGAGACTGTGGAAATGACTAAAATATCCTTTGCAAATTCAGTTTAATGCCTCAGTCAACTATTTTAAAACTATTGAGTATTAGGCACTGATTGAAATTCAGTCTAGATAAAACGTGGTCCCATTATCATGGAACTTATAGTCTAGCTTACATTCCAATACTTCAAGGGTGAATGATTTCCTCAAGAAAATAAATGGGCCAGTCGTACCCAAGAATGAGAGACAGATGGACATGTTGTGTAATATGATCAATGTGAAACAGCATGACTTAATGAATAGAGAGATGACTTTGAAGTCCAAAAGACCTAGTTTCAAAGTCTGCCTCTGATCAGACTGATTGTGTTATCCTAGGCAAGTCATTTAACCAAGACTGGAAGTTGCAGAGAAGATGCCAGTCTGTATTGGTAGGTCCTTCCTCATCTGGAAATCCCTTCTATCAGTGAAATCACAGTTCCAGTCTCTATGCCCTATTCATCTTCTCTAACATACAAGATTGCAAGCCCAGTTTTTCATGCTTCTTTATCCTCAAAGTGTTTTTTTTCCTTCATTGTTCCAGCTGAGCATTTTTGCCACACTCTTCTTTCTATCCCTGCAGTTTCCTAGGAGTTTTGTTTTTTGACTTAAAAAAAAAATGGTTCCCCTTCTCCCTGCCAGAAGTTTTCCAAAGATGTTTGTTGTGACTATTAAATTGAAGATGTGAATACTTTGCTTGAAGGTGAGAACTATCCTAAGATTTGTAGATAAAGATGCATCTTCTTCAGTCTGTAGAATCATTTTCTGAGTGTTACTTTGGGCAAAACAAGATTGATTTGGAGACAAAAAATTGTAATCATTATGATCACCTCACAATTAAAGCATTCTATGTGTTTTATAATTGATGGGCCATCTCCAATTGTCCTGATCCATATCTGGCCACTGGAGCCAGATGGCTCCAGAGAAGAAGTAAGGCTGTTGACTTTGCATAGCCCTCCCTCACTTAAATCCAATTCACTTGCAAATTATGGCATCATCTTCCTGATGTTATGGTTCTCTCTGAGAAGGACAAACCACAGCCTAAGAGTAGTCCTCGCTGCCCCATGGGGCCCCAACTGACCAGGTCCAGTTGGGCAACTCAGCATGAGGGCAACTCATGCTGCCCCAAATGAGGAAACTGAAACCCAGAGAGTTTGCATAGTTTTCCAAAGCTACATAAGTGAAAAAATGCTAATGTTGAGGTCTAGGGGTTTTGGGGATCCCTAAATTCTTTTTTTTCTTTTATCTTTTTTTAGTTTTTGTTTATTTTTAGTTTACATCATTCATTTCCATGAGATTTTGAGTTACAAATTTTCTCCCCATCTTTCCCCTACCACCACCCCAAAACAGCGATCCCACTGTATACCCCCTTCCCCAATCTGCTCTCTCTATATCCTCCCCCATCACCTCTCTGACTTTCTGGTAGGGCAAGGGGACCCCCAAATTCAAGGGCAAATGTTTCACATCCTGCCTTGAATGAATTCAACCAAAGCCTCCATTCAGTTAGAGACAAGGTTTATTGAAATCCTGGTTGGGGTGGTGAGATTTGAAGAATCTACTCTATTCGGGCTGCTTGTATTGAGGAGGCCAGACTCTTAAGTAATCTGAGCAATTTAATGGTGAGAGAAGCAAGATGGACCTCTTACACAGTGGTCAATGAGTTGGTCTTGATGGAATCAAGGAGTGGTAGTCTAGGGTGGGGCCAGGTAGAGACCATGTGGGCCACAATGAAAGGGCAGTTAAAATGATTCCTGGGATGGGTGATGTCTCAGGAAAAAATCAGAAACTTGACCATGTGGGAAAGTTCAAGGAAAGCTGGGGGGAGGTGGGGTTCCAGGCCCTTACCCTTTCAATGCCACATAACACCTCAGCAGGTTTCTTACACCTTTTCCCCCCTGACCCCAATGCTTGGCTATATGACATTAATTTTTCATAGGAGGATTAGAATGTAAACTCCTTGAAGACAGGGATTGTCTTTTGCCTCTTTTCCTATCACCAGGGCTTAGCACAATTCCTGGCAGATAGTAGGTACTCAATCAATGTTTATTAGTTGATTGATTGATTGAGTTGCAAAGAGGTTAAGAAGTAATACTAGTTGATCTCTAAGGTCTTTTCTAGCCTTTTTTCAGCCCCAAGATTGCAATGACAAAGCTAAGACTAGGACAAAAGTCTCTTGACCCCCAGTCTAGAGGCTTTTTATCACACAATATTGCCTGTTTGTTTGTAAGATGATTCTGTTCCAAGCTAAGTGAGATTTAGAATCCTGCTCTTGGGAAGATTACAAAGCAAACAGCCTCAAATGGACAAGTACTGTTTATGAAGGCAAAATTCCTGGCTTGGTAATTTAAATGTTAATTCTCTGGAACCTTTCCAATATCTTGGAGATTAGACCCTGGCCAAAGAGCTGTATCTATTCCAGGAAAGCCCCAGACTGGTTAAGTAGAGCTTTTTAGACCATGCAAAGAGAAGATTAGAGACCTCTAAAAGATGACTCATGGAAGACCAATCATCCTTTCATCTCACATCAATAGCAATATTTCTCCCTTCCTCTCTGAAGCATTAGAAGAGCTAGTGCACTGTTGAATCAATTCTATTTGTTACTTAAAACAACAAGAACAACAAAAATCCTGTGCCTTCACTTGGAAGGAATAGCCATGTCATGAGCCAGATGTAGTGAGGACAGACACTGAGAACTGCTCAATATGTATATTTGCAGAAACACCAAGTGAAATTAGCTCAGCCATCTTCTCTACTGTTTGGTGATGGGGTGGTGGTGGAGTGGTCTCAGTATCCACCTAGAAACTCTATCTAGCCTGAGAATGTATACTGCAGATGAGAACTGAAAATAATAGAAAAGATTTTTTTTTGTCTACCTGAAATCAAACGTGGGAATTGGGAAATGTCTATATTATTATTAAGTATTATTAACATTATTATTTTTCATCTAGTTAGCTTCATGTTCACGTAGCCTTAGTCCCATGAATTTAGGATTGTTATCTATTCTCATTTTATAGTTTCAGATGCTGATAAAGATTCAAAAAATGGCGATGAACTTTGATCTTATTTCTCTATTTTCTGATTTTCATTTTTAAAGTTATTATTGATGCTTTAAAATACACAGACACATCATAGTCCTTTCTAGATATGCCTCTTTCTTTCCCACACTGCCCTACCCCCAGGGAATTTTCCCTTGTAACAAAGGAAAAATGATACAGTCAAAATATATTAACTATGTCTAAAAACATATACACCATTCCTTTTCTACTTCTCAAATGAAAGGAAGGAGGTACATTTTTTTCATTTGTTCTCTGTTGGCTATGATTTTGGTCTCATCAATTCTTAGTGAAACTCTTCCCTCCCATTCTCATGAAAACAAAATATAGAATTTTCTCTCTTCCCCTCCTTCACATTTTCCTGCTAAAGGTCACTGGATAGATTTAATCCCTCCCCGCTTACCCCACAATATTATTTAGAGAGGAATTTTTTTTTGGTCTTTGTCTTCTTTTTAGAAAGAACAAGAGTGAAGGATTTTTAAAATTCATTTTTAGAGAAGTTGGGTTACACAGAACAAGAGAACAATTTTTAATTATGCAAAACTACCTTTTTAAAGTCTTTTTTGAGTTAATATATTTCTATTTTTAATGTACCATTTAAACAAATCCTTCATTTCCATAGCCGTGGGATTTCATTCAGCCCTGAACTTAAAAACCAAAATATTCAAGAAAGAAACAGATCATGTTGTCAGATTGACATTCTTTTCTTCCAACTTCCTAACCCATCTGAATGATTAAAGATACATAAATATGTATCCCAAAGGTCTATTTACTCATCCTACATGCTAGACAAGATTATGGCACTAAGGTTTGACATTTCTTGTTTAAACACATACTATTGACATATTCTATTGTTTGACTTTTCAGCTGGTTAATGAATAAATAATCAAAATTGTAAAAAAGGTCACCAGATTGGACTTAAACTTTCTCAGAAGCACTGAGAATCCTGAGTACATTTAAGAATGTTTTAAACATTTTTTTTTTCATTTATAGCAAAATCAATAATAATAATAGCTGGGACTTACATGGTAAAGTTTGCAGAGCACTTTAGAAACATTAGCTACTTTTGTCTTCACTACAATTCTGGGAGGTAGGTGCTAGTAGTATGCCCATTCTACAGATAAGGAAACTGAGACAGAGGTTGTGAGTTGCCCAGGGTCACATGGTTAGTAAATGTCAGAGGCTGGATTTTAATTCAGGTCTGCTTGACACCAAGTTCAGCATTCTGTTCATTGAGCCACCTAACTGCCTATGACCAGTTGCTTACTTGATTAGAGAAAGATCATTACATACATACATACATATTAGCTAGCATTCATAAAGCACCTTAAGACTTGCAAAGTGTTTTACAAATATCTCATTTTGTTCTCACAACAACCCTGAGGAGTAGGTACTATTATTATTCTTATTTTACAGATGGGGATACTGAGATAGACAGAGGTTAAGTGATTTACTTAGAATCAGATAACTAATATATGTATGAGGTAGGATTTGAACTCAGCTCTTCTTGATTCCAGGTCTAGCACTCTATCTATTGTGCCACTTAGCTATGGTAAATAGCCTATGTTCAAATAGGGCTTCTGAATAATAAAGCACCCCAAGTCCCATGATAGAATAGTTTAATAGTTTAATTATGGATACACACATATACATACACACATACATATATGTATATATACACACATATCTGTCTATCTAACTATGTATCTATGTATCTATCTATGTCTCAGAGAGGTTAAACAAGTTGTTTAGCAACAGTAAGTGGTTGAGTTGGAACTTTAAAACCAAGGCTTCTTTTTTTCAGAGCCAGTGTTCTTTCACCTGTACCATGTGGTATTTACAAAGTCAAGGTTATAGATTTAATTCTTGCTGTCCTTAAATTGATTCTGTGTAGAACACTCTCATTTTATAAACTTCTTTTACAGACTGTCAGCCTCCAAGTCGTGCTCCTTTCTTTCTTAAAATTTTCAGCCCTCCTTACCACTAAAAGCACAGTCCTCATATTCAAGAACTAATTATGCTTAATCATGAGCACTGATGACCCTTTGGGCACCATGGGTTCTCAGTTCACGGATCTCACTTCTCCCAACCATATGCTTCATTCCACCTCACCTACCCACAGAAATGTAAATTGGGTCTACTCTAAATTAAGATTGTATAGTCTTAATCATGCCCTCACCAATACACAGCAATCTTTTTGTTCTTCCTTGATTCAGTCTTCCTTGATTAACTATCCTGCCATTCTTAGTGGTCACCACAAATGTTTTAATCTTTCCTTTATAGTACTCTCATCTTTACTCCTCAGGCAAATATTTGATCTGACCTCCTTTACTGAGAAAATCAAGACTATATGTTACAAGCACCTTCATTTTCCCTTCCCCACAACTCAAATTTCTCTTCAACTTCATTTATCCTTTTTTACTTATTTACCACTTAACTTATGTCTCCAAGAAGCTCTTGCTAAATCCATCCTCCCGATTCATGTGCTCTCTCCAATCTCTTTCTACGTTTTCAAGAGTTCGTCCATTGATCGTTCTCCCTGTCTCTTTCATCTTTATTTTCTCTCCATTTAAAGCCCCCTTCCTCACTGCTTATAAAAATGTCCAATTCTACTTCATTAAAACAAGCAGCTCCCCCCACCAACACACAAATAGAAAAATCCTGCACAAGACTACTTTCTAAAATTACCAATTATTTCTTGACTTGTAAATTTGATAGCCTTTTCCCAGTCCCATCCTCCTTGACACTACCGACCATATACTCTAAGTGAGTGCTCTCTCCTCTTTTGACTTCTATAATTCTTACTCCTGGTTTTCCTACCTGCCTGTCCATTGCTTAACCTACCACTTGATTTACAACATTTCCACTATATTTACCTTTTTTTAATTTATGTGGTTGTCACCCTTATTCAGGCTCTTACAGGAAAGATCATGTGATTTTTTTTTTCTTGATGATCAACAGCCTTTATGTCTCCCCCATTACCTTTAAGAGAAAATGCAAAGCATTCAGCCTGATATTTAAGACCATCCAAGATACGGCTTCAACTTCTACTTCGAGCATTATTTCATGGTAATTCCCATCACGTGCTTTATATTCCAACATAATTAGACTAGTGGTTGTTTTCTGAATTCCACATGCCTTTTCCCATCTCTGTGCATTGACACAAGCCATCTCCTAAGTCTGGAATAAATTTGCTCCTCATCCCCAATTTTCAGAATCAGAAACTGGTTCTTCTGGCAGGGCAGCTAGTTCATGAATGGATGGAGAACTGGGCCTGGAGTCAGGAAGATTCATCTTACTAGCTGTGTGACTCTAGGCAAGTCACTTTACCTTGTTTGTCCCAGTTTCCTTATCTGTAAAATGAGCTAGAGAAGGAAATGGCAAACCACTCCAGTATCTCTGCTAAGAAAACTCCAAGTGGGTCACAGAGTCAGAAACAACTGAAAAGTGGGTGAACGACAGTAATAACTAGTTCCTCTGTAAAGCTTTCTCTAATCCTGCCCCACCCCCACCATACCACGTGTTAGTATTGTCTCTATCCTCAAATTCCCTTGAATGTAATCAACTGTTTTCATGTTCCTTTTTCCCATTCCATAGAATGTAAGCTAACTTAAGGCAGAATTTTGTTTTTATCTCTGTTTTCTAGTGTCTGGAATAGAGTAGGCACTTAATAAATGATGTTTGTTATAATTGATTTGATTTTTCCTGGCCACAGAATTCACCCTTGACCTCTTGACCAGTCACTTTACACATTCATGTACCATTGTTGACCATACAGGTTAGGTGAGAACTATGATTTCATATGGTTCCAATTCACTGATATTTACATGGTTCTTTATAATTTATCAAATGCTTTATATACATTATCTTATTTGGTCCCCACAACACTCCTCTGAAGAAGGAAATGTAAGCACTGATTATTGTAATCATTTATATGGAAAATGAGACCCAGAGAGGTTAAGTGACTTGTTCATGGTCATGCAGATAACAAGCATGCAAACTTTGACTTGAAGCTCAGTTCTTGTGACTCTAGACTAAACCCTGCTGCTTTGCCTAAAGCATTTGATATGCATTGTCTTAATTGACAAAATATCAAAATTGGAAGGGACTTCAGAGGCCATCTCGTCTGTCCCAGAACGTCTCATCTGTCTTACCTGAGCCAGAATATTCTCTAACAGTACAACCGATAATTGGTTGAAGACCTCCTGTGAGAGTGAAACCACTACATTCCATGGTAACTCATTCCACTTTTGATGTAATTTTAATTGTTAGGAAGATTTTTGTTAAATCAAATTTGAATCACTCTCTCAAAAATTTTCACCTTTTGTTAAAAGTTCTGCCCCCTGGGGCCAAGCACAATAAGTGAAATTCCATTTCCATGTTCCTTTCCTCCAAAAACTTGGAGAGTTTCATGTTACCCCTATACCATGATTTCTCTACAATAACCCCCTCCCCAGTACTTAAGTGCTACCCACATGTCAAGAACAGGATGCAAAGATAAGAAACTGTTATGGTTCCTTCCCCCCAACCCCGTCCCCCATACTCTATTACATTGTTGTTGGAACAGGGAGGGATTAAGAGTTTGAAAGCCATAGGGAAGAATAGTTTTTAGAAAAGTGAGACAGAGGAAAAAAATGAAAATTATGAATAGAGATGGGGATTTCAGATCATGGAGAAAGCACAGTTTGGTGTGGTAATGAAATAGAAGGTACATACATTCCTGTCAATAGGTGAGGGAGAGTCAAGGTATGGCCATAAGAGTAGAGCAGATTTTTGAACTGAGAGCCCAGGGTGCCCAAAAGATCATTAATTGTATAATGGGAAGGAAATCTAGACTTTAATAAAGGAAGGAGAATACTCTATGATCTAACCAAGCTGGACTTCTTGCTTTTCCTTTTACATGACACTGCATGTCCTATCTCTGACTGACAGGTACCCAAGCATAGAATGTTCTCCCTCCTCCATTCCACTTACAATCCCTTATTGTCTTCAAAACTCAGCTCAAATGCCACTCCTCTTGTACCCACTCAATGTTTTTGCTTCCTCCTTCTAATCACCTTGTATTTATTTTGTATGTTCAATTCCTCTGCCAGAAGCTTTACCAATGAGAAGAAGGGCCATTAGCTAGAGTTTATGTGGTCCATATACCATGGAAAACTTCAAGTCCTTTTGGTGTCCAATGGCCTTTCAAGGAAGAACAGGAGAAAGAGGAAGTTCTCTGTGCATGTTTCTGCTTCTCCCATTGAGCTGGTAGAGGAGAGGTATGGGACATATCTCTCTGCCACACTAAGCAGGGATCACTGCAAACCATCATATCAGGAGTAAAAATTAGTGCTGAGCACGTGAGAAAAGACATGATCATAAGGGCTAGTGAGCACAGACTGAAAAAAGATAGATTAAGTTGCACCAGCAAATCAGAGTTGGTAAAACTAACAGATTTGAATGAACAGAACTTTTTATCCCCTTACTTCCCTGAAGTGTTGGTCACAAAAACTGCTTTCAGTTTTCTGATCTAATCACTTACTTTTCATTTCTCCTCCAAATAGCAAAGAAGTGAGGAGATGCAAGAGATTCAACTCCCTGGCTCTGGTCATGGCTGCCTATAATTGGAAACCTTGTTCCTTTACAGAGCTTATCCTTGTGCCCATACTATTTGAAATTGTTGTCAAATTCCATGACTATTTACAATGATTTTTATTTAACTTGTAGATGCATGGTTTCAGATTAAGAAAATGGAAGCTAAACCCAAACAAAAGATGATTTTCCTCAATTGAGGCTGCATTAGGGGGGCAATGAGCCAATTAGTAAGAGAAAGTTCCTGTGATTTTTTTAAAGTAACCTCTGAATACACATACTGTAGATGCAATGTCTGTATGAAAATGGAGAAAGACTTAAGGAAGTAAGTTAATAACAGGAAGAAGTGGAAGTTGGTTAATTTGTTTAGACAATCACCCACACAGCACCCATATAAACCCCACCATATATACACACACACACACGTATACATACATATATACATACACACATATATGCCATCTATACTTGTGTCATCTGTGGATCTATAGGAGTAGCTATATAGATAATGATGTTGATATCAATAATATCTATATCATTGATATCTATATTCACATTTATCTCCATATATACACCTATGCATACATATATACACATGAACATGTGCATACATATACATAGGCATGTTCTATACAAAATATGATACAAATAGATAGAAATATCTATACATACACAGATCTGCACATATACTCACATATATGTATACTATCATTGGGGAAATGTTTGATTAGTTATTATTAATTAATATTATTTCAACCTAGCTTTATGTAGTTAGAAATTATATAACCTAAAACTTACCAGGTCAGGCTGACCTCAGAGCTATTCCAAAAAAACTAGAGACCAATGAAAGGAATGCTTGGGTCCACTAAAAAGATTTGTGTTTTGGGTCCACTCAAAGCTTGTGTTTTGGGGTTCCTTAATAGCTTGTGTTTTGACTTCACCCAAATTTTATTGAATGTTTATACTTACCTACTGATATAAATCTCAAATAATCCTGCCCCTTTCTGGAAATTGCCTAACGTCCTATGTGCTAGCCAACCCACTGCTTGTCTTTATGCCCTTGTGTTAATTCTACACAATGTGAAACCTAGGGGGGCTTCAAAGGAAACCTTTTTCTAACTCTCTTCTCTGCTGAACCAACAATAAATTTCTTTCTAAAGCCTTTTCAGGTTTGGGGATTTGTTCTGAATTGACAGTACAATGCACATACAAGTGCATGCATACACAAGCACACACATGTCCAAATAGATGTACATATGTATACATGTCACCTACACACTACATATAAGCATCCATGTAATACAGACACACAATACATATCTTCCCTGATGGAATGTAAGATTCTTGAAAGCAGAGGCTATTATTATTTTTTGTCTCTGTGTCTTACCTGCTGACACAGTATCTTTCACATAGTAGATGTTTAACAAATACTAGATGATTTTTTAAATCTTAATACATAAGGGATAGTGCATATTGAAGAGAGTAAAAAATACCCTGAAAACATTAATCTTTTTAGTATATTGTGTCATTCATCAAAAGAGATACTGGTTAACTACATTCAACTGATTCTGAAATATTTTTTCATCATCTGTTGCCTGCAAATTTCAAAAAAGGATTAAAGTTAAACATTTTGTTCTGAAAAGAGCTTGCCAGGTTTGTTACATAGTTCAGAAATGATAAGGAAAAGCTAGCACAGAGACAAGAAGAACTTTTAGAAATCAGGACAATATTTGATTCCTGTTAAGTAGCATACATAATAATCTCTTTACAACTGGTATTGGGAGAAACACCAAACCTGAAGAAATTGGAAATACCTGCAAAGTAACTTCTGCTAGTCAGCAATGGAGTGGAGTTATTCAATGACTAGATTGAACCCATACTGAGTGTCTATTGTGTTCTTGTGGTGCTACAAGAGGTCATTCTGTTGTACCAGTTAATTTCAACACAGTGTGGTTCTCTACCCCCTTACTTAAAAGGAATAGTTAGTTCAATTGATGCACATTTCACTGAATTCGCAGATCAATAAACCACTTGGAAAGAAGTAAAGTGTGAGTCTGATGGCACAGTCTCCTCTTAGAAAAGAAATAACGGCAATGAGATGTGAAACCCCCAATGGTGACTAAGGCTGCATTCCCTTGGCAGGCTGGCCAAATGATATCAGCTGGCAATAACTTAAGAATAATATCTCTAGGCTGCAGGATGTGTCTCTTTGAAACCATTTAGCAATAGGGTCTGAATATCTCAGGAAGACTTTTTGGCATATTCAAGGTTAACAGTCTAGAGATTTCAGTTCAAATAAGCTTTTAGGGTACCATGAGGAGATTGTGAGTGAGGTACTAAGAAGGAACACAAATGCCCAAGTGTCACAAGCAGTCAGTTTTTGATCACAGACATTCAAACACAGTGGATGGTTTGGGATATGTATCTTCCAAACACTGGTGGAGAGGCTAGAACTCTAGGTCTCTGTCATTATATCTGATTGTTGTTACTGGACAGATTAAAAGCGACCAAATGGGAGGGGGTTCTTAGGGGTGGCCAATCAGCAAGCTACTAGCCTGTAACTTTCCCTCCACCTTTTACCAATCACAAGGACATTGTGATTAAGAACATTAAAAAAAATACCTCATTTGATCATGAGAGTCTTTTATACTTTCAATACCTATACGAAGTTTTTAAAAGTGATTTGGATTAGGAAAGCCTTGTAGCCTTGCCTAAATGATGTTGGCTTAAGCCAGCTATGGTGACTTCATGATACATAGGCAGGTGAATTAATTATCGCACATGGAGTCACTTTTGTCAGTTAGGGCTTAGCAATAGGCCAGTCTTCATAGGTAAGAGGTCAGAGATATAGAAAATGAATTACCCAATTTTTATTATGCATGACCAGACTCATAGAGATACAAGTTTGGCTATTATTATTATTCTTTTATAAATAGGAATGCATCCAGCTTGATCTTTGCTCACCATTCTTTCTGATCCACAATCCTACTCTGTCTTAAAAGAATGCAGAAAGAACCAAACCAATAAAATATCAAAGTTCTTTTCGAACAACCTAAAATCCCCAGGCAGGTGACCTTAAACATATTAGAAGTTGTTCCAGGGAATATAAGCCATATTGCTGAATATTTTGAGATGAAACACAATTCTGCTGGATTAATTAATTTGGAATTCATGAAAATTGCAGTTCTGAAGTGGTTTTTCAGTATGTTGTTGAAGGAATAATAGAAGTGGAGAGTTTCTAGGTGAAAGATATTCAGATTTCCACTTCCTTCTCTTCAGGAATGAAAACAAAATCTAAATGTCTTAGTTATGGCTTGTACAAATCAGAACCAGTCACTGGTGAGTTAAGCATTTAATTTACTCCATTTGGCAGTGAATAATATTTTTTGATAATTTCATAATTCCTCAGTTTATATATATATGTGTATATATATATATATATATATATATATATATATATATACAGTTTATATATATGTATGTATATATGTACACACACACACAGGAGTGTGCTGGTAAATGTTTAACAACCAGCTTTCTGGAGGGTGTGTGTGTGTATGCATAACACACTTAATGTTTACTCTGCATAATTAACATTTTCTCCATTACTTTCTTAAGTCTAGACAATTAAAAAACAAAACAAAACAAAATCAAATTCTGATTTGTAGCATTTGCTGATTTCTGAAGTACAAATTATAATACTAACAACTTAATAAGTGACCCATAAGAGCTGATTCAAATGGAATCTGCACAACCTTGTCATATGTGGAACTCTCTACATATTGTATTTTCCAAGGAGAATGTAAGTTTATTGAGGGAAAGGAACATTTTCCTTTGTGACATACCACAGCCAAGTTCTTTATATCTCAAGCACCTTGAACAGTGCCTTGCAAATAGTAGGGATTTAATAACTGTTTGTTGAACTGAATTGAATTGTGTGCTAGCAGAGGACACAGTATAATGCCATTTATATTGTTACCAGGCAATTGCTAGACACATATTGCTTGTGTAATGGAAAAGTAACACTAAAGATGCCATTGCCTATTTATTATCATAAAAATTGGTGGGCTAGTGATGTGAAAGAATGAGAGACAGATGGACATTTGAGGTGATATGGTCAGGATAATGAGATTTTTATTTTAAAAACATGGCTGTATATTTTATTTTATTTCTACTATTCTATTAGATGTGTATAGACCAAAACAACAAAAGGGATTTTACTTGTAAAGAGAGTTAATAGAAAATGAAATAAATGTGGTTTACAAGAATTCAGCGTTTTATTTTTGCTGTACTAAGTAGGGTATGGATTGGACTAGGCAGCTGCTCCCAAATTCTGTGATCAGGAAGACTAGGAACAAGGACATAGTTGCATGTGTCCCTCACTATCTGGGTACTGAAAAGATCCAGAGAAGATTCCTAATAAGAATATCAGAGCTTAGTGGGCATCACTTATTGTGATACTCTGAGTGATTTGTGATTTCATCAGTATGGGTACTTCCTCCAGCGATGCAGATCATAACCCCTTATGCAATATCTCTATACAGTTTGCCCATGTTTTCTCATAAAACCATCAGGGAGAGCTATAGGCTTTCCTCTTTTGCTTTCAGCATCTCAGGGTTATTAAGTCAATATGTTTTGTCAAAATGAGTCCTGTAATATACAAGGCAGAAAAAGCAACACCCCTCAGCAGAAATGAATTAGGCAGAGCCATTGCTCATATCTCCTCAATTGCTCTTATTCAAGTTTTAGAGAATGACTTTGCAAAGGACTGATGGTGCTGATAACTGTGAAGTTTGTCATGAAGAAAAATTAAGCTTTGGGTTGTTAGTGGTCACTAGGATTCACTGATGTTGAATATAACTACATAGTGTGCTAATTTTAGGAGTAGAATACATTTGTCAAAAAAAGGGTCATTATTTTGGTAATTGTAGTAAAACTATTTGCCTCAGTTTCCTCAACTGTAAAATGAGCTGGAGAAGGAAATGGCAAGTGACTGAAGTACCTTTGCTAAGAAAACCCCAAACAAGGTCATGAAGAGTTGAATGTAACTAAAAACAACTGAAAAACAAAAATACTAAAGAAAACAGTGAAGTAGAAAAAGTTGGTATTTCTTTGTCTTCCTAGTCTTTCCTCAACAGGTCCTCTTCACTCCCATTCTTTACATGTAAAACACCTCAGATACTTTTATCTTGTCACCCTTAACATCTACTCTGAAATGTTCACATATGGGCCTGCCTCTATGCCAGGATCTAGACAAACTGGTATCTTGAAGCTAGAGGTTTCAACTGAGATTTGGGATTTCCACTTATTTCAGTTTCCATTTGAGTCAATAATGTGACAGAGTTGCTGGAAAGAATTACTATGATCTGAGACCTTATTACTAGAAATACATCATCCAGAATGAGGAAGTAGCAATACCATTGTACTTTATACTGGTCAGAATGTATGGATTACAGCATCTAGGTCTTGGAATCACATTTCATGGGAAACAAAGACAAATTGGTGTCCAGAGAAGAGGGAACAGAATGGCAGGAAACCAGGAAACTGCTGTGTCTATGAAAAGTAGTGGAAAAAGTTGAGGGAATTTAGACTCGACATTGGGAATTAGAGGTGGGATGACAATGAACCTGATGGTGGAAAAGGCATTCACAAAGATTTACCTGTTTTGGATTGGCCTCAGATGGCAAATCAAGACCAAATAGTGAAAATTGTACGTGGGCAGAGTTTAGTTCAACACATGGAAGAGTTCAGAACTCTCAGATCACAGAATTTGAGAGATAGAAGCGACCTCAGCAGCTATCTAATCCAACCCAAATCCTAAATATTTCTCTACTATAACATACCTGAGAACTAGTTGTACAGTTTTTGCTGGAAAAATTCCAAAGGAGGATAATCCACCACCTCTCAAGGCAATCCATTATAGTTTTGGACATTTCAAATATTAGGACATTTTATTTACTGACATTAAATTTAAATCTGCCCTCATTGCAACTATTACCCAGTGTCTCTCGTTCTGCCCTCCAAAGTGAAATAGGAGAAAATGTCTCTCTCTTCTACATAATAGTCTTTCAAATTCTTAAAGATCCTCCTCTCCTGTTTCCCAAGTCTTGTCTTCTCCAGGCTCAATGTCTGCCATTTCCTTCATCACCTCATTCCTGGAAGCAGACTCTTTTAATGAAGCCCAAGATTACATTTTTTTAAACTACTTCATCACAAATTTCACTTACATTGACTTTGACACTCACTAAAATCTCAGATTTTCAGTGATAAATTTACTATATCACTATTGAATTTTATTTCCACTTATAGTAGTCTTTCATCTACCAGTATAGAACCTTGCCAAAAAGAAAAGGCAACTAAATAAGGTTAGTTTGGCAGAACTTGTTCTTGATGGAGCCCTTTGGTCTCTTTGTCATGATTGCTTCCCTTTAGAGATAGTCACAAACCAATAGCTTTAATATTCTTCTCTAGATTTCCTCCCTCAGGAAATGAAGTCAGGAGAGCTCATAAATGGATCTCTTCCATAACAATGAAACACAGGACAAAAGTTGCCCTTCTCCAACCTTGAGGTGCCACTTCCATGTTCAGATATGTTTCAAATATTACTAGTAGTAGGGCAGCAATCACAACTATCATTTCTTTCAATCTCTGAGGACACAGTGGACCAGGTGGCTTTAATTCATGAAGGGCAACTAAGTACTTTCTTAACACTTCTTTCCCTGTTAGTCATTTTTGTTCTGTCATCTCCTGTACAAAAGTAATTTTCCTTAGCAGAGAAAACAAAATGAAAATAACCTTTGAGTAATGCTATTTTCTTTTTATTGTAAATTACCATAATTTTGTTCATCTTTAGTATAGGTCCCATTCCTTTTTTTGACCTCCTATTTTCTAATGTAGTTAAAGGTTCTGGCAAGATAAGGGAAGAGAGTGGTCATATCTAAGTCTAGTTTCCTCTTACTATCTCAATACAGCAGACTATGAGCAAAAAGGTAAAAAAAGAACAATATTAACATCACAAATGATATCATTATAATTAGAACTGTTTACAAATTTGGGGGAGGGAAAGGGAGAAGTAGTGGTAATATGGTAAAAAAAAAAAGAGAGAGAAATTATCTAAAATAAGGGAATTGAAGCATCTTAAAAATGCAAAGAAGGGAAAGGAAGGAGGTCCATAGGGAAACACAAACAAGCAGGGTACCTTTAAAAGTAATAGGCTGAATTTATTACATTTTTTTTTTACAAGACAAACTGTTCAGTATTGAGACTAGCGGTTTCAAATATAATCCTCTTATCTAATATATATGTAGAAATGTTCTCTATCTCTTCATCTCTCTGCCTTAGGTTTGTTAAATTTAGAATACAACAAAACTTAAAAGGGAGTCCCAATCAATCCATGAGGAAATAGCTGAAGAAATTGTACTGTAAGAGCATGATGGAATATTACTGCACTGTAGGAAACACAAACTAGTAAGGCCGGATTTGAACTCATGTCTTTCTGATTTCAGGCCTGATATTCTATCCACTGTGCCACCTTGCTGCCCATAATAAGAAGATACAATACATATATACATATACTTATATATGCATACATATATATATATATACACATATATTAGTTATATATACTAAAACATATATGTATAACAGGGATAGAATACACATACATACATATTTATTAGTTATATATGTTAAAGGAATATATATATATAATATTTATATATATATATATATATATAATAGGGATAGAATATACACACAATACACATGCACACAATACAGTTTGACTGAATTGTAGAGTGTGTTTACATGGAGCAATGTGAAATAAGGCAGTAGAGAAAGTGGCCTAGAGCCAGATTGTTGATGGATTAAATCATTAAAACAAGGGTGTTTTTATGTTCTCCTAGGGATACTGGTGCTTTTTGAGCAACGGGATAACATTGTCAGATAAGTGATTTGGAGGAAAATATGTATTATATTTCAGAATATATTAGGAGTATATATTCAAATATATCACTAAATCACTAGGGTGTGTATATGTGTGTGTACACACACACA
>CM053589.1:66160303-66192573 GCA_028646515.1 Pseudochirops corinnae | reverse complement strand
TGTATATATGTATATTCCTAAATTACTGGTCTGTGTTATCCGCTTGCTCAAAAAGCTCCAGTATCCCTAGGATAATACAACAACCACTTGTTTGACAATTTAAGTCACACCCTAGCTACTTCCCCCACCATTATACATGACTGCATTTCACATTCCTCTATAGTAGTGGTGTCAAACTCCAATAGAAAGGGGTAACACTGATCCATATACGAGGATGCCTGTGGGCTACATGTTGACTTAATTTTAAAGTGTGATATTATCTATGTTTTATTATATTTTTATTTATTTTAAAAAATATTTCCCAGTTACATTTAATGTAATTCTGACTGCACTTGGGAGCATTGTGGGTAGCACATACTCAACACCTCTCCTCTTCAGTTGAATCAAACTGGCTCACTTGTAATTGTAAACAAATAAACTTGTAATTTACTATCTCCAAGCCTTTTCTGGATTGTCTCCCTGTCTGAACTTCATTGCTTCTTCCCTTCTGCTTCTTGGAACCCCTTGCTTCCTTCAAAGCTCATGTCCAGTTCTGTTTCCAAATTGAAGCCTTCCCTGACATCATTAGGACTGGTGTTTCTTCACTTTCAAATTACCTCATCTTTACTTTGTATTAAGTGTGTATATACGCAACTCTGTACACATTGTTTCTCCCATAAAATCTAAGTTCCCTGAAGGCAGGGAATGTTTCATTTTTGTCTTCATATTATCAATGACTTGCATAAAAGGAGCTTAATAAGTGATTATTTTTCATTAATTATTCCCATTAAATTGTTAACTGTTTTTGATCAGTATTATGTTTTATTTTGTCTTTTTGTACCCTCAGAACGATGTGTGATTTCCCATTTTTAATTGCTACTTTTGATCTCATTGGTGGTAGGAGCCAAGACCTGAGATTTTATCAGTATAGGCCAGTGGTTCTCAATCTGTGGGTTGTTACCCCTTTGGGGGTTGAACGACCCTTTCATGAGACACCGCTCCTCTATCCATCTCCAGGCGGGTCCGCCCACATGCAGATATACGAGTATTAAAAGGTTATGGCATTAGGAAGGTTAAGAACCATTGGAATAGGCAGTCCTTGGAAACTCCCTTGAAAATGCAGACAAGCAACTCATCTTTAAGCAATAGGCTAACAGCATTGCCTTGATCTTTAAGATATGAAGTGACTTGCACATGGTCACAGAACTACTGAGTGTCATTGGTAGGACTTGAACCTTGGTCTTCCTGACTCCAAGGTCTGTTCTAATCCATTATACAAGCATCAGTATGATGTATGATTATCTTTCCTCTCCCCCCCACCTGTTTTCTTTTCCTTTATTAAAATCTTGCCCTTGACCCTCTGTCAAGGGCAAGTGATTAACATCTAGCTCAGAAGCTATGGGCTCAGACATTTCTCTCTGAAGGCAAAGAGGTACTGTATACCTAACGAACCATTAGAAACTCATTACCATTGCAATAAAAGGATTGATCCCATCATTAAAACTCCTTTAGAGCTTTCACAATTAACCCATGTGCAATTAAATGCTGATAGTAAGAGAATTCTCCAATAAATCAACATTTTATATCAGAAGAGAAGAACAATACAAATATGATGCTTCATATGGAATTAATGTAAATTGGGGAATAATAAAACAAGCAAATGGTACCATAACACTATGGCCAGTAGTTGAATTGGTTGGGCTTGGTGTGGCATTGTTGCTTCTGCTCAGAAACCTGCCACTGGTATTGTCTACCCTGCAGCTACCAGGGTTAATTTATGTCAGTGTGCAAAGTCAAAGGGGTTGCATTGTGTGGTGGAGACAGAAAGTGTCCTAGTCAGGACTCAGAAAACTTGGATTTTAGTTCTGGCCTGGATACTAACTGACTGTGACACTGGGAAGATTACCTTCAGTCTTTGAACAACTCTTCTTTCTCCCTTAGGCTTATTCAAATTTAGGAGAATGGAGATATGGGGAATTAGCATTTATTTATACATACCAAGCTTTCAGTCACTGGGGGGAGAGACTGTGTCACCTCTTGAGATGATATTGAAACAATGCTCTAAAAATGTCAGTATGGAACAGAATTGTCATACCTTTCTCTGACTTTGTATAGTAGCCATACATCTTCCCTCAACTCTTCTTTCCTATACAATTTGGGCAGAAAAAATGGAGAAAATCATAGAATACTAAATATACAAAAGATCTATGGGTTTGTAAAATGTTCCCATGGTGAGAAATTCCTCCATTACAATATATAATTCTATAAATGAGATATTTAGATTACAACCTTTCTAGAATGAATAGATATTAATTGATAACTCCTGCAGTATTTTTCAAGGTGTATAGAGGTTAAACAATTTCCCAGGGACCCACATGGGAGTTAAGCTAAGGTCTTCCTGACTTGAAGCTAAGCAAGCATTCTATCCATTACAACAATAGCTCCTGTAGTGAGAAAGAAAAAAAATTACATGAGACAGAGAAGTCAATGACTACAGTAATCTACTGTTTGATAAACCCAAAGACCCCAGCTTCTGGAATAAGAACTCACTTGAAAAAACGGAAATTAGTATGGCAAAAACTGGGTATAGATCAGTTTCTTACACCGTATACCAAAATCAAGTCTGAATGGGTGCATGATCTAGGTATAAATGCTGATAGTGTAAGCTATCTGGGAGAGCAAGGAATTTTGGAAGCAAGATTTATGGAGAAGGGAAGATTTTATCTCCAAACAAGTGTTAGAAAGCATTATCAAATGCAAAATGGATAATTTTGATTACGTTAAATTAAAAAGTTTCCATATGAATAAAGCCAATGTAACCAAGATTAAAAGGTTGGTGGGAAATTGGGAAAGAATTTTTACAATCAATATCTCTGATAAAGGCCTTATTTCTAAAATATACAAAGAATTGAGTCAAATCTATAAGAATACAAGTCATTCCCCAATTGATAAATGGTCAAAGGATTGGAGAGTTTTCAGAGGAAGAAATTAAAGACATTTATAAGCATATGAAAAAAAAATGCTCTAAATCACTATTGATTAGATAAATGTGAATCAAAACAAATATTAAGTACCACATCTCACTGGTCAGATTGGTTAAGATGACAAAACAGGAAAATGATCAATGCTGGAGAGGATGTGGAAAAATTGGAACACTAATGCATTGTTGTGAATTAATCCAACCATTCTGGACAGCAATCTGGTCCTATGCCCAAAGGGCTACAGATAAGTGCGTATCCTATGTCTTAGTAATACCAGTTCTGGGGCTTAATCCCAAAGAAATCACAGAAGTGCAAAAAAGACTCATACATACACAAATATTTATAGCAGCTTTTTTTGTGGTGGCAAAGATTTAGAAGTCAAGGAGATTCCCATCAATTGAGGAATGGCTAAACAAGTTGTGGTATATGAATGTAATGGAATACTATCGTACTATAGGAAATGAGGAACAGAAGGACTTCATAATAACTTGGAGAGACGTATATGAACTGATGCTCAGTGAGGAGAACAGAACCCGGAGAAATTTGTACACAATTACGAACACATTGTACCTGTGATGACTAACTTTGATAGACTGGATTCCTCTCAGCAACACAAGTTTAGAAGAGGACTACAAAAGACTCATGATGGAAAGGGATATCTACAACCAACCAGAGAAAGAACTACAGAATCTGCAGATTGAAGTAAGCTATTTGCTCTCTCTCATTTGTGTTTTGTTTTGTTTTATCCCTTCTTTTTCATTGTTCAGCCCATGGTTATAATCCTTTATAACATAACTAATGTTCAATGTGAAGGTATTTGTAGAACCTGTATTTGATTACACGCCGCTATTGGGAGCAAGGGGGAGGAGAGAAAGGGGAAGAAAATTTGAAACTTACGAGATTGTGGATGTGTAAATGTTGTAAACTAAAAGTAACTAAACTAAAAGCAAATTAACTAAAAGTAAATAAAAAGACATCAATTATTAAAAAATGATGCCTTTTTTGGAGTAGCTATGATAATGCTTTGAATTTTAAAAATGTTAATGAATAGCACACTCACTAGAGAGGAATCCAGGCATAATAATGATAGTTCATTTTATGTAGTCCAGGAGATTTTAACCAATGGTCAGTGATTGTTATTTATTTATTCATTCATTTATTTATTCATTCATTTATCTATCTATTTATTTATTTATTTATTTATTAGCATTTTGATAACTGTATTTCAAAATGATCATTTCCTTTGTAATTCTCTATGTCTTATTTTATGCATTTAAATTCATGATTCTGAGAAAGGCTGACCAGACTACCAGAGAGGTCCATACACACATACACACATACACCAAAGTGAGGAACTCCTGAGGTAGCCCTTCAAGTTTTGCAAAGCACATTATTCACAGCTATCTTATGTGGTGGGGAGTAAAGCCTTATTCCCATTTTATGGATGAGGAAACAGATCTATTGTGAGATAAAGTGACTTGGTCAGGATGATACAGATAGCACATATCAAAAATGGGAATGAAAGCCCGATAGTCTGACTCTGAATCCTTTGTTCTTCCCATCCCATAGTATAAAGAATAACGAACCTGAAGTCAGGAGACATAATTTGACTTCAGCTTTTTTATTTGCTGTCTGTCTCTTAAATTCTCTGATCATCAGTTTCTTTTATATAAAATATGGAATAATCTTACATCATTTACCTCAAAGTATCATTGTGAGAAAAGCACAAACTGATCCTTAAATTCAGCAGTGGGCTGTTACATATTTAACAATCAACTCCCCCCTCTCCTATTCCCCCTATAGTTTGCTGGACATATTTCTAAGTTTAATCTTTGTGATCAACATTTTCTCTACCACTTTCTTAAATCTAGGCAATCAGCAAATCAAACACTGAAATGCCGAGTTTTCTCATTTTCAAAGAGTAAAAATTCATGCTGGAAAACTAACAATTTAATAGGAAAATTTAAGAGGAGCCATTTAGAGTTGGCTCCAGCACATTCCTACTTTAAACTCTCTACAATGGAGCTTTTGGTTTTGAGTTTCTACATAAAATTCTTCACATCACTGAAAAAAAAAAATCACAGTTCATTTCACAAGAGACAATTTGGGGCCACTTCATTTGGAAAGTCACAATACTGAAGCATGTGTATTTTTTCCTCTTTCTTTTTTTAAAGTTAATTTGTTTATTTACTTTTAGTTTATAACATTCAGTTACACAATCCTTGATTTTCAAATTGTCTCCCCCTCCCTTAATCCCAGCTTCACCCCATGGCAACATGCAGTCAAATATAGGATCTACAAATACCTTTACGTTAAATATTATTCAGTTTGTAAAGAAGGATTATAACCAATGGAATGAAGAACAGGAAAGAGGAAACAAAACAAAACAAGAAAAAGAAAGAGAGCAAGTAGTTTGCTTCAATCTGTATTCAGACTGCAGCACTTTCTCTGGATATGGATATCTCTTTCCATCATGAGTCTTTTGGAGTTATCTTATAACCTTACATTGCCGAGAAGAGTCCAGTCTATCAAGGTTAGTTGTCACACATACGTCATGTCAGTAATTGTGTACAAATTTCTCCTGGTTCTGCTCTTCTCACTCAACATCAGTTTATATAAGTCTCTCCGGGTTATTATGAAATCTGTCTGCTCTTCATTTCTTAAAGCACAATAGTATTCCATTATATTCATATACCACAACTTGTTCAGCCATTCCCCAATTGATGGGTATCCCCTTGATTTCCAATTCTTTTCCACCACTATAAATATTTTTTACATATGGGTCTTCCTCCAACTTCTATGATCTCTTTGGGATACAACCCTAGAAGGGATATTGCTGGGTCAAAGGATATGCATTTATTTATAGCCTTTTGGGCATAGTTCCAGATTGCTCTCCAGAATGGTTGGATCAGTTCACAACTCCACCAACAATGCATTTGTGTTCCAATTTTTCCACATCCTCTCCAGAATTGATCATTTTCCTGTTTTGTCATCTTAGCCAATCTGACTGGTGAGATGTGGTACCTCAGAGTTGTTTTGATTTGCATTTCTCGTATCAAGTGATTTAGAGCATTTTTTTTCACATGCTTATAAATGTCTTTAATTCTTTCCTCTGAAGTCCACATACTTTGACCATTTATCAGTTGGGGAATGACTTATATTCTTATAGATTTGACTCAATTCTTTGTATATTTTAGAAAGGAAGCCTTTATCAGAGATATTGTTGTAAAATTTCTTTCCCAATTTCCCACTAACCTCTTAATCTTGCTTACATTGGCTTTATTTGTACAGAAACTTTTCAACTTAATGTAATCAAAATTATCCGTTTTGCATTTGATAATGCTCTCTATCTCTTATTTGGTGATAAAATCTTCCCTTCTCCACAATCTTACAGATAAAGTATTCCTTGCTCTCCCAGATTGCTTATAGTATCTCTTTACACCTAGACCGTGTACTCATTTTGACTTGATTTTGGTATACAATGTTAGTTATTGGTCTATGGCCAGTATCGGCCACACTTTGTTCCAGTTTTCCCAGCACTTTTTGTCACATTGTGAGTTCTCATCCCCAAAACTGGGGTCCTTGGGTTTATCATACAGTAGATTACTATAGTCATTGACTGCTGAGTCTCGTGTATTCCAATAGATTGCAATCTATTTGATTAATCCACTACTCTGTTCCTCAGCCAGTACCAAGTAATTTTGACAACTGCTGTGAAGCACATGTATTTAAACATCCTACATTAAGAGATGGTATGACAGATTTTCTGGGCATGCTCTTGCTAAGAAAGTTCTAATGTAAACTTTTTGAGTATAGGGAGTGGTTCATGCTTGTCACTGTACCCCAGTACCTAGAACAATACCTGAGGCACAATAGGTGCTTAATAAATGCTTTTGATTAATTTCTTATTGTCTAGGCCCAAAGTCAGTTCTAATGGAAAGTCTTTGTATGTAAATATGTGCTAATGCTTTGCTAAACTTTCTGATCCCTTTAGGAGGGAATCCTGTCTCTCAGCAGGTAGCTCTATGATAGTTACGTTTGCTGGTTTTCCCCCTTGGCAAGGCTGTTGATTGGATGTGATGAGCCTAATCATAACTCTAATAGGAAGCTACTTTCAACTTCTTATTTGCCCAAGTGCTGTATGTGTGAGCTTTTGTGGCTTTGTTTCCTGACTCTCTCCTACTCATGGGCAGAGATCAGCAGAAATAGATACCTAGGGATCAGTTTTTGGAATCTCAAGAACCACATTCTCAACAATATTCTATAAACTCAACAGGGCTTTCATGGATATCTGGAAGGTGGACAAAGTAGGGAGCCAAAATAGCTAGCTAGCTAGCTTGCTAGATAGATAGAAGTACAGAACTTACTAAGCATTTAATACATTCCAGGCACAAAAACAAGCAAGATAATCCTTGCTTTCAAGGAGCTGACATTCAAATGGAAGAAAACAACACATAAAGGAAAGTTAGAAAGGGAAGGTGGGGAGACACATGCTGTGCAGATGGCCAGGAAGTATTGTAGGGGCCTGGTTCCAGGTATGATAAGGGGGAAACTCACTTAGGAGCTGGGAGACCCAGAGACAAAGTCTGCACTCTAGAATCAGAGGCCTTGCATTCAGATTTGTCTGTGATAGTTCCTGTGTGACCTTGGGGTTTCAGTTTCCTTATCTGTAAAATGAGCGGCTTAGTGTACATGGCTTCTGCTGTCTCTTCCAGCTCTAGATCAACAAAGTATGGCTGGCAGATGATCTCTTGTCCTCTTAGTACCAGAGTCAAAATGATCAGTCACATACTCAGAGATTTTCAGTCTTTTCTCAGTGTGTTTCAGAGACTCCTCCCTACAAAGATTGTTTGGTATTAGGCTAATTATGAGAGTGCACTGAAATTACCCATTTAATTTTTTTAATTAAAGGCTACTCCTTGAATTCTGCTTGTTAACTGCACGTGTTGTCCTGGTGTTTGGAGAAAAAAAAAGGTGGATTATGTGACCCAATGCTAAAGCACTTTGCTGAGTTTCATCATTCTCAAGCTTCTCATATACTTTCTTCTTTGTGCTATTGCCCAGTCTGGCATTTTCCCAAGTAAGTGTTGCTGCAGCTTTATTAATAATGTGTGTGAGCTGGGGCAGAAAATGAGCTACGATGGCCCTGGGCTGAGATGAACTGGACTGTGTGAGGGAGGATGGATAGGGAGGAGTTTTATTAAGGAGAAAACATAAGTTTTTCTTAGATTCTAGCTGAAAGGAGAAATGATTGTCCATCAACTGCCCACTCATAAAATGCTCAGGAAAGTACAGCTGGTAGAAAGACAAACAGAAAGACTTCCATGCTGTCTGAAGGGAGGAATCGATAACTCAATAGATGGCTTTTGTTGGCTCATATATATTGGGCTCCCATCAAAGAATATACACTTCTGTGCCATGAATGACTTTCAAGAAAAATGAACATGGAATAAGAGCAACTATTTTTTAAAAACTTCTGTCCTAATATTTATCTCTATGGTTGTTCTGCTAGACCTCTTAGACTAACCTTCTTTTACCCCCTTCCCAAAAGTTTGGAGACCTTGTCCCAAATATTAAATTGCAATGATTCACTTGGGATATTTTAACCAAGGTTCATCCTTTCCTGATTATAGTGACAGTCTTAGATCAACTTCTCAGTTTGTTAGAGTAGTTAGCTTTCTTTCTCTAAGACATTAGTCAGTGCCTTTTTGGGGAAAATATTACTCTCCAAATCAGTGGTTCTCAACCTTCCTAATGCCGTGACCCTTTAATATTCATATGTGGGCATATCTGTATGTGGGCAGACCCGCCTGGAGATGGATAGAGCAGTGTTTCGGTTCCTAAGACCATCAGGAAATATTTGTTTTCTGATGGTCTTAGGCAACCCCTGCGACTCCTGTGAAAGGGTTCTTCGACTCCCAAAGTGTTTGCAACCCACAGGTTGAGAACCACTGCTCTAAATAAACCTCTTCTCTGTCTCACTCATCAGAAGAAATACTGTCCTTGCCTGAAAAACTCCTGTTCAAGTGGTTTATTTTTTTTTTAAAAGAATCATGACTTTTTCAGATTAAAATCAGAAAAGAAAGGAGAGGGATCCTTTCTTTAAGACCCTGCATGACTCAATCCCACTAAGTGAAAGGGGGTAGGGAAAGGCACTTTGGTCATCCAGAAAGAAAGAAAACTGTCATGTATCACTTTATCCATGAGTGTAATGCCTCAACTTTTTCAGAACAGTGTTGGCCATGTCGAGGAACTTGGACATTTCAGGTCCCTTCTTTGAGCCTTAATTTTCTATCTATAAAAGGAGGAGGCTGTGTAACATGATTGATAAAAACTTTTCCAACTCTAGAATCCTGCACTGTCCTGTCTTATCATATAGCTCATTGATATGAATTGATTAGGATTTTTTTAAAATTATTTAGCCTGTTCTTAATGTTCAGTTGTAACTCAGGCTTTTCTTTCTTGAGATATCAATATATTTCCTTAATAACCATATTTTTTAAAAAATCCATTTGTCATGCATAAATATGCAAGCCAGTTTCAGAATGGTCTTCACAAAATGACTAGTGCAGGAACAATTTCAGGAATTTTTGTCAATGGGACTTTTATTGGAGGAACCATTGGTACTCATAGGCTTCACAAAGAAGGCAAGTTGTATGAAAGGCAAAATGGATAATGTTGATTACATTAAATTAAAAAGTCTTTGCAAAAAGTCAACACAACCAAGATTAGAAGAGAAGCAGAAAGGTGGGGAAAATTTTTTACAGCTAGTGTCTCTGATAAAGGCCTCATTTTAAAAATATATAGAGAACTGAGTCAAATTATAAGCATTTAAGTCATTCCCCAATTGACAGATGGTGAAAGGATAGGAACAGACAGTTTTCTGATGAAGAAATTGAAGCTATCTATAGTCACAAGAAAAAATGCTCTAAATCATTATTGATTAGAGAAATTAAAATTAAAACAACTCTGAGGTACCACATATCACACCTATCAGACTGATTAGTAATGTCAAAACAGGAAAATTATAAATTTTGGAGAAGATGTGGGAAAACTGAAACACTAATGCATTGTTAGTAGAATTGTGAACTGATCCAACCACTCTGGAAAGCAATTTGGAACTATGCTCAAAAGTCTATAAAACTGTGCATACCCTTTGATCCAGCAATACACCTACTAGGTCTGTATCCCAAAGAGATCATAAAAATGGGAAAATGACCCATGTTTACAAAAATATTTATAGCAGCTCTATTTTTGGTGGCCAAGAATTGGAAATTGAGGGGATGCCCATCAATGGGAGAATGGCTAAACAAATGATAGCATATGAATGTAAAGGAATACTATTGTGCTGTAAGAAATGAGGAGCAGGTGTATTGCAGAAAAAAAACCTGGAAAGTCTTGCATGAACTGATGCTGAGTGAAGTAAGCAGAACCAGGAGCACATTGCACACAGTAACAGCAACACTGCGCAATAATTAACTGATAGACTTATCTCATCTTTCTTTCATATCACCTTTTTTAGCTAATCTGCTTGTAAAACATTAAAAAAAAAACTTTGAAGATGTGAATTCTTTCTCAAAGAATGGCTTTTGAGATGATGAATATCAAAGACCTGTGGAAATATCAAAAATCCATTTATAAGGAGATAGAAGACAATGGGGTTTTGAATTTATTGGCATAGGAAACTCCTGGGTGAAAAATCTTCCTTTATCATTGTACCTATTCTATAATTTATAATATTTTATCATCATTATTTTATTTTAAGAAGTAGATTTTTCTTTAATATTTATTCCCCCCAACTACATGCAAACATTTTTAAATACTTAATTTAAAAAAAATTTGAGGTCAAAATTCTCTTCCTCCATTTGTACCCTCCCCTTTCATTGAGAAGGCAAGCAATTTGACATAGCTTATATGTATGCAGTCACACAAAACATATTTCAATGTTATTCATGTTGTGAAAAAAACACAAACAAAAACTCCCATGAAAAATAAAGAAAAATATACTTTGATCTGCACTCAAATTTTATCAATTCTTTCTTTGGAGATAAGATTTTTCTCCATAAGTTCTTCAGAATTGTTTTGGATCACTGTATTACTGAGAAGAGATGTCATTGATTATCGTACAATATCTATGTATAACTTATAATCTTGAGAGTTGCTTAGATTTCTGAGAGATCGAATAAATTGCTCAGGCTTACCCAGTCAGTTTTGGGTCTTCCTGGTTTTGAGTCCAGCTCTCTATTCACTAGCTCATGTTGCCTTTGATATACTGCCTGTGAAAATGTTAAGAACTTTACACAACCATCCATCATCAAATTCCATATACCCTGTGATGTGGTGCTTGTCCACTCCAGTTATCCTTGACCCACACCCCCAAACTGCCTACTCTGTGACTCATAGCCCCTAGCTCAGGTGCCATCTACTTAGTGTCAGTTCTTAACCACTTAGACCAGTGGTTCTCAACCTGTGGGTCGCGACCCCTTTGGGGGGGTCGAACGGGGTCACCTAAGACCATCGGAAAACACATATTTCTGATGGTCTTAGGAACCGAGATACCACTCCTCTATCAGTCTCCAGGCGGTTCTGCCCACATGCAGACACACCCCCATACAAGTATTAAAGGGTTGAGGCATTAGGAAGGTTGAGAACCACTGACTTAGACTTTCACTGGCCACATCAATATGTCACCATGCTCCTGTGATCTGTGTTCACCATACTTTGAACGCTGGTCCCCAAACTAAGATTTTTCTGTCCTTTTCTCTAACAGATATATTTTCCTTACCTTCCCAGATATGAGGCACAGTGGACAGAATGTTGGACATAGACTCAAGAAGACTTGAGTTTAAAACTTCAGTTTCCTCATCTATAAAATGAAGATAACATACAATTCTGAAAGTGCTCTTAATGCTAGCTATCGGTACTGTTGTTGTTGTTGTTAGTTGTTCTACCAACCACACCAGTATACCTTATAACCTGAAGAAAAGTTTGAACAACCCTGCCCAGATTTCCATTCCACCTCAAAAATGAGTACAATTTTAGGAGAGTTACTCTCAACTCAAATTGCCTTTCTTTCATCAATTGGAATGAATGTTTCAGGCTGTGAGCAAAGATTTTGAATCTATAACTTCCTGTACTTTCTCTGGAACAAATCCCTAAACTGTTTCTTTGAGGAGATTTTCAATCAATGTGCCCATCTCCTCTGTCTCCTGTTACTTCTACAGCTAGCTTATTTTCAATTTATCTTTATAAAACATGCCCTCTTCCTGCCCCTTCTACTGAACTACCTGGACTTCAGGCTTCTCCCTATCTCTCCTTTCCTCTGTGTTTCTCTCACTTCCATTCCATCTCTCTGTGTCTTACAAAAGAGGATTTGAAGTTGAGGTGATAGCACTTGACCCACTGAAGCTGATTTGAAGGCTCTTCTGAGTAAGTCTGATTTCATAAAATTCACTTTTTGTGCTGAAGCAATGAACACTTGAGCAAAGCTGAGGCACAGAAATGATGCCCTATACAGGTAAACCACAACCAGATTATTTCTTTTTTATTTTATTCTTTTTTTTTAAAAACTTTTTGTTGGTAAAATAATTTAAAAAATTAAAAACCACATCCAATTAGAATTATAAATTAAGAGGTGGAAAGGACTTGAGAGGACTTTGAGTCCAACCACCTCATGTTATAGATGTTCTCTGGGCTTTTCTAGAGGAATGGAAAGGTAAAAAGGGCAACCAAAGGTCATACAGACTTTTTAAGAAGTGGTGGAATGGGAATTTGAACCAAGATATTCAAATACCAAATCCAAGGATATTTCCTCTGTATCATAATGCTTTTGGATTGTGTTGTCTGTTGGTAAGTAGAGTATAGATCAAGGTCTTGGTTTGGTTGGGAATAGTGCTAAGTGTGGACAATATATGAACTTTGTTTAGTGGGATAAGAGGGAAGTTTCTAAAGGCATTATGATAATTTAAAGACCATGTGGACAACATGCAATATTTGATTTAAATTATGACTGACCAAAAAAAATATAGTATCAAGGGTTTTGATATGGGACTATTGGCCTAGATGTGTGTTGGTAAAAAAAAAAAAAGCAAAAACCAAAGTCAACTATGTATCTATTATCTATCTATCTATCTATCTACCTACCTACCTACCTGCCTACCTATTTTATTTTACTTCTATGACAGAAATCATTTCTGATACAAATTATTAGATCAATGGTTCGGGGAACTCTCACAAAAGTACAATGTAGGAACTTACTTTTGCCCTTACCTCAGTGTGGCCAGATGAAATTTTGAACAATCTCCATCGCAGAAAGTAATCACAAGGTGTATGGTAAATTGCATCTACAGGGAAAATCTCATTGGATAAACCAAAGTTAGATAGCCTCTATAGTGTTTTAAATAACTACACATAGAGTGGGTCCAGGTAGGGGAGTGCCTTGTGGAGAAGAGAACCTTTAAATAGTTTAGGAGGAGAATGTGTCTTTCTTCCCCATTAGTCATAGCTATTAGTGGAACAGATACAGTTCATCCAGTATTTTGAGAATCCTTTGATTTTGAGGCACATTTGAAGAAGCAGAGATACAACAGTCAGACATGGATATAGAGATAGTCAAATGATCAAGGAAACAATTCCAGAGATGGAAGCCCTGGCAGAAGAGAAAAAAGAAGTGGAGAAGAGAAGACACTTGGAGACCTGTTCAACAACCCATCTAACAGAGATACTTCACCCAAGAAGATCTGTGTGAGGATGCTACAAAGAGAGAAAAAGCTTCCAGATCCTGTAATACCATGAATTGTGAATTGCTTTGCCACATGTGTATCCTACGCATTTGTTTTGTTGTAATTATCCTAAAAGTTTGTGTCCGATCTTCCCACAGGCATTGCATATATTTTAAGAAATGTGAGATATAGATCATATGTGTGTGTGTGTATAAAGTGTGTACACACACACACACATACATATATATGCAGAGAGAGAGAGAGAGAGAGAGAGAGAGAGAGAGAAAGAGATGGAGGGGATGTTTTGCAGCTATATTAGTACTTTTTGTCTTAGGAAATGCTTTTACTTTTACTGATTGATTGTGTCACAGTGGAGCTCATAAGCTATGTGTTAGGAGCAGACCCACAGGTTTAACCTTAGAATCCTGAATAGCAGCATCCCTTTGGGGACCCAAACAAGTGAGAGTCTATTTTTGGGAAGCATCTGCAAGGGGGTGTTGCCTCATGATGCCTGGACAATGCTGTTTGAGATTCAAGCTACCCCTGCCTGGTATGAATAACCTAGAAGCTGGAGCCTTTATAACTGTGTCCAAAAGATTGTACCCTGACCAGAACAGATATACCAGTAAAGGAATTAAGAAGCAGATTATTTGTACAATGAAGTTGTCAGAGTTATATTCTCTCATTTGAGAAGCAGGAATGTATGTGTCTTTTAGACAAGCCCAGAGACAGCAAGAAGAACACAATGCCTTGAAGCTACAAACTGAAAGACCCCTTTATGGCAGGGGGGCAGGAAGGACACCCAGAGGTTGCTCCTTCTGCCAGAGGCTCTTTTTCTCATTCAGACTTCATATTTTCCAAGAGTCACTTCCATTTATTTTATTGTTTCTTTCTCTTCTGCTTTGCAGCTTTTCCCTGGGCTAAGAACAGAATTATCAATGTTGCTTGTACTATACTCTGAAAATCACTGTCAGGTGTGAATTAAGTGCTTTATTTGAAGGTTTCTGCTCCTTCTCAGCAGTCACAATGGGACTTTTATGGAATAATACTACCTGGCACTTATACAGTTCTTTTCATCTTCGAATCTTTAAATGCTTTATAACCAATCTATCTCCTCCATCTACATTTCAATGATTCCTATCACCCCCTCGATCTTGAATCCCTGACAGACACTTTAAACTAACTACCATAACCTGATTCCAGCAGGGTTTGGCTGAAGAATGAGAAGTGGGAAACATTTGAATAATTGCTCCTAACTCTCTTGAAAAAGGGATAAGGCAGAATTGGAATCTTACCTGGAATTCTAAAAATTAAGAATGTAAGAGGAGGTAGAGATGCTCTTATATACTCCAGGACATCTGGGTAAGGCAAACGCTATCAGCACATTAACCCTGTTTATCAGAGTTTCTGAAGGAATAAACAAACCAATTTGCAGTAAGGAGATTATGAATTGGGAAGTGACTTGTATCCTCATTGGTATTTGGATTCCATGAATTACTAATTACAGATGAAGAAACTGAGATCTGGACAGAAAAAGTGACTTCCTTAAGATAACATGAATAGCTTGTGACAGAGTAATGGCTACAATTTGAGTCTCCTGACTCTCAATTAAATTGTCTCTTTATAATTGGGATGAAACTCAATTAGCAACAGGGACTTCTAATTTATACGTGAGGATCCCTGTAGGTTGCGAGTTGACTTAGTTTTAAAATGGAATATTATCTATGCTTTATTGTATTTTCATTTATTTTATTAAATATTCTCAATCACATTTAATATGGCCACACTTGGGGATGTTGTGGGCCACATGTAGCCTGCGGCCCACTTGTTTGACACCTTGGTGTCTTACTGTGCAACATTGCCATACATTTCTATGATATCCTGCACAATTCTCTTCTCCAAACACTTAAAAAATGATGCAGTTCCGCTTTTAGTATTTCAAAAAGGGTTCTTGGTTCCCCCACTCTGAAGTAATCACTCTTTCTTTTTCCTTTCCTTTTGCCTTAATTTCATATTACACTTTGCATTATAATTATTTGTGTAACCTCTTCCTAGATTGTCACCTCCTCAAGGGCCAAGATCTGCCTCTTTCCTTATGCCTTATTCAATGCTATATCTCTTCCCACCCCCAAAATGTCTTCCTTAAGCATCTAGCATAAGTATCATGCCAATAGTAAGTTCTCAGGTGAAGGCTGTTGATCTGAGTTTCATAAATGCAAAGCACAAAAAATAAAAGTCTACAAGAAAAAAATCAATTAAAGGAAGCTCTGATTTCCTTCCATAGACGGGAAATAATTTTCATCACTTGAGTCTTATGTGAAATTGCTGTTTTTCTTTTCTTCTGAGATTATCTCTAATTTAACTTGTATAAACCTTGTTTATGTATATTTCTTTGTATTTTTTCTTCCCTATCAAACTACGAGTTCCTCGAGAACTGGAATTGTCTTTTACCTTTTTTTTGTATTCCCATCTGCTTAATAATAACTGTCTTCTATATAGGAAAGCATTTTACAAATATCATCTCATTTTATTCTCATAACAATGCTAGGAGGTATTTGCTATTGTCATCCCTATTTTAGAGATGAGACAGAATTTGAACTCAGTTCTTCATGACTCCATGTCCAATGCCTTATACAGGCACCACTTAGTTGCCTAAAGTACCTAAAAGTCAGTTGCTTAGTCCATTGCCTGGTACCTTTTGGGTACTTAGTAAGTGTTTACTGAAGTGACTTTCTTATACTAATTTATGAGTGTTCAAGATACAAGTTATCATGCCAAGGATATGATCTAAACAAAATGAATTATGGACCTTAAAGTGCTAAAAATGTACATATACACATATATACATATACACATATATACAGACTATGGAGTCTGTGCTACCTACTGAGTAGCAAACTCTGTACTGGAATCGCCAACATGTTGTTGGCTCCTTGGAACTTAGCCAAACATTTCTCATCTTAGTTTGTGTGAGTTTATATTCTCCTGACATTTTCTCCCCAACTCCCTTTACCCAAGCTCCTTGAAGTCAGAGAATTTAATTTTTCATCTTTGTATTCCTATACATATATTCCTAGCACCAAGTCCATTGCCTGGCATACTTCATAAATGATTGTTTAGTCAAACTGAATAAGCAGTATGCACATGGCAGTTAATACAACAGAAAAATCCTAGGTTTTTTTGGCTGCCATTTTGGGGAAAGCAAAATTTCTGCTCCTATCAACTTTTCTCCATCAGTGCGATATTTTGTCTCCTGCCTTTTGAACCACCTCCAGCTCTTTGTACTTAGAACCCTACAATGTTGAATCTGGAAGGTACCTTAGCAATCATCTAGTCAGTTCAACTCATAATGGTCTAGTCTTTAAGAGATGGGGAAACCGAGTTCTAGAGAGGTAAAGTAACTTGTTGAAGGTCATAGTAGACTGCTTTCCTTATTGTTGGAAACTCATTTTTAACTGTAAATTATATTTCTTCCATTATAAAAAAAGTAAACTTTCTAGGAAGACATTTTCTAGTAGAAGAACATTAATCTCATAAAGTCAGGGAGAATTGAAATGTCCATGAAGTTTAAAGTTATAGTGTCAATAATTACTATAACTTGGCTGTAGTAGTAAAGTGAAGTCAATTTCATAAAAGAGTGAGAATGTGGATGTTCAAGCAAAAGCTTATCTTTGCTCCTTTGTCTTACATTCTACAATATTATGTGCTTATTTTTTGACTGTATCCATTCTGGGAAGATCTTGTTTTCAAAACCATACAGCCTCAGGAGAAAACTAGGAACAGGAGAAAAAAGGCTACAGGGAAAGCCAGACTTGTTTGAACAAAGGGCAATGGAAGTATTCAGGCAACATTTCATTGTGCTAAGCCTCCAAGCTTGCTAAATTTAAAAGGTCTTTTTCTTTTTAGTCAATAAAAGCCCCCAAGCTGAGATGTGGTTTTCATCTTCCCTGGTAATAATTTAGCATGTTTTGTGTCCTGAAGAGATAGTTACTGTCTATCGTAGGGTGGTTTCACCTTAAGATACCTGTTTCATGGCACCCCAAAGAGAACTTTGGGATCTCAGCAAACAGGCAAGATGTATAGAATTATATTGTTTATGATCAAAGCAAGTCTTAGGTATTTACAGGATACTTGTTGTGTAAATTCTCTTATGTATGAAGATTTTGGGACTTAAAAAAGTAAATTGTAGGGATATTGTGGTATAGTAAAGAATAGCACTGGGGTTGAAGTCGGAGGAGCTGGGTTCAAATCCAGATCTGCCATTTACTACCTCTTAGGATTTTGGGCAAATCACCTCTCTGGGCCCTAGTTTCTCTCTAACTGAAAAATAAGGGAGTTGGGCTAAATAACCACCAAAGTCCCTTCCAACTCTTTATCTATGCTACTATGATAATTGGTTTGCCTCGCATTCACAAATTATGGGAACAATAGAATTAGAACTCAAGTTTTCTGATTCCTGGTCCAAGTGCCCATTCTATACATTACTTGCCTGGGAGAAAACTCATCCCAATTCCTTGCCATCTACTGCCTTCCTAATATTCCCTGATAGTGTAGATCCTTCATGGTATGTTGAAAGCTTGAGTGCATAAGTTCTAACATCCTAACAGCCTCTGGGGTACCTGGGAGAGGAGATCTGTCTGTGTCTAAGTGGCTTGACTGGATGGTTCAATCAATTTTAATTTAGGTGTGCAGAGTCTTGCTTCCAGCCTACTTGTTTCCTTTAACATAGATATTTCTAATTAAGCACCTAATTTAGACCTGGGGGACCCCACTCTGCTATAATAATATATGTGACAAATTGCCTCTTTGCCTTCAAAGTTCTTAATTATGGAGTGTACTTCAAAAGAGCACTCCAGGCCAAGAATCATCCCTTTTTGGACGCTTGCATAATTTAGTGTTGGGAGGCAGTAATAAGCTGTATTCGGATATGAAACACCTCTCCATATGGTCAGTATGTTTTGGGGGAAAGGAAGGGGTATAGTCCATGAAGGTTTTCTCCTGGAAGATTTGAGTAAAGGTTATATTTAATTCTCTCCTACAATCTCCACATGATCCAGGGGGCATAACCTACTTCTCAACCCAGCTGGAGGCAAAAGAAATGCATAGATGAGGACATCCGGACAGATGGATGGTCTGGCTAGTTGTTTTCCTTGAAGTCAGAACCAGCTGCTTCAGAGAGAAATGAACCCAATTCTAATACACTCCACCATGAGGGGAGCCAATTTCTTCCTATCCCAGGTTGCTGGTGAATGTTCCAAGGGATCCTTTGTCTCACATATGCTAAAAAATTCTTATAGCCATTACACTATTATTTCTTACTTAATATATTTGAAATAAGGGATATAAGAAATTTGTGACTGGAACTCTGATCTCAAGACATACCAGTGCTTTAAAAATGATAATATTAATTTAGAAGAGATTAATTTCTTTTAAAAGTAGCAAAAGCTTAAGAAGCAAATTGAGGGGAATTTTGGTATAGCAGAAGGGTTATTTGACTTGAGGTCAGGAGACGTGCATATGAATCTTGCTTTCAACACTTACTAGGCATGTGACCACGTGCAAGTCATTTTATTTTTCCCAGCTTTAATTCTCTCATTTTAAAAATGGTGATGCCATTCCTCCCTCCAATGCCGATTTTGTTTGACTCATTGGACTTTAGCTCTTTGCTGCCCCATCTCCCAGGGATTCTAGCAAACCTGACATTTTTCCATTCTCCCTGACTTCCCTGTTTATGATGGTTATTTACCCTCAATAAAGCTTGCTTACTTTACTTTCTCCTTCTCCCAGACACTGGGACTATGACTAACAGTCTGCTCTACATACCCCTCTGACTTTTCCCCTGGCAACATAAATAGCATTTAAAAGAGATTGCTGATTCTCCTTTATTAAACCTTACTCAAACTACCTTAAAATGTCCCTTTCCTTTCTCTCTAAGAGAATTTTGCCTCTTACTTTTCCAAGAGAATTTAGGGCACCCCCAATGCCTTCTATCTTTCTTTTTATTTCAAATGCCCTCAACATCATCTCCCATTTTCTCCTTTCCCTATGTCTTTGATAGCTGGCACTTCTCCTTGCCAAGACCAATCTTTTTACATGTGTCCTTGATCCTATAATGCTTCCATCATCTTTAACAGATTGGCCCTTCAATCATTACATCTCTTTCCAATCTTCAACCTCTTTATCTACAAGTTCTTTCTATACTGCCTTCAAACATGTCCAAGTTTAGCCTTAAAAAAACAAAAACTATTCTTCAGTCAACCTCAAGCTACTTTTCTATATTTATCTCCTATTTTTTCAGCCAAAATCTAGGAAACTTATTTTTCAATCCTTTAGAACCTGGTTTCTGACCTCCTCATGCAACTGAAACTGCCCTCTTTAAAGTTACCAATCATCTTAGTATTCAAATTTGATAGTCTTTTCTCAATTCTCACACATCTTGGAAACCCTGATACACTTGAAACTGTTAACAACACTTACCTTCTAAATATTATTTTTTTCTCTGGAATATCATGACACTATTATCTCCTGGTCCTCCACATATTGGTATGCCTAATCCTTATTGTCATCCATATTACATTCCCTTGTGTGTGGGTATTCTCCTACAAAGCTTTTTCCTGGGTTCTGTCCTCTTTCTATATTCTTTCTCTTGGTTACTTGATTAGCTTCCTTAAATTTAATTATTTCTATGCTGAGACTCTAAATATTCAACCCCAATCTATATAGCTAACTTCTTTAGTCTCATGTTATCCAGTGCCTATTGGATATTTTAAACTGGACCTTAAATCCAACATTTCCAAAAATAGAATTTCTTATCTTTCTCTCCAACCTTAGCCCCCTTCTGAATTTCTTGATTTTTGTCGAGTATAGCACCATCCTTCAAGTCACTTAGGTTTGTAACCTTCGTGCCATCTTTACTCTCCCTCATCCCCTATATCCAGTCATTTACTTTGCTATTTCAGCCTTCATGATATGACTCCTTTTTTTTCTACTTAAATAGCCACTTTATTTCAAGACCTCATTTTTTGCCTAAATTTTTGCAAAAGCCTCTTTATGATATGCTTGTCTTGTCTCCTTTTAAAATCCTTCAAAACCATGCTTCAACTACCTTTGTAGCCTTATTGGACATACTTTGAGATCCCTTCCTGTTCCAAGCTTTTTGATCCAGCTAAGTTGGCCCTCTCTCTGTTTCTCATGCATTGTGCTTCATTCCTGGTCTCCATTCCTTTATATAGAGATAGTTCTGAGGCACTTACTTCTGTGTCTTATAGAATTCTTCTCTTCCTTCAAAATAAAGCAGGTACCACCTTCTACATGCCACCTCTCCTGGTCTTTGCCTCCCCTCCCCCTCCAACACCAACCAACTGCATATTATATCATTGTATTGTATACAAATTAACATCTTCTAGATGCCCAGAAAGACATGATGATGTAGGTAGAATTTTATACCAGAAGCTCATTATCCTTTACAAAATAATAGATGACAAATTCTAAAGCTACAAATATAAGCCTCCAAATAGACTTTGGAATACAATCAGTAAAATATACTAGAACTAGAATATCATGACAGACCACTGCCTACAATGTCTCAAACATGGCATTGTATCATAACAATTTAGGAAAAATCGATTTCATCACGCCAACTGCTCATAATCCTCCAACTATATGGGATATGAAGTTTTCAACATTTAGAGAGACATGGTGGAAGAAAGTGGGGTGAGGTGCATCTCATCCTTGCTGTTAGGTTTGCTACTGGACTTGTCCCAAAGATGTTTTCAGAGTCTGCAGAAGATGAGCTGACATCCCAGGACTCTCCATCAATAATCCACACAGCATTTAAATAGAAATGAATAGTAGCAAAATAATGACTTGACTACTTATTATTTCTTTTCTTTTTTGGCTTTTTTTTGGAGGGGGAAGGCAGGACAATTGGGGTTAAGTGACTTGTCCAACGTCATGTGACTAGTAAGTATTAAGTGTCTGAGGTCGGATTTGAACTTGGATCCTCCTGACTCCGGGGCTGGTGCTCTATGTACTGTGCCATCTAGCCGCCCTGAATACTTACTATTTCTATTGTATCTCTTTCAAAAAGACAAGAAGACTGAGATAGATTTATTGTTATTATAAGGACCTGACATTTTATGCTACCATACATTTTGCAGTGTTTCACATCTCCATTAGAATACTCAACAACTCTGTGTGTTAAGCACGTTAGGTATATTTTCCTTGCTTTATAAATGAGGAAACTGAGGATTAGAGAGGTTAACTAACCGAGATAGGATTTTCTCCATGCTAATAACTTATTTGCAAATGCTAGACTAAAAAAAAGATAGGTTTTATTCCTTCTTTTATGAACTTATTGTAATTTTCTATCATCAATTAAAATATTTTAGTTCTTTCTAACTAATTCAGAAGTTATTTTGACCACCTACTTGATTCCTATATTGGACAGTGTGCTATTGTGCTGATATCTCACAAGAAGCACAGAACACATTTTCTTTGAGATTGTTGCTGATGCCATCTTAAACATTTTTTTTCTCCAAATTTTCCTATTTTGAGCCAGACCCAAGAAATGTAATTGAACCAACTTATAACATATGATAGTTTATGCTTGCATAATTTGCTTCTTTAAGCAGATAATTAATTCCATCATTGAGTGGGAGTGGTGCTGGGAAGAGAAAAGAACAAGGAAGAATGAATCTCTTCCTTTTTTTTTCTTTAGGTACCACAGGTTCCAATTATATGGAACTAATTAGAATGAATATTTTGGAACTCCTTGATACTAACCTTTTATGTCTTGAAGAAATGCCAAGTTTCTCCTTTCCTTGTTACAATTTTTATGCTTTTCTCAGTCCTTAAACTTCTTGACTGCTTTGCAACATGTGGGCTACCTTTTTGTCTTGGATATTCTTTCCACCCTGCTTTTTATGACATTGCTCTCTTCAAATTCTCTTATCCTTGTGACCTCTTATGAGTCTCATTTCCTGGATCTTCATCCACTCATCCCCAGGGCTCTGTCATGGATCCTCTTTTTTTTTCTCTATGATTTCTCAATTGATTACTTCATCAGCTCCAGTGGGTCCAATTATCTTCTCTATGTAAACAATTAATCTACCTATCTACCACCTATCTACACATGTAATGTGTATGTATATATATATATATATACACATGTGCATGCATTGTGAATATATAATATATTGTGTGTATGTGTGTATGTATATGCACAGTCTCTTTTCTGAGTTCTAAACTTCTAGAACTACACATCATCAACTGTGTTTTGAACATCTTGAACTAGATATCTTACAAGCATTTAAACCGCAAAATGTCCAAAGTAGAACTCATCATCTTTCCCCTCAAATCCTCCTCTCTTCTGAATTTCACGATAACTATCAAGGGTACCAATACGTTTCTAAGCACCTGGGTCTACAACCTCTGCATTATCCTCAACTCTTTTGTTTTGTTTTTGGAGGGGGGAAGGCAGGGCAAATGGGGTTAAGTGACTTGCTCAATGTCACATGGCTAGTAAATGTTGAGTGTCTCAGGTTGCATTTGAACTCATGTCCTCATGACTCCAGGGCTGGTGCTCTATTCATTGTGCCACCTAACTGCCCCTATCCTTAACTCTTAACTGTCATTCATCTCGCATATCCAAACTATTGCCAAATCATGTTTTTTTTTTTTTACCTCCACAATAGCTCTTATATACATTATCTTCAATCAATCAATCAATCAATCAATCAGTATTTTTAAAGCACCTACTGTGTGCTAAGTCCTGGAGATATGAGTATAAATAATGAAACAATTTCTACTTGTAAGAAGCTTACATTCTAATGGGGAAGGCAAGTAAATGAAAAAACACATATTGCATAAATGTAAAATGAATAAACACAAATAGATATACATACACATTATACATACTTACATATATATACATATACTGACTCACTGCTGGATGCCCCAGGTTAGTGACTGGTTTAGTGATTCCAGTTTTCTTTCTCTTTACTCACACTACCCACTCCTTCATAAGAAAGTCAAAATTAAGGCACAGATAAGGATCACAAATCAACTCAGTTATGGTTTCAGGAATGAGATGAAGGGTTTTTGTTGATTAATCTGAGATTCATATGACTATGCAACAGCTTCCTCTCAAATTCTGTTAATAGTCTACTAGGTTCATTCACAGCTGAAGAAATAAACTCCATTGCTAGGGAACAGTCTTCCCTTTGCTTACTGTGCTCCATCAATGACAATATCCTCTATTTTAGTTATCAGGTCCAATTTCAGTAAACTCAGAAATATCTGAAGATGTAGTGAAGCAGGTAGATTGCTATTTAATTTCATGAAGTGCCTTTTAAATTCTGGGTGTATTCTAGAATTTTAAAAATAATGTGTGTGGGTTTTATGAGATAATTTTTCTGTTTTTAGAAGATGAATAAAAAAGTTTCATAAACCAAAATTTTCTAGTTATTTATAGCTAGGCTTCTTTGAGTTTCTCTGATATGGGATTCTTTAAAAAAAATTAAATTTTATTTTCGAATGAATATCCACCTGTTCTTCCTCCCTTCTTTCCCCTCTTCAATTGAGAAAGTAAGGAAAATGAAACCTCTTATCTGAGACATGTATAGTCTAAAGTATCTTTTTTCAATGGAGACATCACAAAAATGATTCTATGATGTTTAAATGTCAAATGTTTATATGTAGAACATACAAAAAGCAGGAACATAAATGTAGGAGATACATATTGTGTTAGCTCAATCAAAAAACATTTATTAAGTGTACACAATATGTTCCAGTCACTGTGCTAAGTGCTGGGAATCTAAAGAAAGGAAATAGTCTCTGTTCTTATGGAACTTACAGTCTACTGGGGGAGAAATTGTGTGGAATTTTTTTTTTAATCTTTGTGTCTTTTTTTTTTAAACTTTGTGTCTTATTTTTGTTTCTTTGGTTGTAAATATCTGTGAGATATCTCGTGGTGGGCAAACGTAGGTCAAAATATATAAACAAAGCTGACTTAAGAGCAAGAGTTATGTAAAAATAATAGCATCCAGGACATTATGATCAAAAGAAGCTGGTCATTAATAAATGAGGGATAATGCACAGACAGTCCGCGTTCTACACTGGTACCCAGGGAATATAAAACATGCTAAAACACACAAAATAACCATAGGAGAAGGCCTCTAACATATTGGATAACCTCAGAAACAATTTTGAGTACTTTTATAACTCATGAAGAATGAAAGAAGTAGAACCTGGAGAATAATTTATATAGTAACAACAGTAAAGTAGAAACAAATAACTTGGAAAGTTGTAAGAACTATGATCTACATAATAATCGTTCATGATTCTAGAGGACCAATGATAAAACATGCTGTTACACAGACCTGATTGATTTAGGATGCAGAAATATATATATATATATATATATATATATGTATATATGTATATGTTGCATATTAATCATTGAGGGAGTTCATTTTTCTTGACTATGCATACTTGTTATAAGACATTTATTTGACCTTTTCCTCTCCATTAGAATGGGAGATGAGAGAGGGAGAAAACAGAAAAATAATACAGAACATTTTAAAAGCAGAGTTATGGAGAGGGGTGCTAAGGATGTGCCATGTTACATGCACATTGAGATCAGCTCACCATATTATTTGTTGTTGTCCAATTGCTTCAGTCATGTCTGGCTCTTTGTGACCCCATTTGGGGTTTTCTTGCCAAAGATACTGCAGTGGTTTGTCATTTCCTTTTCTAGCTCATTTTACAGATGAGAAACTGAGGCAAACAGGGTCAGGTGATTTGCTGAGGGTCACATAGCTAGTAAATGCTTGAGATTGGATTTGAACTCAATTCTTCCTGATGCCAGGTCTGACTTTCTATCCACTGTGCCATGTAGCTGCTTTTATCTGTTTAATTTTCTATGAATGTATGTAATATAAAAACAAAACGTATCAACAAAATAACAATAACAAAAGGTTCTAAATTGTCTTCCCTACTTTATCTTATTTGATCCCCAATATAACTCTGGTTCCACACCCCTGATCTAGTTCAATCTCTTTAGAGGTCATGTTGGGACAGTCGGGGGCAATTAGGTGGCATAGTGGATAAATTGCCAGCCCTGGAGTCAAAAGGTCTCATCTTCCTGAGTTCAGAGATCTGGCCTCAGACACTTAATCACTGTTGTGACCTGGGGAAATAATTTAACCCTGTTTGCCTCAGTTTCCTCATCTATAAAATGAGTTGGAGAAGAAAATTGTAAACCACTTTAATATCTTAGCCAAGAAAACCACAAATAAGGTCACAAAGAGTTGGACATGACTGGAAAGTGACTGAACAACAGCAAAGGGACAAACTATACAACCACTATGTAGATGAAGAAACTGAGATCTAGAAAGATTAAGTGACTTGTCCAAGGTCATACAAGTAGTAAGTGTCAGATTTGGGATATGATTTCAGGTCTTTGGACTCCAAATCCAAAACTCTTTCTATCATAACATATTTTCTCTCTAGAGTTTAAGAAACTCTACTAGTCTTTCTCCCTCTACCAAGAAATTAGGGTAAACCTAAGCAAAATTAGGACATCTCCAGTTGTCCTGATTGATATCTGGCCACTGGACCCAGATGCCTTTGGAGAAGAAAGTGAGTCTGGTGACCTTGAACAGCCCTCCCTCACTCAAACTAAAGTCAATTGCAAGTCATATCATCATCTCCCTGATGTCCTGGTCCTCTTTGAGAGCAAAGGACATACCACAATGACACAAAAGCAAACTTAAAGGAAACCAGGGAGTAATTTTTCAAAGAAATGCATGTGAAAACCTCCTCTTTAGAATGTTTACTTTTTGTTAGGGTTTGTTGCCCATTTAAGTGAAAGGAAGAAGTAAATGATACTAAGACATGGAGCCTGGTAATACTGATAATGTGGCACATAGTATGAATGGCGTAGCTAGCTTTCGAAATATTTGAAGTTAGAGATTATCTGCCTTTCCGTCATCTTTTCTCAAGATTATACAAAGAATATCTAACTCTGATGGAGGTGATCCAGCACCTTGAATCCATGAGCCTTGGGAATAACATTGCCTCCTAGACTACAGGTCCTGCTTCCAGGCCATTCCCTGCAGCCATCACTCCAGGGAACACCTACTGGAAAGAGTGAAGCCAATCTCAATAAGTGATGATGAACTGCTTCCTATGAGACAGGCAAGTCAACCTTGCTGAAGCATTGAAGCACCCCTAGGGAGAGGTAGGAGGTCACATGTGCCAGGCAAGTTCAAGTGCCACAACCTCCTCAACTACTGCCTCTTCTCATATCCTAATGGAGCTGGAGAAGTGCCCTGAAACCAAGAACAGTCATTCTGGGGAAAGGACCAAATCTGATTGCTACCACCATCACCAACCAGTGACTAACAGCACCTAAAAGCAAGTAAACCAAAGAACCCTGGGAAGAAGCCCCTCTCATTATCTCCCCTCTTTTCCCTGGACACGAGTCAGCGTCCAGATCAGACTTTGCTGCTTTCCTCCTGGGAAGCAACACAGAAGATTCAGCCTGGTGACTGTCTCCTCAACTAGAACAACTGAAGATCCAGAAAAGAAAGTTCATTGTTGTTCAGTTTTCTGTCTGACTCTTTGTGATCCCATTTGTGGTTTTCTTGATAAAGCTGCTAGAGTAGTTTGCTATTTCTTCCTCCAGTTCATTTTACAGATGAGGAAACTGAGCCAAATTTGAATTCAGAGAGATGTCTTCCTGACTCCTGGCCAGGTGCTCTACCACTGTGCCACCTAGCTGCCTCTGTTAGATTTGGATATATTTGAAGTCTTTACTCTGAATATTACCCTCCCTCTTTAAATCCTGATAACAGTGTGCCAAGCTCTCTTGACTCCTAGAGGTTACCAGAGGTATATTGATACCTAGTGTTCTGGGTGTGTACTTATTACTTTGGTTCCCATGGAATCATACCTCCTCCTTTTGGTTAAATTGCCTGGATTTTTTTTTATGTGTGGATGGAAACACCTGAGTGGAAAAGGAAAGTCAATTCTCACCTAGCTTTTTGGTTGCTGCCAAGTGAAACCACCAAGTATATTATCCATCTGAAACCCTAAATCATTGCAAAGCATGCATGAAATACAGCCAAGTTTGAGAAAAAAAATCAATGACATTTTCCATGCACCTGGCCTGTGCTTTCTCAGTTAGAGGAGAATTTGGATGTCTTTCAGTTTTTCTTAAGGAAACTCTGCATAGATTGATTGCCAAAACTCTCTCTAGTGGTGCTTTTCAAGATGTTGATGCTCATGTCCTTCGAATTGTTCTGAGCTGAATGTTTCTTGGCTTTTGGGAATGAAGCATCTATCTGATGTGATGACATCCAGCCACTACAGACCAAGGCTAACTTTGAAAGGAGAGCTCCAATCTAAAAAGCTATCTTTATAGCACGTTACACACAAATCAAAGGCCCCTAATACAGGGACTGTGAGGAGATCCAGCAGTCACTCAGCAACAACTCACTAACAAGTTGGGACACATGTGAATAATTTGTAAAAAGAGAGGTTTCTGGAGAGGACATTTGGACTTTTCCAGTTTGAGGAGTGGCAGTTCTCACCTGGACAGCCAAAGATAAGCATAAGGGAATTGATTTAATAAGTTAGTAATGTTTTAGGCATAGTTTGCTATAATCAGATTAATATATGTTTCTGTACCAATGGATTCAAAGAAACTGGGCCAAACCTAAAGGAAATTGGTCAAAAATTTTCAAGGAAATTGAACAGAATCTTCCACTTTAGGGCGTTTCCTTTTTTTCTTAGGGTTTTTTAATCATTTAAATGAATGGAGGGGATGAATAGATTTACCACAGGCAGATAGTAACATACTGATGACGTAAGATACGGATGTCTGATGACATTGAGAACGTGAAATAGAATGTGGGGATATACATTGGCATTATTAATTGCTTCTGGAATTAATTACAATTAATTTTTGAAAACTGGCAAAAATGATAACTTGATAGTCCTTTTAAAAAGATTTTTAAAACAGTAGCTTATTTAAGACGTTTGCTTTCTAGGTCTTATACAGTCTGACACGTTCCAGTGTCTAGGTTTCAAAGGCTAATACTCCAAAACAACTAATTCTGTCAAATGTATGTAGCTATCTGTCTGTCTATCTATCTATCTATCTGTCTATCTATCAGCCTATCTATATTTCTATCTATCCATCTATGTCTAAAATGCAAACATACATACATACATACATACATATATATATATATATATATATATATATATATATATATACCTATATATATATATATATATACCTATATATATATACCAGTTGATGACTGACTATTGTGGAGACTATATAAATCACTGTACGTGTTCTTCTTTCCTGCTAAATCTGGTCATAGAATCTTAGATTTAGCATTAGATGAGATCTCCAAGGTCCTTTTGTGCCATACTCATATTATAGATGAGGAAACAGAGGTCCAGGTATAGAAGTGGTAGGCCCAAGATCACAAGGTACTATGAAGCAGAGCTAACATAGAAACCATATCTTCTGGATCAAAGCTAGAGTTCTTATCACTGTACCCCACATGGATGAATTATTTGATTTTTTAAAATTATTTTTTTCAATTATTATGCTTTAATTTTTACACTACAACCTTCCCCTACTGCCCAAAGAAAAACAGATATTTATAGTCAAGCAAAATTAATTCCCATAGTGATCATGCCCAAGAATTGTTCACTTTTCAAACCAGTTGTGTGGATGCCATTCAGATTCATTGTCAGACTTAGCCATGCTGCTTATTTTGTGGGGAATATATATATGAGGACTCTTGGGTAGATCCAAAAAAGAAAATAACACAAAGACAACCTCTAGGCCTTAGGCTTAACTACTAGCTACACAGAGAGAGCAGTGGTCCTGCAGCTGTGGGCTTGTAAAGCTGATATGTATCCTCTGGAAAGAATTACTTAAGTACTCAGCTGACAGGCTGCCCCTAATGATCTGAGCAGATGGCATTCACCCGTCTTTTTGCCTCTTCCCTCCCATAAGCCCAACTCTCTTTATATCTAGAGAAATCAAAGTGAATAATATATAGATATTGGTAGCAAATAAACACAAACTCCAGTCTTTTTCCATTTTAATTGGACCCTCAAGCAGGAAATGGGAAATCAGAGTGGCAGTTGTAATAGTCAACCAAGGATGCTTGATATACCACCTTCTGCATATTGAAACAAAAGAAGACTTGGCTCAGCTTTCATTAGCTACTTGGTGCATATGCAATGACAAGTGTATCTTGACAAGGATGGGGGCATGGCAAAGCTTGAACTTTATCCCCAGGTAATTTTGTCCCATTCATTACTTCTTCATTATTCCTCCTATTTCTTCTTAAAGAATTCTCTGTGTTCATGACTTTCAAATATTTGTAGGCTCTTTTCATGTTCCTCTCATTTCTTCCTCTTAGCTGTCAATAAGCAAAGGAGTATCTATATAGAATTCTTTTTATCTTTTCCCTTTCTTTCACATTGCAACTAATTTCCGTTTCTTACCTCTGAAGTCCTTAACATTTCTCTACTTGAAGAGACTTGAGGCTTCTAAGATTTAAGCATAGCATTGTAACAGCAGATAGTCGGCAAATCTAAGATTCACACTAACTGATTTAATGGGGATTCAGAATTACTCCCATGTTGAAGTCTTTTATAACTGGGTTTTCTCCACAAAGACACACCAAACACTTTAATCCTTTCTCCAGTTGACTGTGGGAAAAATTGGTAGCTTCCACATTATAAGGTACAAGAGGAAAGCTGCTACCCAGGCATTAAGTAGGTAAGGAGCCTTCTTTTAACAGCCTTTATGTGACACAAATACAGGTGTCCCAAAAGTTTTAGAGCAATTTAAAGCTATTGAAACTTAAAAATGCACTAAGACCTTAGGGATCCTTTGAAGCTAGTAAATTTAAGCTCTTCATTTATTTCAGATGTTAGAAAAGTTAATGTGCCCTAGATTTTAAAAATATTTTATGAAAATCTATCTGGAAAAATGTCACTTTTATGGATAAAACCATATCCATTTATAATATTAAGCCATTTGGCAATGTCAAGGAATTTGAGGTGAGAACATTCTTTTCTAGGTCTTTGGGAGCTGTGGCTGCAGAGGAAGTAATAGCTGTACCCATGTAGAGGCAGTTGCCAGGTCTCATCAAAATAGTGACTGCTTCTCTGGACAATGGATAGAAAGGCTAGGTTTTTGCATCAAGGATAGTAGTTTGTGGCAGCGAGGTAGTATTCCTAGGGCATCGGGCTTATTTGACTTTTGGTGGTTGTTGGTCAATGGTTGGTGTTGGTGGGAGTAAGCATAGTGGGCCCCTGATCCACAGGGTTTATTCCCTTCAATGATGACAAGAAGAGCCAGATGAGAAGCAAAGTTGATAGTGTAGGGGTAGGGGCAATGCTATTTTCAGGGCTCTTGAATTCAGGGTCCTGACTTGTCTCTATTATACTCCAAGGGGCTATATTGGGTAAGGTAGTCATGGTAGTCAACTTTCCTGATTGCTTCCTGTCTCTTTCTAAGATGTCTCATTGTTTCAGTGAGGCTGGTTTGCCTGCCTGAAAGGTAGAATGAATGGCACTTGCCATGGTGTCAGCCCACTGTAAACAAAAGAAAGAATATAGAAAAAACACAGAAAAAATAGCTGCATTTTCTGAATGTTACTTTTTCATTGTTGCTCAAACACAGATACTCTTAATGACAAGAGAACAGAGATGTCCTCTTCAGACAAAAATCTGACTTTCCCTTGTGTGATAGTCTCGGATCCTTTCCCTGCCCTAATACACACAAATAAGTTAAACTACTTTTTCTCTTGTAACATGACAAAACTACCTTAGGAACTTGACTGGACAGGGCTCAATCTATATCTCTCTAGAAACAGATTCATGATAGCCTCTGGTTGTATTTATAGTGGCATCCTGGTCACCTAAGGACACCAGAGGGTCATCTACATAGGGTCAGGGCCCTTCAGACTTGGTAGATGTCCCAAGACCTGGAAAGTTAACCATATCCAACGCTGTTAATGAAGACCATTTCAATATGTAGATGGGGAGGACTTAAATGAAGAAGCACACAGTATGTCCAGGCAAATGCTAAAGTATCTTTGTTTACTATCTTTTCTATGCTTTGGCTATGCAAATATCTTTTTATTAATTGTTCAGTGACCTAGAAGTACCTCATGTCTTCCTAATATAATGCCAAAACTAATAGGGTACCTGCCTGAGTTACATTCCCCTCTTTTCACCTTGCTGGCACTCTATTTCTTTGTGTGAGTCTGAAGGGAACCAATACAGTTATTGGAGATTATACTGGATTCAGTTTTGCCTTCCCACATTCTCATATTCCCCAATATGAGAAGCACTGAGTTTGTCCTAGGAGAAAAAAAAGTGCTATTTTCCCCTGTATGCCTGTAACAGTAAGCACCCTAGCATGCCTAGGGCAGCTACTAGCACAGGTTCTTAGATCTGCTTTTCTAAAGGAAAGCAACTCAAAATGGGTTAACAATCTTACTTTAATCAAACATATCATTTACCTAGTTCAGGAGGAAAA
>CM053589.1:66132279-66153504 GCA_028646515.1 Pseudochirops corinnae | reverse complement strand
GTGTATGTGAGTGTGTATATATGTGTGTATATGTATGCATAGACAGGGGGCACAGGGTCAGTTGAATAGGAAGGGATGATATCTAAAAATTAAAATGAAGACATGAGAGAGGAATATATTGGGCAAAGGAAAAAAGGGAGAGATAGAATGGAGTAAATTATCTCATATTAAAGAAGCAGGAGAAAACTGTTACTATGGAGGGGAAGAGCAGGAAGCCAAAAGGGAATGGGTCAACCTTACTCTCATTGAATTTGGCTTAAGGAGAGAATAACATACACACTCAATTAGGTATCTTACCCCACAGGAAAGTAGGGGGAAAGGAGATAAAAGGGGAGATGATAGAAGGGAGGGCAGATTGGGGGAGAGTATAGTTAGAAGCAAACACTTTTGAAAAGGGAAAGGGTCAAAGTAGAAAACAGAATGTGTGGAGGGTGGGATAGAATGGAGGGAAATATAGTTAGGCTTTCATAATGTAACTACTATGGAAACATTATGCATAATTACACATGTACAACCTATATTGAATTGCATGTCTTCCCAGTGGGGGTAGGTAATGAAGGAAGAACGGAAAGAATCTGGAAATCAAAATTTTAAAAACAAATGTTAAAAAAATGTTATTTTTTTTACATGCAACTGGAAAATAAGATATACAGGAACTGTGGCATAGGAATCCATCTTGCCCTACTAGAAAGTTAGAGGGAAAATGGGGAGGATATAAGAGAGAACTGATTGGGGGAAGGGGTATTCAGTAGGCTCTCTATCTTGGGGTGGAGGATATGGGAAAGATGGGAAGAAAATTTGTAACGAAAAATCTTGTGGAAATGAATGTTGGAAAACTAAAGATAAAGAAATTAAATTTTAAAAAAAAAACCTGTAAAAATTATAAAATTAGGAAGGGGAGGGTTATCTCTTTTCAATTAAAAATACTGTATCACCCAAACACCTCTCACTGACTTTTTAAATATTATTCAGTCTCTTCTAAGATACAACTAGAATGTTCAAGTATAACCAAAATAAAGGAACATTAATTGATGAACAATAGTGTAGTTATAAAATAAATCCACAAGGTAAATAATAAGCATCTGTAGGTGACCAGAAGTCTAGAAATATATTACACAGATAAAGTTAGTGAAGAATATAGCCTTTGGGTAGAAAAACATTGTTTTCTTTAACTATAATATCCATTATTAGTATTATTGCATAATCAAAATTATTGATATTAATTATTTATACTAGAAACTGCCCATTCTCATAACATGCGGAATAATGAACAAAGAAAACAGAGTTTTAAGATCAATATTAAGTTTTAAAGACGACATTCACACAAAATATGGGGACTTTTCTGGCCATTGTGGATGAGAATATTTCTGTAAGCTCTTTGTTATTGCATCAAGGGAATGATTTATGACCTGATGGACATGACCTCTAAAACATAAAGGTGACAAATACAGGGTGACAAGCCTGTCTGAGATAACCACCAAGAAATTCAAAGTTTACCTAATCGTGGTCATCACTCAATTCTCCTTCCTAAGCCACCTTGAGAGGAGAGGGAAAAAAATGTCTCACTTTGCTTTCTGAAGATGGACATATTAGATTGGGAAAGGATCATAGATTCATAGATTTAGAGCTGGGAGAGACTTTATAGGTCACTGAATCCAATTCCCCAAGGCACACAAATGAAGAAACTGAGAGTTAAAGAGTGTAACATGAAGTACATCTGTAAATGTCAGAGGTGGGATTTGAACTCAGGTCATCTTGATTGAAGAAGCATTCTCATCAAAGGTCAATCAATTTAGCAAAGCTCAGAAACACTGGCATCTCAACTGAATAAATGAACTCCATTAACCCTTACCGTACCAATGTGATATAAGAGAAACCAGAGCATTAGGCAAGCTCTTCATCCTTCCTTAAGATTACTCTATCACTTTATTGGCAGCTTTTTCCCCCTTTGGCAAATAGACAAGAAGTTTTAGAAAGGGTTCCTAAGTTGGGATTTAGAAATCACTTGGAGAGTTGTTGAAATGGAGAGAGGCTTACAACAAGACTTTAGTAAGAGCCCTCATGCACCTGGTGCTAAGCTAGATAAAGCTATTAAGAAATCATTTCAATTTTCAAAAATAGCACAGTTCTCCCCAGTGAACTACTGGACATGCATTAACTTTGTCAAAACTTCTGAATATCATAAAATACACGAATTAGCATAATAGCAGTATGCATTTTTGTCACTCTATAAAAACCTGAGTGAAATACTATCCCTGCTTTGGATGAGAAAAGAGAATCCAAATGACCAAGATGTATTTTTATGTATACATCTTCAGAGTTTTACTTGATTTTATTTTACCAAGACTGTTTTAAATACTAATATCTGGGCTGTACCCACTTGGAAGGTGTAGAAGCAAAATTTAAAAAAAAAATCAAGCTCTGCATACAATTTGTAAATAGATTGTTGAGGCCTTAGTTCTGCATTTGTATTAGGCTTACTATAATTCCTGTAAAAAAAAAAAAAAAAGCTAAACTAATGTGATAAAAAGACCACTGGCCTGGAACTCAGAAGACCTAACTCCTCACTCTTCTAACTAAGAATGTGACCTTTGTCAAGTTATATAAACTTTCTGGCTCTTAGTTTTCTCACATGTAAAATGAATAAGTTGAATTCAATGATCTCCAGGGTCCCTTACAAATACTCAAGTTCAACAACTTTGACAAAGGAGCTCACACAGAGCCTCTGCTCAGCTTAGCAGTTTTCATGAGGCTATTTCTAATCCCCAAACCCTCATTCAGAAACACCTTTTTAAAACTTCAGGATGTCTCTGTGAACCAAAAGGAAACTGACAATAAAAAACAAGCCACTTTATCCAGTTACCCATCCTGTAGGGTGTTCCCTGTTTAAGTCTGTGTCAGTGAAATGCATGACCAAGTTGTTACATAATTTGATATTTGTGGAAGATAATCTACTAAGGGAGGAGCCAAAAACGTTTCTGTACCTTCTGAGCCTAAAGAAATAAAAAAAATAATAATAATAAAAATCATTCCTTGATTTAGTTCCCAGTATTCTAGTCAGTATACACTCTTTCTGATTGAAAAATAAATTTATATTTATCTATCAGAGAGCACCAAAATGTAAGAATACTAATAACCCAAGGGTAATGCCATTTTTTATATGAGAAATAGTACAGAATATTTAATGATCCAAAGCTGCTTCCTGGTATAAACCCCATCTCTTTTTTTTTGTTTGTTTTGCTTTTTGGAGGGGGGAGGCAGGGCAATTGGAGTTAAATGACTTGCCCAAGGTCACATGGCTAATAAAGGTTAAGTGTCTGAGGTCAGATTTGAACTTAGGTCTTCCTGACTCCAGGGCCAGTGCTCTATTCACTGCACTACCTAGCCATCCCCATCCCCATCTCTTTAACATATATAATCATAGTGCTACAAAACTATGACTCTTGAAGGACTCTGATCTCTAAAGAATTAAAATTAAAAGTGATCCAAAGAAACTTGGAGTGATTTATGCTGTAAACAAGCTCTGGCATATGACCAATTGTGGCTATGCAAAATGTGGCCTAAAATAAATCATTCAATTATATGTAGCACTGGTACCCACAGAATGATAATAGAACTAAAGGGGGGTCTCCACCTTATTCAGTGGTTGATCTGTGGAGGATTTATAGGAGGACATGGGCAAAAGTTCACAGACTAAGAAAGCACACATGGAACAATAACCTTGGTGAGATCATGTATTCACAAAAGTATCAAACTCACTCTATTTTTGTCAATTACAGGAGTTCCCAGCAGTGTTGAAAAGTACTATAAAATAGATTAGGCAAATTCATGCAATTTTGTTACCAGATGGATCTTCTAGAAGTAGAAGACCATTAACGAGTATCCCCTTTCTTGTAGCTATTGTTTCCTATGTCCCTAGCCAGAAAAAGTACAAAGAGCTCTGGCAATTCACAAATTCAAAAAGCTCTGTCAGTCAAGATGCATTGATGAAGTGTCTGGTATTAAGTACCATAGTACCAAGGTACTATGCTAAATACTTGGTCCAAAAATCATCTGGAGAATCAGATTCCACTTTGCAGAGTCAAAAAGTTTATTTAAATTGTTTTTAAGCTTACCTTCTTTTTTTTAGTCTTTGACTGAGAGAAGTTTTCAACTACATGAAAACACTCAGTATACCACTATGGACTCTGTCCTCTTCTCAGAGTAAATTGATCAAGTGCAAAGAACTACAAGTGCTAGATTGTTATTGGAACCTTTCACTGGCCACACTTTTTTTTAAAAAAATTTTTATGATCAGCTTCCTCTAATAGACTGACCAGAACAGCTTGTGGTATTATGAATGAGGTCTCTGGATGTGTAACATACACAGTGTTTGTTAAGATACACTTCATTCTTCTATGCTTCATTCTTAAAGCTACATTATGGGATCTTTGTTTGTCTTTTTCTCCTGCAGGCCAACTCAAATATTGCCCAAATGATTTCAGAGGATCGTTCACAACTTGCAAATAGGACTCCTTTCTATGTTTTATATTCTTTGGCCAATTTCCATTTAAACTAATCTCACTGGTGGCATGAATGGTTTGAAGGATTTTTTGTCCAGTTTGGTCACATTATCCCCAAAAAAATACATCCAAGAGACATACCTACATAGACGGGACGTTAAACTGAGAATCATGTGAGAGCTAGCTCAATGTGTGACCTTGGAAAAATCATTTCAGTTCTCTGGGCTTCAATTTCTTTACTTGTAAAATAACAATTATACTAAATATCTTTTAGCTCCAAAACTAGTGCTTCTTGAGATATTAATAACAGCTCTCTATTGAAAATACTTTGGGTATACTAAGATATATATAGATGAAAACATAGAACTTCCAAAGTCTTTTACTAAAGCCATGGAAAGGGACCCCACAGGGCTAAGGTACATTTTGTATTTTTCTCCGTTCCCTGGATTGCTATAGCCAAAGAATGTGTTAACAAGTTATCTACCTACTGTTGTTGAGCCTATTCTTACTTAGTTAGCTAGGTTGGTCATCAGAACCTACTGCCTGGACATACATACATGCACTTAATAAGCATGTGTTGATTAACTATTGAGTCATGACCGTCCTTGAAGCCTTTCACTCTTCTAGCATAGCCTTTGAGAGGCCATGACTAGCTAATTCCAATCTCATAACTAGGCATTAGAGTGGGGCATTTTAGTAACAATATTATCATGAAATGGCATGTCTTCAGTGACTATGATGGATGGGCAAAAAAAAAAAAAGATAGTGGAAGGTGCTGAGTTTCCATAGTATTAAAACTGCCTTTCTACCATTGACTAAGTTGGTATACTAAATGATAGATCCTCTTCCAATGACCAATAAGTGGACATTGTGTCATTATTAATATCCTTGCTATAAGTCAAACGAGAATTCAAAAAGAGGTCACTGCTTCAGTGAAAGAGAACAATAATGATTACTGACATTTATACAGTGCTTTAAAGTTTGCAAACTACCTCACATAGATAATTTCATATAAGCCTTGAAACAATCCTTTAAGCCAAATAATACAAGTATTAATATCTTCATTTTACAAATGAGGAATCTAAGTCTCAGAGCTTGTCATACAGGCTCACAACCTCAGAATCAACCTTACCTCTTCTCTGTCCTTTACACCTAATATCTGATCAGTTGTCAAATCCTATCTGTGCACCATTTCTTAGATCCATTCTCTCCTCCCCATGGACACAACCACCACCCTGGGTCAGGTATTCATCATCACTCACCTGAACTAACAGCCTCCTAACTTATCATACTACCTCCATTTTCTCCCTTCTCTAATTTTTCATCATCCACCAAAAAGATAGTACTGATGCAGAGATCTAACTACATCACACTCTTGTTCACAAATCTTGTGTGACCACCTAGTTATCTGTAGGAAATATGAACTCCCCAAACTGGCATTTAAGGTCTTCCATTAAGATAGCCCTAACTTTCCTTTCCTATCTTTCATGAACTCTATATATCAGCTAAAGAGGGCCTTTCATCTAGTTGGTGCTTTAAAATGTTTATCGCCTGGCTAAACTGAACTACTAGCTTCCCTGAACCCTGCATTCAACATTCTACATCCTATTTCTATGTGTTCCCAAAAGTCATCTCTCACCCCTAAAATGAACTTCCTTCTCATGTCATATTTCAGAATCCATGTCTCCCTTCAAGGTTCATCCCTAATATTATTTCCTCTATTAAGTCTTTATTAATGTTCTGTACCAGAAACATAAGTGTGTAGCTTCCTAAATATCAGTATCCTACTGGTAGAATATAAACTGCTTAGGGCAAAGGACTGTTTGACTTTTTTTTTTTAAATCCCTAGCTCCTAGTCCAATGTCTTACAAATGGTAAGCATTTATTAAATACTTGCTGAATTTAACTGAGGCCTGTAGCTAATAAGCAGCTTTCTAGATAACAAAATAAATTTCCCCCAAAATCATGCCACTGTGCGCATACTTAAAAGGAAAAAACAATAGTTAGATTTTATTTTAAAGACAATGCGATATGCTGAAAGATTTTAACCTGTAGACTTTAAGATAGGAGTTTATAGATTCCCCAGTCATATACATGTGGCTTCAAAACTTGCTCAACAGTTAAAAAACATTTTTCTATTCAATAGCTTAAGAAATTTCTAATATTATACTACAATCAAGTTTTGGTTCAGTTTGGGTCTAAAGGAAAGAAACTTCTGCTTCTACTAACATATTTTACCCTAGGATATAGGAAAAGTTTTCAATGTGTGGTCTGCAGGTAGGTCTCTCATATTGCTGAGATTTAGTATTAACTATTAACAACCATAAGGAATAATGAGTGCTCCAGAGCAGTTTTGTCAAACTCAAACAGAAATAAAACCCTGTGGGTCACATATTAACTTAAAAATCACAAATAAACATTATCATGTTAATATCATATAGTATAAGAAAAACAATTATTTTGTTTTTACTAATCATTGGTGCATTACTTGTGATTTCTCTCCTCAGCACATCAACCAAAACTCATCTTTTGTTTCATTGCAGTGAAAAATTTGAGTGGGTGGCAAATAGAAATAGACATCATATATCTTTTCTTCCCCTTATAGATGGGAGAAAAATCAGAACACAAATTGTGGAACAAAACATTTAGAGTTAGGAAAAACCTTAACAAGCATCTATCCCAACAACAACTTCATTTTACAAAAAAAGAAAACTGAGGTCAAGAACAAAAAGGTAGCAAGTATCAGAGTCTGTATTAGGAACCAGGTTTTTTAATTCCAAATCTATTATTATTTCCAATATATATGACACTAATGGACTATCTATGTTCAGTTCAAGAAATTGACCATTTAGATTTTGAGTAGTTTTCGCTACACTGAAGGTGAAAGTAATATTTAAAGGGAAGTGTTTTAGTACTTTTAGTACTATTTTAGTATCCTTAGTAATTAAGGGTACTAAGGAACTTTTCATGCCTTAAAAAGCACTTCTTCCTGGGAAGTTAAATAACCCTTCTCACCTTCTTAATATCCCTATGAGGAAGCCTGGAGGTAAATATGATTTTCCCTATCTTACAAAGGAGGAAAGTGAAGCCCAGAGGAGTTAAATGACTTGATTGGTGAACATCTCTCATTTTAACCAAGAGCCACCTAACTGATGCTGAATTCTTACCATGTCCAAGCAGTACTCAAAAACCTTCTGTTGCTGTCGTCTCCAGGATAAAATATAAACTTTGCAAACTGGTATTTAGAAAAATATTAATCCAATATACAACTAAATCTGACATTTATAAAATACTTTACACTTTATAAAGTGCTGTCAAATCCAATAAATATTTATTAAAAATAAACAAATGACCAGAATTCATTCCCTTATGGAGTATGGTCGAAGGATATGAACAGAGACTTACCAAAAGAAGTACAAACTATTAACAAATATTAAGGATTAACGAGCGCTCCAGAGCAGTGTTGTCAAACTCAAATAGAAATAAAACCCTGTGGGTCACATGTTGACTTAAAAATCACAAATGATCATTACCATGTTATATTACATTTCTATTAATTTTGTTAAACACTTCCCCATTATATTTTAATCTGATTTCTGTTGGGAACCAAAACACCCATTAGAAAGTTTTGCAGCCCTATTCCAGCAGGAGTTTGGTGCCTCTGGTCCAAATAATGAATAATAAGAGAAATGCAAATCAAAACATCCCTGTGCAAATGTCACAAAAGGCAAAACAGTCCATGATGGAAAGGTTGTAGAAAGAGCAGCATTCTTATATGTTGTTAGTGGAATAATCAATTGATTCAACCATTATGTGAAAAAAAAAATGTGTAATTATGAAAATAAATTGACTGAAATTTTCAAATCCATGACCGAGAAATTAAACTACTAGGCACATACCCCAAGGAAGCCATTTACTAAAAACAAATATAAAACAAAACAAAAAAGCTTTCATGTGCTCCAAAATATTTTGGAGTCACAAAATCCTGGAAACAAAATTGCATTTCAAAACCACATATTAATTGGGAAATGGCTAAATGAACTATGGTGCATGAATATAATAGAATGTTACTGTGCTACAAGGAATGACAAATAAGAAGAATTTAGAGAAACGTGAACAAAATTATATGAACTGATAAAAGATGAAGTAAGCCAAGCCTGGAAAACAATTATATCAAAGAAAACGAAAACAACTATAAAACAATAGAAAAGGAATGTGGTCAAATGATAAAGAGCTAGCTAGTTTGACTTCCAAAAGGAGATCTGGGAAGACAATTCACCTGTCTCCTTTGCAGAGTTTGGAGTACTTGGTTAGGAAATGTTGCACGTATGATCAACTATCTTTTTATTTGTTGATTAGTTTGCTGAACTTTTTCTTTTTATTTAATTTCTTTTTCTATATGGGATTATTCTCTGGGAGAGGGAAGGGCAAGAAATAGAAGGGGCAAATCTAGATAATGTAAAAACAAAGGATAGTAATTAACATTTAATTTAAAATAATCTGGTATATTCAGAGTACTGGGCTAAGTACTGGGAAGATTTTTTTAAAAAAAAAAGATTAAACAAGACTAATCTTTGCCCTCACTGGGCTTTACAGTGTGATATAGATAGATAGATAGAAAGATAGATAGAAAGATAGATAGATAGATAGATAGATAGATAGATAGATAGATAGATATACTATAACAGAAAATAACACATACTTCATGTGCATTAGTGAAGGGTAAATAAATTAAAATGTGAGCTCCACAGAGAGAAAATTCTTTCTCCATTTGTGGCAGAAAGAAGATACAGAAACTTTCTTGAGGACATTTTTTTTTGGGGGGGGGGGAGACAATGAATAATCCACTTTGTATGTATTACTTTCATATGCATTCTCTTATATTATCCTCACGATAGGCTTATGAAATAGATAGGGCAGATGTGGTCATTCCCATTTTACAGACGAAGAAATTGAGGCCCTGAGAAATAAAGTTAATATAGCTAATAAGGAGTAGCACTCAAATCAGTGTCTTCTAACTCCAAATTCACTTTTTTTCTACATCCTCTGTGATAAATAATATTTTCATTATAATTCTATTTTTCCTAGGTTTGATCAATTTGCAAGCATTAAAACTCTTTTCAGATAAATTTTTCATCCATTCCACATGCTTAAACTCAAAAAAAGAAGGCTATATAGCTCTACTGAAACATCTCAGAAAACTCTGTTCACTAGCTGCCTTAATCAAATCAGGAATCATGAAAAGTGAAACACTAAGGAAAGACACACATTGCAAAATATAATTCCTTTCAGAAACAAAGCCCTTCCCCTGTAAATCTATTTTAGATTCTCTGACTATTAAAAGGTTTGTTTCGTTTTTCTTTTTCTTTCTCTATTTAATTCTTTCATGGTATTTTGTGTGTTATCCTGAGCTTCCAATGTCAGACTTTTCCAAGTCTTAAGTATGTATCACTGTTAAAGCAAGGGAATTTAAAGCCATAGGTCAGTTTTGTATTATTTCATTGTTTTATTTTGGAATGCCTTTCAACTTAATATTTTATTATATTTGCATCTTTTAAGACTATTCTTTCCCCTCTATTCTTTATCAACAAGTCCTCCAGAAAATAGCCTAAAGTAGACATGTGTGTATGGTTGTGTGTGTGTGTGTGTGTGTGTGTATGTGTGTGATGGACCCTTTGGCAATTTAGCAAAGTCTTTGTAGCCCTTTTCACTATTATGTTTTTAAATGCAGAAAGTAAAACACATAGGATTACAAAGAAAATCAATTATATTGCTTATTTTCTCATTGATAAGTTTGCTTGACCAGGCACTAACATATACCTTCTTTCCAGAAAGAAAAAAAAGGCAGTGGTGTGAGGATACTTATTTGTACTGAGACTACAAGATGTCAAACTTTTCTTCCTGAAATAGGGTGCTGGCATTTTGATAGTGAGTAGAAAGGAGAATAAAGATTCAAAAGATATTCCCAAGTTGAAAATGGCAGGCCTTGGAATTTGATTAGATGTATGAAGTGAGGAGAGGACATAGTGAGTGAAAGAAAATACTTTTTTAAAAGACTAGAACACTTGTTTGGATGTGTAATTGGGATGCTAGATAGACATTCAGAAAAATAAATCTAGAAGACAATTTAAAACATGAAATGAGAGCTCTGGGAAGAGGCTGGTAATAGAAACATAGATTTGGTAGTTATCTACAGAAAAGTATATGACTGAAGCAATGGGAAAAGATAAACTAAAGAAACAAAATGTTGAAAAAGCAAATCACAAACAGAACTCTGAGGAACATCGACATATAGGAGGTGGAAGAAGAGTGAACGAATGGGTCAAGGACACAGAGAAGAAATAGTAAGAGTGGGTAGGGTCAGAACCATGAATCCACAATGTCATGGAAGCCAAGAAGGGAGAATGCATCAAGAAGATAATGATACACAATGTCAACCACTACAAGGAGGTCAGGAAGAATGAGATTTTTAAAAATTCTTTGGCTTATAATTGTGAAAGAAGTTATTCATGGCCATGTTTCAAGTGGTGTGGTTGGGACCAGAATTCATCCTGTGAAGGACACAAAGCATGTGTCATTGGATAGTAAAGAAACAGGAAACCTATACCATTCCTTCCAAAGATTTGTCAGTGGATAGAAAAAGAGAGAGGATATTTAAGAAAGTAATAAGTGCAAGTCAAGATTCACACACATACACACATACACACACACACACCTTTATTTCTCTGTCTCTGACTCTCTCTCTCTCTCTTTCTCTCTTCCTTTCACTCCCTCTCTCCCTCCACTTAGGAAATGAGGGGCTGAGGTGGCAGACCTAGCCAAAAGAAAGATATTTTAAGATGAAAGAGAGAGGAGGAATTGTTGGATGGAACTAGGTCATGAAGTGGATGGAAAGATTAACCTTGGTGAAAAAGATATCCACCATTTTCTCTGAGTTTGAAGGAGAGAAAAGTATACGTATGGATAGACTCTAATCTATTGAGAGCTTTAGAGTTCTCAATTACAAGGAAGATATATTTGGCATTTATCAAAAACCATCCCAGTTTTGTACTTTGCATTTATACCAAGAAATCTCAGATTGTAGTCAGCCCAGCTTAAAGCAAATTGGCTTGTATTTCCCAATGGAAGAATGACCATATTCTGCCAAGACCAAATTTTAAATAAATGTACTTTGACTTAAACTCACTGGGGGTGGGTTCAGAAAGAGACAGAGATTACTAGCATTAATTTATTCATCAATAATCACACTTCCCTTCATTTGTATACCACCATTTAGCCATCTTCTTCCCATTATGAAGGCAGCATAGGGATAATAGTGGAACAAAAACTAGAATAGCAATCAGAACTCCTGGGTTTAAATACTAACTACCTCTGTCCCTTACTACTTGTGACTTTGGACGTATCACTTAAACTATAGCCTTCAGTTTCTAGTTTCTAGATCTAAATCTGTGATCCTTGAGCCATTTCAATTCCTATTCTGGGTTTCTTATTCACCCTTTCCACATTATTTTTATCAAGTAGAAATATTCTATTACTGAAATCATAAGAATAGTTTTGGAGCCCCCCTCAAAAAAATGTGTGTAGGAAGATGGACAAGAAGAGAGGAAGAAAGATTTCAAAGTGGGACTCACATTTCCTATTAGAATAGTAACCCTCTGTTCTTCTGAATAGTTATAGTCCACGTTTAGGAAGGAAGCCAATGTAATTAGAGTTAAGATTTCTTTTGTTATAGTACGAAGAATTCAAGACAATCACAAAAAAGAAGTGTTTTTCCCCCAAAGTCAAATCAATTATTTACAGCCTTTAAAAAGTTGATGGTGAAGTCAGCCTTGAAAACATCCACTGGATTTTAGAGCTTGCCATTAAAACACTGGAACCTCTCATTCTCCTAAAGGGAGCAGACCAGGGAAAAATCCATGGATCCATAATTTCAACTATTTTTCAACCACTAAAAATTATACAAAGAACAAGGACACAAATGGACCATATCCACTCATCAGCTAGAGCTACAAGCTATATTTTTATTTTAACTAGACAAATTGATTGCTTTAATAATATTTCATTTATAATTTTTACACCAATATCCATTTGGTAAGATCAATTTATAGATTTCTTCCCCTACTTTATCCCTGTTTGTTTTGAGTATAAGACCTACATCTGTTTTATGAAAGGTATTCGGATGAGTATCTTCTTTCTAATTTATTGATTATAGCTTTTACTATATATTTTGGGAAAAGATGTTAGCTGACTTTATATAGTACTTAAATGTTTGTAAAACACTTTACATATATTATCAATCACATTTGATCCTCCCAACAAACCTGTAAAGAAGAAAATATGGGTATTATTATCACCATTTTGCAAGTGAAGAAACGGTGGATTATAGAGGCTAAGTCATTTGCCCATCATCACACAGCAGTTAAATGTCAGATGAGATTCAAGTCCAGATCTATCCTAACACCTAATTCAGCACTCTTTCTACTGCATAACATTGTCTTTCAGTGTGTTAACAAAATGACAAGATATTCCAGGATAAGCTATTATCAGCATCTCATTGAATATGAGAGTTGGGTGGAGCTAAATCTCTTTTGTTTAAGAGTGGCATTGTCTAGATGGTATGTTAGTCTAGAACAAAGCCTAGTATGTAGCAATTGCTTAATAAGCAACTGTTGAAATGAACTGAATTGTCTATGATTATTTAGGACTCATTTCTCTGCTTTTTCTTATCTGGGGGAGATCATTTATCATTTCTTGCTCACTTTCATGAGTGCAAGGGACTAAAATTTGGATGATGTGTTTAAACCTAGGACCTGAATAGTAGACAAATACCTTCAAAATTAATATTAAAAAAGTAATGCGAATGTCCAAACTTTAGTATCTTCTCTCTGCTTACCAAAGTCCTTTCCTGGTCTTTACTGGGATTGTAGGCTTTCAGGTTGCATTTATCATATTCCTTTTGAACTAAATTGAACTTTATTAAGTATAGTGTAAAATAGTTTCTGAATTTATATTTGTAAAGCTAGGTGAAGGAATTAACTCATTCACCTAATCACCACATCTCAAAATGCATCTCAGTATACTAATGTTAGTCAGAATAGCTTAACAAACATTCTCCCTATTCTTTGGGACATCATCCAAAAGTAACAAAAATTAGGAAAATTAGAAGCATTCGCTAAACAACAGGTAGGGAGAAGGAGAGAGAGAGGCAATAGCACAAGAAGGAATAACCTTGTTCTTAGGGAATCACCATTCTAACTCAATATAAATAAACAATGCTGTTTAGTAGCCAAAAAAAAAAAACCTAATGCAATATATGGTTATATTAAGAGAGGCCGTGTCCATGTCAAGAGTATGAAAGGTGATAGTTCCTTTGTCCTCTTTCCTGTTCAAACTACACCCAGAGCACTGTGTTCAGATTCACAATCTTTAAAGCATCTCCAGGGGAATACAGAGGAAAAAGAAATGGATGATGTGGTGACTAGAAAATAAGTGAGGATATTTAGCATGGGGAAAAAGATGTTGGTAGAGTATAGGGGTAATGAAATCTCAATTCAAATATTTCAATAGCTGTCATGAAAAAGAGGAATTTGATTTGCTATGTTTGTCTCTAGAGGGCTGGTCTAGAAGAAGTAAGTGAAAGTTGAAGATTTAGGTTCAATATATAGAAAAATACCTAAAAATTAGAGATATCCAAAAATAGAATGAACTACCCTGGGAGGAACTAAGTATCTCCTCTTCAAGCAATGGTTAAATGGACATTTCTCAAGGATGTCATATATTATAAAGAGGATTCTTATAGAAATAAAGTTGGACTAGATGGTCTCTGAGGTCCCTTCTAGTTTTTTTTGTTGTTTTTTTTTTTTAGATTCTGTTTTTCTCAGTGGGGGTGGGGGAGAACAGATGAGAGATAGCACAAAGGAGTAAGAGACTCAACTTTTTTGCACCATAATGACTGGGCATTTATCAACTAAGTGCTTTGTGAATTGTCATTAAGGTATTATGAGATCCGTTTGTCAGTCCAAAATAGCAAGAACAAGAATATGCCAATAGAGCCACACTGCAGTTGGGAATTCTACCACAATTCACTAGGAATATACCTAATCATTCACATCTAAGATGATTATACTGGGGTAGAATTTTATTTTCCTGAAGACAATCATTAAACAGACTTGTGGGATGAGAAAATATATTAAAATGAAAACATTCTAGAGCTTGAAGGAACCTTAGAGATCATCTGGGTCAACCCTCTCATTTTGTAGATTTAGAAGCTGAAATTCAGAAAAGTTAAACAGCACAGAGAGATAATATTATAGAAAAGAATGGATTCTAGCTTCTTCAGTCATAAATACCTGGGTCATTTCAATCCAATCATAGTCATAGACTTTTGAAATTGGAAAAGGTCCCAGAACCAACTAGTCCAAACCCCTCTTGTAGCATAAATTTTATACCTCCCTCCATAACATCCCTAGTGAGTGATTATCCAGTCACTGCTTAAAGACTTCCAGTTCCAGGAAACAAACTAATTGCTAAGGTATTCAAACTACTACATACTCCACAGACATTTATTACACACTGACTATGCATCAGGAATGCTCCTAACTGCTGTAATAAACAGACAAAAAGTGAACAAACTTTGCTCTTGATGAGTATATATTCTAAGAGGGATAGGGAAGGGAAGAGAGCATGTTCGTACGTACATACATACATATATGTGTGTGTATACGCAAAGTAGATACAAAGTGACTTTGAAAGGAAAGGTACTACTATCTCAGGGACTAGGAAAGGCCTATTGTGTAAGGAAATGATTGAGCTAAGTCTTGAAGGAAACTGAAGATTCCAAAAGGCAGAGATGAGTAGGAAGAGCGTTCCAAAGCTGAGGAAAGTCAGTGTAAAGGCAGGAAGACTAATAGAGGAGTATGTGTGAGAAATATTAAATAAGCAAACATGTATGGAAGACAGTTACATTTAAGCACACTAGCAAGATGAGATGGATCCAGGTTATAAGTAGCTTTAAATGCCAAACAGAGGAATTCACATTTTATTTTAGAAACAAAAGAGAGCCATTGGAGTTTATCAATTCTTAGGGTGACAGGGCTAGATCTGTCTTCTAGGAAAATCCCTTTGTCAGTCATGTGAAACATATGTATTTTAGTATGGTGTAACTTGAGGCAGAGAGATTGATTGGGGGGTTATTGTAATAATTCAAGCAAGAACTATTGAAAGCCTGAACTCCGGTGGTGGTTGTGTGAGTGAAAAGAAGGGAATATGTAGTAAAGGTGTTGTGAAGATAGAAATGACAAGAGTAGGCAACTGATTTATTACATGGAAGCACAGTGAAAAGTTAAGTATGATTCCAATATTGTAAACCTAGGTGACTAGAAGGATAGTATTACTCAACAGTAATAAGAAAATTTGGAAGAGCAGTAAATTGAAAGGAAAGAGTAATGAGTTTTGTTTTGTTCAACTTTAATTTGAAATGCCTATTGAGCTTTAAATTTCTGATAGGCAGTTTATGATGCAAGATTGGAGCCAGGAGATAGACAAAGGCTGGTTATGTAGATCTTTCAAATCATCTATATAAAGGTGATCTTAAACTGATGGCAGTGTATAGGAGATCACTAAGTGAGAATGTAGAGAGAAGGGAGCCTAAGTAAGCCTTTGGTATACACCTGCATGAGAGGCAAACAAAATGGTACTTTGCTCCTTGTTTCAGTTATTTTAATGTCAAGCAAAATAGTACTTAGCTCCTTGTTTCAGCTATTCAAGTGTCTTTGAGTCTCACCTGTGATTATATCAAGTCTTTGTTGCAAACAGTATGCATTGTTGCCCTTAATAGGCCTAAGGAAGTTTGGAAATCTTCCCTGTCCTTAATAGGCCTAATGTCACCACATGGAGCCCAAGGTGAGAGGAACTTGCCAAAAGAGCACAACAGGAAGGATGTAACAGTAAGGGGTGGAACAGGAAGGAACAGAGCATATAAAAACTTGAGCACAAGCTGGCACCAAGCAGAACTGAGAGGGAGAACACTTGTGGTGTCAGCACTCTGTCCATTTGTTCTGTCCGTGTTGATGTTACTTTCTGGACTTGTGTTGATTTCACAGATAGAAAGTGAATTGAGATGAGAGTGCCGGCAATGTGTGTGAATATTGTTATAACTCTACTAAGGTTAATGTGTGTAAATATTGTTGTGTCTCTGTTAAGCTTTGTCTTCCCAGAAACAGGAACTGTGAAGGGCTTGGAGTGGACTAGTCACCATGAGCTTTGATGTGAAATAGGAATAGAGAGCTGCCTACCTGTGAATCCAGGCAAGAGTTGGGTGAATCCAGGCAAGAGCTGGGACCACGGAAGAGAAGTCATGGAGTTTGGAAATCAGCTTCTAGTTAAGATGAAAGGACCTGTCCTTGGGAACTTAGTGCTGATTGATGAAATTAAGACTTATTTGACCTAGGGGTGGAATACCTTTGTACTTTCCACTATCCTTTAAGGATGATTGAGTTAAGGATGATTGGGAACCAGCCTCCAATCAAGATGAAAGAAGACTTTAGATTTATTGATGAGATCTGAACGATATCTTTTATTTAAGACTATGTGGCCACCTTTGTAATAAGTTGTTGTGTTATATTGTTGTGAACATTTTGCTTTAGTTTATTGCTGAATAGAGAGTTCATTATACTATGCTACCACAACCTTAAAGTTATTCACAGCAGCAGTCATCAGTAGAGCTGCTCGTGTTTGACTTTACAATGACATAAACACAGATCCAGCAAAGGAAACTGAGAAAAAGCAGACATACATTTAAAAAGAGAACTAAGAAAGAGCAATCTAAAAAAAAAACTCAGAGAAGAGACTATCTGGAAGATGATTAACATTGTAAAAATGCTACAGAAAATTTAAGAAGAATGAGGAGTAGGAAAAAAGTCATTAGATTAAGCCAATAAGCCATCATTGGTAACTTTGGTGAGAACAATGTGTGTTGAATGATAAGAATATTGACTTTTTCAAGGAGTTGAGCTGAGGAAAGAGGGAGAGATATACTATAGGATGATAAGCAGCAAGACTAGAGAGATCAAGTAAATTTTTTTCAAAGATATGGGAGACATAGGTGTATTTCATAGGCACCAAGGAGGGAACCAGTAGGTGGAAAATATTGGAAATTAAAGAGATTGGGGGGAAGGGCTGTTAGTGAGGAAAATTTTCTAGAAAATGTAGATCAAAGATGCATGTAAAGGGGTTGCCCTTGGTAAGGACAGTCACTTTATCAGAGACTATATTAGAGAAGATAGTTGGAGATAATAGGGGATGAGATGGAGAAAGAGAAGAAAAGAGAAATTACATAGCAAATAACTTTGATTTTTCTCAATAAACCAGCAAGCAGGATTCTCAGTTGAGATGGTTGGGGGAGGGAGTCCTGTGAGAGACTTGAGTACAAAAGAGAAGGTTTGGAACAGCCATTGTTGGGAATGAGATAGACACACACAGGAAGAATAGAATGATCATGTTGTTCATCAAGGGTCCAGTTAAGATTATATGACATAGATATGCAGTTCACTCAGTCAGCACAGTTTTATTGCTTCCTCCTACTGTATTCAGTAGCATGTGGATTTGGGATGGGAGCAAAAGAGCACTGGTAAATGTTTAACAACTGATTATTAGGGGGAGGGAATGCATAACACACACTTTTAAGTTTAATCTGCATCATTAACATTTTCTCCATCACTGTAAGTTTAGGGAATGAACAAAACAATAAACAAACCCAGGTTGAAACTTTTGGCAATTTCCAAGGTGTAAATGCTCACATTGAAAATTTAACAATCAGTTCCCATGGACTGGCACAAGTTGGCTTCAGCGTCTCCCTGCATGGGAGCAATCTAGGATTGGGCTTTGGCAAAACATGAGTGGCACTGGAATGAGAGAAAGGAATTCAAGAGTATAGGGAGTCAAGAAAATATAGACAGAGAAGGGATGAAGCCCTGAAAAATACTGATGGGTATGGGGATCAGAGCTCACAAGGGGGAGAAAGAAAATGTTTAATAATAAGAAGGCAATAGGGAAAGACAAAATGATAGAATACAATAACCAAATAAAGGAATTTGGGAGATTTTGAACAAGAAATTGAAATCCTTGTGAGTGATGGCAAGATCAAAGCTATATCCATGCCCATATGTAGTAGAAATGTAGGAAAGCAGGATATGGCAGCTGAGTAGATTGAAGAAGTGAGAACTTAGGTAGGGAACTTAGTCATGCATGTTCCACATTTTACCCTGACCCCCACTGCCTGGAGGTCAGGTAGATTATATTTTTATTCTTTTTCTAGAATCCTTCAAGATTCATAAGGGAATGGGCGTGCAAATGGCTCCAATCCCCACCAATAATGTTCCCCAAAATGTCGAGGAAAGTCTCTTTCACCTCAGTTCTGTTTAGCTACTAACAGATTCATTATTGCTTAGTCGATTGTTTTTTATATAACTTGACTTCAAATGCAAAAATATACAAATATAATACACTGTCCCCACCATACACTTGACACCACCTCAGTCTCTGGGCAGAGGAAGGAGTTTAGGTTCAGATCTTGGGTCGATTCCTATAACGCACCACTTCCAAGTTCAAAACTCCCCTCTGGTTTGAATTCCAGTTACTTTGGCCTTTCAAAGCTTCCCTGATAGGTTGGTTGACTGGACCATCAGTAATTCTGAATAGAGTTAACCCCAGAAGAGGAAAGGTTTCTAATTGAAACACGTTCCACTTAAAAAGAACTATAATTGCTACAAAGTTCTTCCTCTTGTTTTAGAATTCACAGTGGAATCCACCACGTACTTAATAGGCTTTGATGAGTGGTGACTGAGGTGAATGGTATTCAAGGAATTTCTCCATAGGCCTCCATTGCTACTTGGGAAAGAATTCAGTAGTTTTCCTGCTTATCAAAGTAGCTTCTATAACAAAGGATCATAACCTCAGTCTTTAAATTCCTTCTAAAGAAGGCTTTGGCAACCTGGGTAAACATACTAAAAATGGAAGGTCACCTTTTGCCACGTCTAGTTACCTTTCTCCATTGCCTGCCAAGACTTGGCACTAAACCAAAAAGGAACTTTCTTGCTAAGAGGCTTTACTTAATCTTTTGTCAACAATGTGCAGCTTGCATATTTCTAGGGGTACATGAATTAAAAAATAAATGCAATACATTGACTGGAGTGCAGTTATCAAACTTAATCATAACCTAATTAGTGGGAGGAAAATAAAAACATTTCACACTAGCATAAAAATTTGCCAACCTAAACTAATGTTGTTCATTGGAACACATCATGAATAACAGGCTGAATCATAATCTATTCTTGGTATGGAGCCACCTTAGAAATCATGAGACAGTCTCTAATTGTAATACTAGGTCCAAAAGGAGAGAGAGAAAAGATGAGTTTTGAAGTCATGTGATGGTTTGGAAATTAGCATAACAGCAAATCTAGAAGAAATGTCAGCTAATTCAGAGAAGCCTAGCTCTAGAGACATCAGGGACCTCAAGAACCATTCCAGTCCAGCTGCCTTCAATTTCTCTTTGTCATGTAGTTCTATAAAATGAGGAATTTTTAAAAAAGTTAATTAGACATATTTTGGAGGGAGAGAGATGAATCTTCTTCCCTAAATCAATGTTAGAAAATTCTGTGTACCCTATAAATCTAGAACTCACTAGACTAGGTTTGGAAAATAATTAGGATAAATTAAACAGAAGAGACAATTTTTTTTTATCTCTCTATCTGGATCTATACATTATATAAATCATCATATTTTTTAAAAAAGTATTCGTTAATGGAATCAATATCATAAAGATATTTTCTAGGGGGGCAGAGCCAAGATGGCGGCATAGCAGCAGCAACATATCGCAGCTCTCACATAGCCACCCCAAAATACCCATAAAATAGGACTCTAAACCAATCCTAGAACTCCAAAACCCACACAAGGATACTTCCCACTAAAGTCAGCTCGGCTACGAGGAACCATATCAGCACTGCGAACTGAAACCAGCCTGGCCCGAAGCCGCGGCTATGCCCCAGGGGTGGCTGGGTGGGAGAAGCTTCTCAGGTGAGTGGAGATTACCACCAGCTGCAAGTGGGGATTGTGAAAGGGGGAGATAAGCAGTCCGGCCAAAAGGTCTCCAGAGCGGAAAAGCGAAAGGCAGAGGTTTTGCACCTGCCTCCGCTTTGTAGCTTCCCGCCCACAGCCTGCAGATAGCAGGGGGACTGAGCGATTGTTTTCAGGCCAGTGCTCTCGCTTTGAGCGGCCTGGATCCGGATCGTCGTCTTGGGCCTCGGTCTTGGAGTCTTCATTATCCAGTTAGCCGGAAGTCTACGGCAGCCGGGAGGACCCCAGCGATTTGGGACAGAGCTTTCCCGTCTGGAAGCAGAGCCGCACAGAGATTTTTTTTAAAAAATTCACGGTCTGAACAACCATGAGTAAAAATAAGCATAAGAAGCAAAGTAAGAATAGCTCCCAAACCCTAGATTCCTTCTTTGGGGAAAAGAAAGATCATGGGAGAGAGAGGGAGGAGGAGAGCGCAGCCAGAGCGCCCCCACCAGGGGCCTCCAATAAACATGAAGAATGCCTTAAAGCTAGAGATGAGCTGAAGAAGGACTTTCAAAACCAAATAAGGGAAGTGGAAGAAAAATTCAGAAGAGAAATAAGAATGTTGCAGGAAAATCATGAAAAGAGAATCAGCAGGATGACTGAAGAAATC
>CM053589.1:66107868-66131779 GCA_028646515.1 Pseudochirops corinnae | reverse complement strand
AGTCATACAAAACATAATACTGTATTAGGATGTTGCAAATGAAAACAGGAAAAAAAATAGAGAAAGTAGAAAAAGTATGCTTTAATCTGCTTTCAGAGTTCATAAGTTCTTTCTCTGGAGGTGGATAAAATTTTTCATCATGTGTCCTTTGGAGTTGTCTTGGATCATTGTTTTGATAGGAGTAACTAAGTTTTTCACAGTTGATCATTCTTAAAATATTGATGTTACAGTTTACAATGTTCTCCTGGTTCTGCTCACTTTGTTTTGTATGAGTTCATTTAAGTCTTCTCAGGTTTTTCTGAAACCATTCTGCTTATCATTTCTTATAGCACAATAGTATTGCCTCACAATCATTTTACCACAACTTGTCCAGTCATTCTTCAATTGATAGATATCCCCTAGATGTCCAATTCTTTGCCACCACACAAAGAGCTGCTCTAAACATTTTTGTACAAATAAGTTCTGTCCCTTTTCTTTGAGTCTTTTTCCCCTTTTCCCTTTTCTTTCCCTTCTCTTTGAGGATATACATCTGCTAGGGTATTATTAGCTCGTAGGGTGTGTATAGTTTTATAGTCCTTTGGGTGTAGTTGCAGTCTCCAGAATGTTTGGATTAGTTCACAACTCCACCAACAGTGCATTATTGTCCCAAATTTTCTATATCCCCTCTAGAATTTGTCATTTTCCTTTTATGTCATGTTTGCCAATCTTATAGATGTAAAGTAGTACCACTGCATTGTTTTAATTTGAAATAAAGATTTTGGAGTATTGTTCAGAAGAGAAAAGATGCTAGATACATACATTTGAGTGTTATCTGTTTAGAGGTGACAGTTAGAATCACAGGATTGGACAATATCATCAAATGAAAGAGCATAGGCAAAGAGAAGAGGGCTTAGGGAAGAACATTGGAAAAAACCTCTATTTAGCATGCAGGCAATCGATTTAGCATAAGAATTTTCCCCTTAAATTCTTGTCATGCTATCTTGTTCAATAGAAGTTTATTGATTTGAAATGAATTATCCCAGAATATTTTGAAAATCTACTACTGCGTATCATTATATTAGACCAAATTGTCCCTAATGTACATTGAACAATGAGTGTATTCTGAGTCCATGATTTTTGGAGCTGGGCAGTGACCAAGGGAGGCAACCAAGCAAGGAGGAAATGAATATATATGTATGTGTGTACTGTGTTATCACTTACCATGAGGAAGTTAGTAGGGTAGGATATTGCGTGTGTGTGTGTGTGTGAGTGTGTGTGTGTGTGTGTTTGTGTGTGTGTGTGTGTGTAATCAGATTAGTGTATGATTAAGCCCAAGTCTTAATGGAACTTATAGTCTTACTGGGGAGATGCTGCTGCTTCTGATTTCTAGCATTTATATAGCATTTTAAGGGTTACAGAGCATTTTACAAATATTATCTCATTTTATCTTTACAACAATCCTGGGGGAGAGATGCTCATTTTATAGATGAGGAAACTGAGACAGACAAAGGTTAAATGACTTGCTCAGGGTCACACAACTATAAGTATATGAGGCCAGATCTATTATCATGTCTTCTTGACTCTAGGTTCAGTGCTCTGTCCATTGTGCCACAGTTAAGACAACATACAAGAAATAATTATAGGGCAATACATGGTGGTATAAAATAAGTGCCAAAAGTATTGCAAAAATAGTTAAATTCTATAGTACATCCAAGGTGGGAGAAATCAGCATGGATAGGACATCAAGGAAGAATTTTTGGGGTAGTTTGGACTTAAACTACTCATAATAAATAAATAGATTTTGAAGGACTGGAAAAGAGACCAGGTAGAAGAGAGATTAAAAAAAAAAAAGAATGCTAGCAGAATGGGAGATTAAGTGTAGGCCTAGAAAAGAATGTTATACTGGGAAGACCACAAAGAACTGGAGTAAGAGGAAAGGTCAGAGATAGTGGAGGGTTGGAATGAAAGGAGGTAGGGAGTAGGGATCAAGTTTAAGTGTCAAGACACCTAAGCATCTGTGTATTTTTAAATTTAATTTCTCTTGGAGGGGGGAAGTCAAGGCAATTGGAATTAAGTGATTTGCCCAAGGTCACACAGCTAGTTAAGTGTCAAGTGTCTGAGGCTGGGTTTGAACTCAGATCCTCCTGACTTCAGAGCTGGTGCTCTATTTACTGTGCCACCTAGCTGCCCCTTTTAAATTTTTTATTTTTTAGCATCTGTGCCCTTGATCCTGTCTTGTTCACAGTTGTTATCAGTAACCTGGATTGTACCATAGCATACTCATCAAATTTAAACATGACACAGAGCTTGGAGGGATAGATAATACCTTCAGTGATAGAATTGGGTTTCAGAAATATCCCAACAGGCTCAAAAAAGAAAATGAATATAATAGGATGGAAATGTAACAGGAATAAATGTAAAGTCTTATACTTAAGTTTAAAAGAAAAGAATAAGTTGAACAAGTTCAAGATGAAGCAGTTATAGCTTAGCTCTTAACAATTCATGTGATTTGAAGATTTTAGTTGTCTCCCAACACAATATGAATCAATGATCTATTGTGGCTACTAAAAAGGTAATAAATTTAGTGCAAGTTGTGTGTGTGTGTGTGTGTGTGTGTATGTGTGTGTGTTTATGTACTAGGTGATTTCCCAGAACACATACAGATTTCCTGTAGTACTGACAGTAATAGAACTGTCTTACCCCTAAGACTACAGAAAACAGGTTGTCAATTGTTTTACTAACCAGAAGGGGAGTGTAATCTGTCCATTGGGTGGCACTATTCTTGAACATCAGTCATTTGGGTTCCATAACATCCATCTCCATCCACCAATATTTGCAGATCTCTCTGGGGCAAGTTGATAGTCTGCCTAAAGACTGCAGTGTTCCTACTGTTCACCAGTAGTCATTAAATTTTCAAATTCATAAATTGCTTCGCCTTGCCCCAGTTTAATGCAGTGTGAATTGTGCAATTTGGCCCTGAATCAGCATTTTTTTAAAGGAATATGATGAGAGCAGCTTGTTGGCACAATGGATAGAATGCTGGGTCAGAAGTCAAGAACACTTGAGTTCCCACCCAGGCTCAAACATTTACTATCTGTGTCACCCTGGGAAAGTCACTTAACCCTGTTTACCTCAGTTTCTTCATCTGTAAAATGAGTCAGAGAGGGAAATGGCAAACCGTTCCAGTATCTTTGCCAAGAAAAATCAAATGGGGGTAACAAAGACTTGGACGTGACTGAATTGACTGAACAATGACAACAACAACAACAACACAACAACAACAACAACAACAGGGAATATGATAATAAAATCCTATTCCAAATTATGAAAGAAATTCTATAAGATTCCATTCCCTTTTCAAATCTGAAAATTTGTTAGGATTCTGGATCACTCAGATCACTTATCTCCCATTAAACCTAGTGACCATCTTCAACGCCTGTTGAGAATAAGAAAAAATTCACACTTATAGCTTGGAAAAGACCTTAAGGGCTGTCCAGTTTAACCCTCCCATTTCATGGTAAAAGCTTAGAGAGATTAAGTGATTTCTTCAAGATTACACAGGAGGCAGGATTCTAACCGAAATCCTTTGAGTCCAAGGTTCTTGACATTGCACCATGCTCCCAAATCCACTCATCACCTGCAGGTTATAAAAGGATTAAAGGCAAAGACTGCACTTCTATGAGTCCATGTGAGGCCCCTACTTCTCCCAGATAAAGCCTGGGAAATAGAGAAAGTGCTTATGGGTCTGGGGGGCTATGACTAGATAGAGTCAGGAAATGGGTTCCCGTCATGTGGACACACCTGTTATTTCTGTGGGAACTAAGAGTTCGGGGACAAACCTGTTGTTCCAGTGAGCAGTGAGGTATATATGAAGGAATTAGGGCATTGGCAGGGGGCTAGGTAGGTACAGTGGGCCTAACTGTTCAGTGGGTCCAGACATATAATGAAGTTAGAATATTAGGATTCCATCATAACTACCTTATGGATACAACCTCACACTTCATTAATAGAAGCCTAATCTCTAAAATCAGTACAGTACTATACTAATCTTGCAGTAATCTGTACTGGTCAGACCACATATGGAATATTGTTCACTTTCTATTTCAACAACCATTCAATAAGGTCCTGTATGTTCAAGGCACTACACCAAAACCTGGGAATATATAGGAAAAAAAAAATTATTCCTGCCCTCATGGAGCTTACATTCTACCTGGAGGGAGACAGCTATTCTAGACTCCATGTTTTAAGTAACACATTTATGATTTAATGAAGTATGTCTCATGATGAGGATGGTCTAGCTTGTGACAAGATTTCATGCCATAGGAGGATGACTTGAGAGAAGACTTGGTAGAAGAGATGAGAAGAAATTATGCCTGTCTTCAAATATTGGGATATGAATTCTCCTTTTATGTCATCTGCTACAGCTTTATTCTTTGGATTTAAAAAATTTTTTTTGTCTTGTGTTATTTCTAAAACTGAGGTGAAATAAAGGTAAGCACCTACTGAATAGGCTTTTTTTGAATCCTTCCCCTATGTGTGTTTTGTGTGACTTACGAGGACAAAACTCAGATGAACAGATGAAAACTATAGAGAGGCATATTTCAGTTCAATAAGAGCAAAAGAAGCCTTATGGAACTGTTTAAAACTAGTGGGCTGTGAGGGGGAGGTGGTAAGTTTCCCATCATTGAAGGTATTCATGTTAAAGTTGGTTGACCACATGTCAGGATTTTTATAGTGGGAATTTCTGTACCAGACAGGGATCAGATTATATGGTACCTAAGCTCCCTTCTTACTCTCTAATTTTCTGTAAAGTAAGATCTTAGACTCCATTTTCCTAAGAGTTTAAGAAGAGTTTCTCCTTTGATCTATTTGATTCCCAATAAATCATTTTGCTACCAATACAAGTGTGATTAGGTACCCCATACAATCTATCAGTGTCACTTTTCCACTTTGCCAACTCTCGTCTACCTGCACTACTTTTATGTACCTTTGAGGCACAGATTTGGGAACCTTCCTGAATGAGACTATTCAACTAAGTTTGGAAAATCCAAAGAAACAAAGTAAAATATTGTCCTCTGTCCCAGGCATTGGAGTATATGCCTCTCTCCTCCTATGCTTGAGCTCTGCCATAGAAAATCTCTTAGCCCTCATTCAGACTGCAAGGGCTGAGAAAGTGGAGGGGGAGTGTAAAAATTCATCTTTGCATACCATTTAGGCCATTGACTACCTAATGGGACATGTAATGTGATGAAATTGCAACCTGGTGGTTGAGATATGGGACAATTCCCAACGGTATAATTATATAGACTGTTATTTAATATTTTAACTGTACCTGCTCCAAAGGCATGTGTCTAAAGTTAAGTTAATATTGTGACAAGTTGTAGATTGCAGGTGAGTTTTTTTTTAATCATTCTTAGAAAAGGAAAACACATGATTGACTAAATCTGGGGGGGAAAGTGTCAAAATTGTTCCCTTTAGATCCATAAATAGCCATACATACAAGCTCTCGACATAGGCTTAAAGTCACCATAGGGCTATAATTGAAGGACAATGGAAAACAAAAATAAACTGAGCTTCAGGAAGTATCCAGAAAAGTTATAGGTATCAGTGCTAGACCCAACCTCATTTAGACTCCTTAGCTAAGAAAATGTAGAGGAGCACAAAATGAAAATCAATGACATAAAAAAGTGAATGTTTCCAGTTCAAAAAGATTTTAAAGATGAATTAGTTCAATATCTCCTCCTAAGGCAATAATCATTTCAACATTATCCATGATCATCAAGAAGTCATACAGTCTCTTCAGAAATACATCTAGTGATGGAGAGCTCACTGACTAATAGGGTTGCCCATATCATAGCACCTGGAATAATGAAGGTCTCAGAGTTTAAAAAACATGCTTTCATTGGAGAACCAATATTTGCCATGTGAGGACACTATGTACAAAAAAAAAAAAGATGTAAAATGTGATAACATAATTAAGCAGTTTTCAAAGAAAATCCAGTGTGAGTTGAGCTCATTAATGCAGGCTTACTTCATAAATGAGCAGGGAAGAGAAGATCATTTTCTGGGGATGATGGTTCCAATATCACATCTCTTTAGGGTGGACTTAAATATGAACTTGAGAGATTTCTACTAGTTTGTAATCTCTTTACTAATCCTATCCATATTTACTCATTCTGATCAGAAATTATATATGCTTAAATTCTAGCTTTCCAAAGAGAATATTGAATTCTCCTTTTATGTCATCTGATACAGCTTTATTCTTTGGGTTTTTAAAATTTTTTTTTGTCTCTTGTTATTTCTAAAACTGAGGTGAAATAAAGGTAAGCACCTACTGAATAGGCTTTTTTGAATCCTTCCCCTTGAGACTCGTGTTTAACAAGTACTCAGTAAATATTTGTTACACGATGGCTATAAGTTATACTGAATGAAAGAAAATTCAAATATGCTAGCAATATTGTACTATAGAGAGGCATATTTTCATTGTTCAGTCAATTCAGTCACGTCCCAACAAATGGGGGTAACAAAGACTTGGACGTGACTGAATTGACTGAACAATGACAACAACAACAACAACACAACAACAACAACAACAACAGGGAATATGATAATAAAATCCTATTCCAAATTATGAAAGAAATTCTATAAGATTCCATCCCCTTTTCAAATCTGAATGTTATTTTGTACATGTATTTGATATAGAGTGGGCCTTAACACGCTATCAGAAATAGAACTACTTGTGGTAAACCCTGGCCATAATACTGTCAGCCCTTAATATGAAAACTGACCCTTCTCTCCATACCATCGTTAAGGGATCCTGCTGGCTAAGATTTGTGTTGTAGTTTACCAGACAGTGAGAACACCTTAGTGTAGAGAAGGCACCATCACTTGGATTATCTTAAAACAAACTGAATGACATTGAATGTGCTCTGTTCAAAAGTGAAATGAGCTGTCTCATTGGCTAGTGAGTTCTTTGTCATTGGGAGTATTCAAGCAGAGGTTAGGTGACTTCTTGATCAAGATTCTGGAAAGATGTTTCTTATATTGAATAGGAGGTTGGATTAGCAGTTTTCAGACAAATCTTCCATCTCTAACATTTTATGGTGTTTCTGAAGCATGTCCTCATCTACTTGGATGAGGTAACCTAATGAGGACTTTCTGTTTTCAGATGATTCCGTGAACTCTGCTCCCTTATGGACTGCCACCCTCCAACTCTCCCCTTCACAATTGATTCTAAAATCTGAATTCTGAGGAAATAATCATCTGTCAGCAGTTCTTTTAAAGCTTTCTGCAGATTTGAGTGCCACTTTTCTCCTTAAGTGTTCTCTTTTCTGTGCAGAGAATGAAGGCAGTGAAGAGAGGACTGGAGGCTGGTTAGCATGCATTGTGGATAGACAAATCAATCAGTCTTGCATTCGGTGTCTTAATCAGAGGCATGTGGTTCACTGCAGTGGTTAAGTGCGACCTCTCTGACAATGGCATCTCCTGTACAAAGCCACTATTGATTGCTGCTCTTCCCTACTCTTCTGAGGAGAGTTTCCGGCTTCATTGACAGTGTCAAGAAAAGGGCAGGAAGAGAGGTGTTCTGTCAAAGCCACTTGGTATTTGGATCAAGGGTCTAATTTCTTAGTGGTACTTCATAAAGATTTCTTGGGAGGCAGAAAGTATGGGAAATGAGCGGGGAGAGAATGAGTGAAAAGATGTTAGTCAGAAAGGGAAAGTATTAAGCTAGACCCATTACATAGATCAAAAGTGAGCACAATTCACATTATGGTATTGCAATGGCTTAAATTTAAAAAGCAATCAATATTTGTTAAATAGCTATTATATGTTAGTCACTGGGGATACAAGGAAAACATTTAAACAGTTCTTGTCTTTAAAGAGCTTACATTTTTATGGGGAGACGTGCATGTAAAAGAACAAACTAAACTTCTATAAAATAAATGCAAAGCAATTGAGGAGGAGATAGCAGCAGCAGGAACAATCAAGGAAGGCTTCTTTGTAGAAAATAGTGTTTGAGCTAAGTCTTGAAGTTGTGAAATTGTAAAAGTTTGAGAGAGAATTTTTGGGTAATTAATAATTTTATTAATAATGCTAGTATGTTATTACTAAAAGAAGTCAATGGCACTCTCAAATACCAAAGACACCTTCTGGTGTTGGGCTCACAGTTTATATACCTTTGGAAGAGTGGGTGTTGCTGAGGGTGGCAATCAACTCTGACTCGTTAACAATTAATGAGAGAATGAATATTATGATGAGATGTGGGCTCATTTTAATGAGGGCCTTGGAGGTAAGTGACTTAGATTACCCAAGTCTTAGTCAAAGAGAATTATCAATTTCCATATCACCTGTCTGACAAATGAAAGAATTCACATTTTCCCAGATCTGAGTAAACACAATAAGTAGGAATCAACCCATTCACCTAAACTTAGAATTTCTTTTACTATCTTTGATTGGATCGTAGCCTGAGCAAGTCTTTACCTAAGATTTTTCACACCTAGGAAAAACCTTGTTCCTAATTCAATAATTACATATTAAATACAATAGAGAAATAACAATTTCTCTCAAAGTCTTGAAGGTGAAAGTGAGGAAATGTAATGCCAATGTGATACCCAAAGCAGCCACTATGTATGTACCTGCTAGTTTTTAGGGTAGATTCACAAAATATAATAAACTCTCTTCCTCAAAGGCAAACCCAAAATATTTATTTGGGGCATCATCAGAATACCAAGAGATAAGATTTAACAAGGTACTTATCACTAATCCAGGGGACATCTTAATCCTTCTCACTGTTAGGCCTCCCTACAAACAAGTTCCCTTGGCAAAATTCTTCCCCTTGGCTCACTCATGCTTGCTCTTCTCTCCCTTCTGCTCTCTACTCTTTTTCCTCCTTTCCTTCCCACACTCAATCTCCATGTGACCTAGGCTCCATGTGATTCAGGTTCCATGTGTTAGGTCTATTAATGGGCAGGGAAGATTTTCCTATTCTATTAGTATTATAGCAGGAAGTTTATTTCAGGCATGGAGGAAAGACAAAGGCACAGAGACAGGTGATAGTGCTTATAAAGATAGTGAGAAACCCAATTTAAGCAAACTTTAAAGTACATAAAGAGGAGTAAGACATAATAAGGTTGGAAAGGTATGTTGGGCCAGGTTGTAAAGAATTTTAAAAGGCAAACAGAGGACCAAAATAGAACATGCTTATAGCCAGGACTCAGCTTCATGAACATGTGTAAGGTTTATTATGTCAGGAGAATATTTCAAGAAGAAATACAAATCTAAGAATCAGGCAGATTTTTTTTTGTAATATCTTCCCAAAATGCAAATAATAGATTTGACAGAAACACTTTGATATAGGAAGATTATTGAATTGGGAATCAGAAAATCTGAATTCTCATCCTAGCCTTGATGATGACATGTTATGGGGCTTTAAAAAAGTTACTTATGTTCAGTTCCTTCATTCGCAAAATGAGGCCATTTCATTAGAAGACCTAAAAAGTCTTCTCCGAGTCTAAAATAGTATAAATCCAATATTTTGATATATCTGTCTATATTTCTGAGTTTATTAACTGATTAATATACATGTCAATTTTCAGCTATATGTAATTTCCACATGTTGCTTCTAGATCTACTTTCTAAGGAAATCAGACCAAGGGTGATCAATTTTCTATGTAACAGCCTTTTTTATGACAAGTTGTAATGGTAAGAGAATTGGAAGATCTTCCCTGCCCCTTAATAAGCCCAAGTGAATTTGAGGACCTTCCCTGATTTATAAATATACTCTTCCCCCTAATAGGCTGAGTGTGGTCACATGGAGCCTGTGGTGGGAAGAATTTGCTGAAGGGGGGAGCAGAGCCCACAGGAGAAGCTTGCTTAGGGGAAGCTTGTTTTTTAAGAAGGTGCAGTCTTTGTTACTTTATAATTAAGCAGTGGGTCAGGAGGGTTGTGATTTTCTCTGACTCAGGACAAGGCTATAAATACTCCCTGAGGTGAGGTTTTGCTTTAGGGCTCAAGTTGGGAAGAGTTGGGATTTGGCCAAATGAGACTCTGGGCAGCCACTGAGCCCCCCGGCTTTGAAAACCCAGATGTTGGTGCTTCTCTCTCTGATAATTAACACTGTATGGATGTGATGATCAGACACCTAGCAGCCCTGTCTGTTGGTGACTTTTTTTATTTTCTCTGTATTTTTTGTTTCCTTGTAACTTCCGTATTTTCTCAGAACTGAACTAGGTAACTGATATGTTTGATTCAAGTAAGATTGTTAACCTTTTTTGTGTTGCTTTCCTTTTGAAAAGCAGATTAAAGAACGTGGGCTAGCAGCCATCCTGGGTATGCCACGGTGCTTGCTGCTATACAAGTTAAGTATTATAGGAAATAAAGTTATATTTTAGTGTAAGAAGACACTACATAAAAGACAGTTGAAAAGAGTAGATGGGAATAAAGGTACCCATTGATGGGGCATGGTAACAACAAAGGCATAGCACAATTCATGGCATGTAGTAAGTGCTTAATAAGTGCTTGAGGCAAAAAAAAAAAAAAAGAAAAGTCTAATGGAGCTGAGTCAAGAATGTGTCCTGGAGAGGCATGAAGACACCTTTGACCTGGTCTTCTTCCTAAAGTTGGAGACTCTGGGAGGAATTAACCAATAAGAAGGTGAGACTTCAGGGGTGGGAAGCTATTTCCAAAGTAATCCAGAGGTAGAGTGAATTTCCAGGGTGAAGAGATTTTTATAATATGATAAAGAAAGGTCTGTGAAGATAAATCAGTAAGGAAGAATGGAGAGGAATGAAGACAGAAGCACCTATACTTCCTTCTCATCTCTAAGTTTTGAACTCTTCCATAAAGCTTTTCTTGATCTACTCACTTGAAAGTAATCTCTTCCCTCTTAAAATTTTCCTAGGGTGTTTGATCTGATTCTCCTTTACTCAGATGATATTCTACTTTCTATATTACATTTTTTATACAGATTAAGTGTTTTATATATCCATTTATAAGCTACTTGAAGGCAACTACTTTGTCATTTTCACCTTTTTATCCCAAACACTTAACACAGTGCCTCCTTTGTAATAGTAGGCATTTAATACATGTCTGTTATGTTCATCAGCTGAATTAATCCATGAGCTTTGTAATATTTCCTTCACTGTGGCTATTCACACAGATAAGCTAAAATAAAAGACTAATACCTATCACAGTGGAGACATGAACCATCATGGGCTTATGAGGAAAGTAAGACTAAAACCAGCTACTTAATGAGAATTATCAACTTTAATTATTCTTATACATATACAGCACATTCTTGATTTTCTGAGATTAGCAGGAGGCTGAATAATTGCACATAATTAAGCACATGTTTAAGAGGGGGAAGTAACTTTGGGGAGAGGCTGTGGGAGACCCAAACCAATTTTCTAATATAAATGAGCAGATAATCAAAGTACTTTGATATATGAAGTGAAGTGATTGTGAGACTCTGGAAGGAATTGAACTTTTGATGATCCCTCTATTTGACAGTTTTTAAGAAAATTGAAGGCGGGTACAGCATTTCTTGTGCAGTGAGTGGATAAAAGAAACATTAACTCTAGTGTGGTATGAAGTAGTTTCATGCTGGTAGAAGAAAGTTTGGAGAGACTCTATCAACATACCCTGTTATTCTCAGACACAGTCTAAGCTTCTTAGAAAAGCAAAAATTCAACCTTTAGAGCTCCGTTTCTTTATTCTTTTGATGAATCATTTGTAGTTCATGAAATAAATCTTCTTTTTTCTACTTTGCTCTGATCTAACGATAGAGAAACCTTTAGACAGTTGCATAATTACATTATTTCAAGACACTTAGGTAATTCACAGTAGGCAAAAAATCCTCAGATAATAATTCTTCATTGTGGTGTTTTGTAAGATTATTTAAAAAGAAAAAAAAGCTTCTAAAATAAATGGGTATATCTCATGCTATTCAACAGATATGTTCCTGAAAAAGTATGCAAATCAAAATTGTGTCTATAGAATTCATATTGTCCCACTAAATTGACAATTTCAGAGATGGATTCCCATAGAAAATGTTGCTTCCCTCCCACCTATTATTTAAATAATAGGACATTATTTAAAAAAACAATCCTTAAGAATCTAGCACACCTTTAAAAATGACAAAGTAAAATGGAAAAAAGAAAGTAAAACCTACAATAAAATATTAGCACTAATTTTAAATAAATCATGTATTATAATGTAAATCCAGTAACTCCAGAACAGAAATCAATGATTTCCATTGGGTAAATAGTGGAAAAAAATCCTCATCTCAATAGAGGATCATTTTGTCCATTAAAAAAATTATCTTAAATATACTGATTTGACTGAAGTTTCTTTCTATAACTGTCTTTGTCAGGCATATTAAATACAAATAGTGGGTTAGATAATAATAACATGAATAAAATAGAAAATTCTTGAGGACTGGGTTTGTTTCTTTTTTGTCTTTGAATCGCTAGAAGTTAGCACAGTTTCTGGCCCATAGTAGGCAGCTAATAAATAAACAATTGCCATATCAAACTCAAGCAAGTGATGGAGAAAATGTTAGTAATACAGATTAAAGTGAATGTATGCTTTGCTTGATTTCTTTGAGGGGGGGAGTTCAATGATACCAGCACATACCTTGTGCCCCAATTGCCCCAAACTACCCACGCAAGTGCCAAATGCTCATTGCATGTCTAAAGAGAATGGAAAGACTGGGCATCTTCCAGAGTTGTGATATGATTCATGACCCCAAAACTGAATATTCTGTTCTTAGAAGCTTTTTTCCAAAACAACAACAACAACAACAACAACAACAAAGACGAAGTTTACTTGAGTTCGCTTAATGTTTTTCAAAATTTCTGTATACATGGTAGGTATTTGGTCAATACTTAAGAAAGAACTCTTACCATTTCATCCATGCCTTTGTAGAAACCATATTCTTTACAGCACTAGAATTTGGTTAAACACTAATGCAGCTAGGCTGCTGGATAGTGTTCAAGATACAGATTTTTCTCTAGTCAATTTTCTTTTAACATGCATGCCTATTAGACTTTGCCCTGAATTACATGTGTTTAATAATGTCCATTCATTGCATGGGAGTCTTAGTACTTGGTAAGTGGAATATGTATTTATGTTAAAAATTTCCATTGTTAATTTATGAATGAGATTCATAGTTCTATGATTTCAATTGTTTTAGAAACTATTATGGAAGGAGAGAAACTCTTTAAAAACAATGCAGATAAAATAATTGAAAAATTTGATCTCTCTGTCTCTCATATAAGATGAGGGGCAAGGGTGCCATGGGAACCATGAGGAAGGATGAAAAAGTGTGGAACAGTCATTGTGGCAAGTGGGATAATGAATCAAGTAGGATTGGGTAAAAGAATTGGCCTACCACAGTGAGGGCTCAGTTCTATTAATTAACATTAATATGCAATGGAAAAAGTAAGTAGAGTTTCATATTTTTCTTCAGTTCCTTTCAAAAGCACATGAATGGGAGTAAAGAAGGTATATAGTAGTAAAAATTCAAGACTGAGGTTTAATCATGCATGATCAGCAAAAGTATAAAGGGGCAAAGGATTTGAGTGCAGAGGATAGATAGAGTGGGAGTGATTCATCAAGTGATTGAGATAGGAAAAGGAGAAAAGTGTAGCCAATGAAATGGGATGGCCTGGGTAAGAAGTGAAGAGTGGAGGGATTCGAGGTTAAAGAACACAGGTAAATGTCATAAGGCAGAGGTTCTCTACCTGTGGGTCATGACCCCTTTGGCGGTTGAATGACCCTTGTTTCACAGGGGTCACAGGGGTCGCCTAAGACCATCGGAAAACACGTATTTCCGATGGTCTTAGGAACCAAGACATGGCTCCTCTATTTGTCTCCAGGCGGGTCCACCCACATGCAGATATGCCCACATATGATTATTAAAGGATCACAGCATTAGGAAGGTTGAGAACCACTGTCATAAGGCATGAGAAAAGATGGAATGACAATAGGGTAAAGTCAGAGAAATGAATATCAGAGTTTGCGAACATATAAGTAGAATACTTGTAGGCAATGGCAATATTAAGGTTATCACCATTTCTGTGTGTAGCTCAGGTAGAGGAGAGGAATAGGTCATGGTTCTAAGTAGGTTGAATTACTGAAAAGTTTAAATAACTGAGGGGTCAAAATATATATGTAGAAATTCCCTCATATGTGGGCAAAATATTGAGGTAGGCACTAAAGCCATTGTGGAAAGAAGGAGGATGTCTTACAGATTAACAGATAATGGCAACAGGATCTGACTTCTATGATAATTTAGATGACATAAATCTCAAAGGAATAGAAGTCCCCAAGTGATAAGCCTAGGGAGAGTCAGGAAGTGACAGTGAGGAGAAAGGAATATTCTGACTCACGTACCTTGATCAGAAGGTATCAGAGGATATAAAAAAAAGTAGCTAGTACTAGAAAGGATGCTGAATGGTCAAGAGGAAACCAGATCTCAGTGAAGGCCAGAAGATACAGGGTATTAGAAATGAAAAGGCTTAAGATGAAAGAAAATGTGCTAATTCTGGATCGGGCCTTCCAGAAAGCACAGTGGAAGGGGCAGATACATCTGATGCATGATATTGCCAGGGTAGGGTCAAGGGAGATGGAATTAATGGAGTAAGAAGTTAGAGAGGGGAAACAGGATTTTTATATGAGCAGCCACGGATACAAAATCACTGGGATTGAGAGAGGATAAGGAGTGTGATAACCATTGAGAACTGAATTCAGCATGGGAACTAGTGGTTAAAGGGGAGTTTGTTGAGGAAAAAAGGTGATTAAGCTGTTCAAAGTTTCTCCCTTAATGTATAACCTCTTGGTAGGTGGTAGCATTGGGTGGTGGTAAACCCTGCTACACAATAGAGAGGAGTAAGTAGAGAGTCTCATGGTCAGGAGGCAATATTTGTCAATGAGAGGTGGGTCACCTCAAAAAGTGTATGTGTATGTGAGGGGTGGGAAGTTGAGTCCAGTCGTGGTGATGACCTTTCTCTCTATAGAACTTCAGTTCCTTACTCTGTGATCAGGTTTTCTGACATCAGAGCAGAGGTTCCCAGAGGAACAACGGAATGGGAAGGCAGAGGACAATATATGCTGTGGAGAAATAGGGTTAAGGAGAATATGGAAGTGAATATGGAATGAGTTAGAGGAGTGTGGGGGGAAGGGATTTGTGGCAAAGACGGAGACAGAAGGACCTGAAGTGAGATATAAGGCTGGCAAAAGAAGCTGCGAGGATGCTGGGATAAAAAGAGAGGCACAGGGGATAAGAAGGATCCTAATATTCAGAGACTTGGAACTAAATGCATGTGCCTCATCCTCTTCCATCTCGAAATGAGCCTATGGAGCCAGAATCAAATGTAAATCAGTTTAGTCCCTGGGTAACTGTTGTCATCCGCCCCATTTGGGATAGGCTTCTCAGGCCTCAAGGAACCAGAATCAGTAGAAGGATTACATTCAGAGTTTGATCCTGAGCCCCAGAGAACCAAAGGTATGAAGGATAAGTTCTTTCTTTCTTTGCAGGGTATCTTTTGAGCAAGACTTGTGTTTTTGTTTTTTTTTTTTTCACCATTTTGGTATGAAGGCTGTGGCACTATGTATGACTTACGAAGTATGAATTCAGCTTTCTTCAGAGACCTTAATGACAGTTATTTACTGGCCCACACAGAATTCTTTGCTGAATCTACCCATCACTTAGACTTCAAGTTACCCTGTGTTTCGAATGACCAGCTATGGAAAAAGATACCATTACCTTGATTGATGCCATACTCAGCCATCATAGGACCCTGACAATGTGAACCCCAATGTATTTAACTGTGTTTTCCCCTATCCCATGATAGGTAAATTCTCAGATTCCGCTCCCCTATTGCTGTCTGATAATGTGAAAATCTCTCCCTTACTCCTCTAACTGATTCCATATTCACTTCCATATTCTCCTTAACCCTACTTCTCCACAGCATATATTGTCCTCTGTCTTCCCATTCCATTGTTCCTCTGGGAACCTCTACCCTGATGTCAGAAAACTTGATCAGAGTAAGGAACTGAAGCTATGCTGATTAATGCTCAGAGCTGCAGTAATCAATGTCCATGGTATCTGATAAATATTATCCAAAACTTGAATTTGGATTAGAAAAAAAAATTTGTGCTTTCTTTCTTTACTCATGAGTTCTACTTATATATATTATAAAACTTCACAATATTTTTTGGAAGAGGAAAGGTCTTAACCCATGATTTCATTGGTGAAGGGAACTTGTAGTGTGATATTGCCCTCAAATGATAGATGAGCAATTCATGTGTAAATTACAGTCTTAGAGAATTTTTCAGGGTCCTACAACTTGAGTCACACACAATCACTATAGTCACATAGCTTGTATGTGTCAGAAGTAGTACTCTAGTCTTCTGAACCTCAAGACTGACTATCTGTTCACCATACTACCTCTCTTCTCCCATTTGTAAGGAATATATTCAAGAAATCCATGAGAATAGATAATTTCTCAAATATGGCCTATTTATATCTACTCGTTGTCAAGTGCTAACAAAAAGGACAGTCTGAATAACACAAGTATAACAAGTATGAGAAACTGAGACCCTGAATTGTGATGACTTCTTGTATATTACAATAAAAGGTCTTATAGTCAGTTATTTCATTTTAAAAAATGATCTTGTGTTCTTGAATCTTATGTCATTTGGATTCTAGATCCTTGGGCCAGTGCTAAACTTCAAGGTTAGAATAGAAGCATAGGTTTATTGATATTGAAATGTGCCTCCAGGGATTGGTAAGGCAATGTGATTTGGATGATTTCTGCAGTCAGTGGCAGGTATTTACATATAGATGGGTAATCCAGAGTTCCATCTGTTAGGGTTTTCCCCCAACTCTCCATACAATACATAGCATGCATATGTAAACAATTCATGCCTACTAACCACTGAAAAAAGCTCAAATTTCATGTACTCTTTGCTTTATATGTTTTAACCTAACTAAAAGGTGAAAATCCAGCTTCAAACAATGACTGTCTCAAAACATTCAGCCTTTTTACAAAATATTTCTCTCCCATAATCATTGACTCGAGTCCTTTTAGCAATAAGCTGGTCCTCCACTAAATTCCTACTCTGATAATTCATTGTGGGATGCTTCATTCTGACTGGGAAGTGATCTTTTGGTCTTTCAAGGTCATGTCAGTGGAATAAAAACGTGGAAAAATCCTACCAAACTGGAAAGATTTTGATAATGGAGCTGGTGATGTAATATCACCAGATCCAAGTCTATCATGAGGAAAATACCCTACCTAAGTTTGTAGACTTTCAATTCTTAATTCATTTAGAGAAAACATTATTAACAAGGGTCATGAACATTTCTTTTAATTTTTTTTGATAATTGTATTTCAACATAATTGGTTTCCTTTATAACTCTGCATATTTTATTTTATGCATTAAAAATATTATTCTGAAAAATGGTCCATAGGCTTTACCAAGTTGCTAAAGGAGTTCATGAGACAAAAAAGTCAAGAACTTTATATATATATATATATATATATATATATATATATATATTATATTCTTTGAATGAGCAGGTACATGTCAACAATGTCATTAGGATGTGCTTTGTACTTAACATTATTTTATTTGTTTTACAGTTGTATCTAGTTCAATGCCATCCATTATGAGAGATAAAACAAAACACATTTTCTTGTCTTCCTGGGCTCCTACAGTAACAAAATAAATGACTTTTCAAAACTGTTCATTGATCTTTCTCCATGTTTTCATTTTATTATTTTTTTTACAATAAATACTAGCAAAAGTACTTTCATATTTTGGAAACAGTCTTTGGTATTACTACTATTATAATTAATGAATGACATTCATTGTGTATGAGAAAGAAGGAAAAAGAGAATATCAGATTAGACCCAACATGGAATTAGATCACTGGCATTCTGATCATAATTGGAAAATAAATGAGAATGTTTTACTTGCTTTGATTTAACGTAAGCAGCCTTGTGTTGCAGTTGGAAAATGTTGAACTTAGAGTAAGGAAGACTTGAGTTCAGATTCCACCTCAGATACTTCCTAGTAGTGTGATATTGGGCAAGTCACTCAAATTCTTTGTCTGTTTTCTTATCCATAAAATGAGGACAATAATAATATATATCAATAGCATATCACATGGTTATATAATAGTATATCACATGGTTAGTATTAGGAATAAAACATAGCATATATAAATGTTTTGCAAACATAAAGCAGAATATGAGTACTTACTATTATTGCTCTTCTTGTTATTTTCCAGCAACATATTTTTATATGGATACCCAGTGAATATTTTCTCTATTCCTTTTTCCAGCAGCCTACCAAGTTTTGTATACTCACATAGCCCACTCACTGTCCATTGTTTCCAACCCATTTGAAATGTCCTTGTTCATATGATAAGTTCTAAGTGAGGTATTAGGGTTCCTTGTCCTGTTTCACCAGTGTCATGGGCTAGTACTTTGATAGTGTCTGTACTCATTCTGTACTCTCCTACTCCATTCCTCCTCCCACCTACTGTGGGGCTTTTGGGGTATTTAGCATAGCCAAAGATAATGCAAAGGGAAACCTAGAAATAGTGATAAAGACTCATTAATGATGGTATTCAATTTCCCTACCACTGCTCCTGTCCTCCAAGAGATAATCACTCAGTTTGACCAAGAATTCATTTTGTAGCAATATGATGAAATACCCAGAGAATTTTGAGAAACAATATTTCCCATGACCTGCGTTTTGTGTATTCCTGTGGGGTAGTAGGTATTTTTCTGAGACGTCCCAGGTGTTAAGCTTTTGTGAATATATGAATGGAAAAACCTTTATTAAAAAAAACGAAAAAAAAACTAGATGCAAAGGGAAAAAATATCAGGCTGCCTCAGGTAGAGAAGCAGAGCTCACTGTTAAACCACTTAGCTATTTAAATTAGAGCTAATAATAACTCCCATTTATATGGTGATTTATAATCTATAAGCACTTCCTTTATTACAGTCCTATACAATTACTACAGATTCTGTACTGAAACCCAGGCCTTCTGACTCCTGGACCAGTGCTCTATTCACCACACCCCAGCAGTCTAATCTATAACTTTTCTTATAAAATTCTAATTAACACTAAATCAGAAGAAGACCCTAGGAAAAGGGAAACAGTTAGTTCCCTCCTGTTCACCCCACTGACATAATTCAGCAAGAAGGGTACTACAAACACAAATCATTAAAGGAAGATCCTTGGAAAATTGTAAGACATAATTCTTCTTCCTAAATTCAAAAGAACCCTCTAGAAAAAAATGTTTTTTATCAGTCCAATAATTTGTAGGAAAAAATGTAAAAATGAACCCCTTCCTATAGGCAAGGTAGAAATGACAAATCAACCCTTACAGAATAAATGACGTTCTAATTTAGGGTATTTTCAGTGTGACCTCTCTTTCCCTCTAATTATCTTCTCTTTATTAACCCTGATTATTGATAGTCCCATTATTCTTCACTTTTGGTGACCTTGCTTTGGGTGATCAGAATCTCATTTCCTGCTCAGAATATTCCTTAGAAGAATTAGAAAAAAAAGGAGATAGGACTAGAAATCATCTTCTCTGCTTATGCTCCTTTCTACTTAACAAAATCTACACATTCTTTAGGTCAGTGGGGTCAAATTCAAATGGACACAGGGATAACTAAACAGTATGTAAGGATCTCTGTGTGTTATATGTTGACTTAGAAAACCACATATTAACATTACTTATGTTCTATCGTATTTTACTTATTTTATTAAACATCTCCCAGTTACATTTAATCCACATTTTCTATGAAATCTTCCCTGACTATCCCAGTACACTATCTCTCTTTTCTTTATACTCTTACAACATCTTTTCGCTTGGGTCATCCATTTGACTTACTATGCATAGTTCTCCCTTTTTTATGCCATTACTTTTTTCCTAGGCTTTTTCATCATCCAAATGGACTCCTTGACTTTAGTGTCTGCTCTTCCTAATCCATTGTGTCACCAAAATGATTTTCTTAGTTTTTAGCTCATTCCCTTGATCAAAATCCTCCAGTATCTCTCTACTATATATAGGATAAAAATAGGAAACTGAGTCAAAATATGGTTTTTAGCCTACCCTTCCAGGCACATTTCCCAAGATTCTCCTTCATAAATTCCACATTACAATCAAACAGGACTCCTAGTTGTTCTCCAATCTCAATTTATCTTTTCTTATCTCTAAATACTTGTGTAGAATCCATCCCATTTCTCTATTGCATGCCCTACTCATCTGAGACGGTTAAATTCTTTCTCCTCCTTTAACTCTGGTTCCTAGAGAAGTGTGTATCTCTACAATGAAGGCAGTAAGTAGACTTCTCTACGAAGTATCTTGGACTGGAGCACTTGGCCTGTAACTCTCCTTTTCTTTACTTCTCTGAGTATGTGTCCTATTTCTTGGAGTCAAATTTAAGTTCTTTGAGGGGTAGAGACTATATAATTTTTTTCCATAGTTTATAGAACAGTGACTTGCCATAATAACCACTTTACACACACACACACACACACACACACACACACACACACACACACACACACAATGGGATTTCCATTTTTGAAGGACCAGGATGGAAAAAAAAACGTTTAGTGGAGCAAAAGGTATGAAAGTATCATTTATATTTGGGTACCATGTGTATTTTCTTAAACAAAAATTAGAATACAAAGCTAGATTTAAGAGGAAAAAAAGAGGAAAATTACTGAAAAAGAATATGTTGACTCAAGCAGGAAAGACATTACTCATGAAAAGGAAAGGAAATAAGAGGAAATGGAGCTTGCTGTCAAAGTGGTATCATTGAGGGACATGTGAACTACCAAGGCAATTTATCAGTGTGTTCAGAAATAGATAAAAGAATTATTCAGTTAGGTCCCATGTTCAAGTCCACATCAACAGAAATTATAGTAGTGTTCAACCAAAAAGGATAATTTTGTAGAAAACTGTTGTTGTTTAGTCATTTTCAGTTGTGTCCAACTTTTTGTGACTCCTTTGGGGATTTCTTGGTGAAGATGGTAGAGTGGTTTGCTTTTTCCTCCTCCAGTTTATTTTATATGTGTTAATTAAAAAGGTTCAAGAGATAATTTCTGGGAAATTTAGTAATTTTATTAAAAGGCCAACAAGTTATTAATAAAAGAATGGTCATTTGGCCCTCTCTCTTAGACCAAAAATGATCATGGCAGCAGGTTCACAGTTTATATACCCTTAGAAGAGTTAGGTGTTCATTGAGGGACTGAGAGTGATATCATGTAGAAAATATCTCTACATTCAGACTATCCACAGTTTTGGGATATCTAGACCCAAGCTTGAGTTGAACACAGTGAGAGCTTCCCCACCTTAGATTAAATTCCTTGTAAGACTGGGTGGAATCTGAGTTAATTCTATCTTATTATCAGTATTTCCTTCAAGAGACTGAACTTTTTAAAATTAGAATTTCAGAAGAAAGGGAGATCTCTGAATCTCCCTAAGATATTGGTTATTAATAATCATTTCTTTCATATAGATGAGGAAATTGAGGCAAACATGGTTAAATGACTTGCCCAGGATCACATAGCTAGTAACTGTCTGTGGCTAAGTCTTTTTGATGCCAAGACACTGTCCAGTGTTCTTTCCATTGTGCCACCTAGGGAGAAAATACCTAGGTAGAAGACTCCTTAGCTTGGTTTAAGGAGAAATGAAATGCTTAGAAGACAGTATTAGAAATGAAATTAGACTGTAAATTACAACTATCAACACAATATTTAAATACATACCCATCCCCACACCTACATACAAACACACACACACACACACACACACACACACACACACACACCAGGAAATGATAAATGCAATGGAAAATCTATCCAAAGAAGTAAAATCTCTGAGAGAATGATGAACTTGATGAGCACAACTTGATGAACAAAACACAGAAATGGAAGAAAATTTGGAAGAAGAGAATTTAATTCAATGATTTTATGGGAACACAAATTTTATAATTTTATACAGGACAAGCTATTGACTCTGAAGATAGAGGGAAAGAAGTAATAGGATTACTAGATTATATTTTTAAAACTCAAAGAATTTCAGGAGGTGACAAAGTACAATTTTCTCATTACATAGATGAGGAAACTGAGATAAAGAAAGGTTAGATGATTTGCCTTGTGTCACACAGCTAAACTTGAGGCTCATTGGTTAGCGACAGTTTCATAAACAGCAATAGCAGCAACAACCAACAACAAAAACAACCTAAATGATTCTGTTGATAGAAGTAATAAAAGAAATTAACTCAAATGCTTTGAATATAGACAAGAAAGTACTTATTGATCAAATCCATAGATTTCCACAAGACATAAACTTCATGCTTACAATTCTAAGGCAGGTTGTACTTAAGTCTTACAATTTCAATAAGAATGAACTTTGTATTTTTGAATAGCCAAGAGAGAGCCTATAAAGTAATACCAATTTGTTTTGCTCAGAATTGCACTACAGTTACAATGAATCAAAGAAAACAAACCAAAGTCCTTCAATCTCCTTGAGGGAAGAAGAGGATTGTTGGTAGGAAGTGGGACTTCCTACTCTCACTGTGCAGGTTCAATTTTCATTTGTGCCTTCTCATACCTAATCTCCAACCTTTAGAGGGAAGAGAAAAAGTGAAACAGAGTTTCCTTTCTATTCTGTGCTGTGCTTGTCTCCTGCAGATACCTATCCTTCTCTGGGAAGAGAAGTGGTGCCTTCCACTTGATGATGAATATTGGGGTGAAATACTCAATCCTGGCCAGTCATATCCCACAAATCCCAGTGATTGTAAACCCCTGCAGTTTATCATCCAAACCTTATTTCCTATTCCTCATCACCTGATTTCTTGTTCCCATCCCTCACAATCCTCTCATTCCAAAATCTCAACCAAGAACTACTCACCCCTTCCATTATGTCCTCTGGATAACCTGTTCTACAGGCAATAAACCTCTTTTTATTTTAAAATTCTTCCTCTCCTTACAACTTCCATCTTTCAGCAATCACCAAGATAGGCTTTTTAATAATACACCTTCCCTGGCCAGTCTTTTCTAGTACTGGCTGTACCTTTGTTTATTTCCCCTTGGCAATCTGGTAGACATAAAAGAGATGGAGTACTCCTTGTCCCCATGGCCACTTCTAGGTTTTCTCCTTTATGCCATCACTCCGTAACCTCTACTCCTTTTGAGGTTTATGAATTCCATATCTGCCAGCCAATCAAAATCAGAAAACTACAGAAAGAGTGGGGTAAAGGGGAGGCATGGGAGGAAACTGAGGCATAAGAAAACAGAGACAAGCGTGACTTGCTCAGGGTCACATAGCTACTAAGTGTCTGAAGCTAGGTCTTTTTGACTCCAGGACCAGTGTTCTTTCCATTGTGCCACCTAGGGAGATGATACCTAGGTAAAAGACACCTTAGCCTCTGTAGCTGTTGACTACAGACCACTAGGTAATTCCTTTTACTTTCTTAATGAATTCTCATTTTTTCTCTCCCCTTTAACTCCTGTCCTCATGCTAAAAGACTTCATAATACATATAGACTTTCCCTGAAACATCTTAAACATTCAGTTCTTCAACCTATTTGCTTCCCAGAACCTAGTCCCTCCATTCCACCTCAGCCATTCATAAAGATGGTCATACCCTTAATTTGGCCATCACTCACAAATGTTTCACCTCCATAATCAAGAATTACAAAATCTCTTTATCTGACCATAATCTATTGGCTTTCTGTTGGGGGCGAGGGGTAAAAGGGTTACGTAGTTTGGGTGTGGCTTAGCTAGCTTGCTGTGAAGATTTGCCATATAAGGTAATAAATGTAATCCGAGCTTGTGATTGGATGAGGGATGGTGATAAAAGACCTGAATGCGGAAGCATCCGCCCTGTTGA
>CM053589.1:66056664-66099244 GCA_028646515.1 Pseudochirops corinnae | reverse complement strand
GTGGCCACTGTAGTGAAAACTGTGTGGCCATTTTCTGTGATAAGATGTAATGTTGTGAATATTGTAATGTTTTGAATGTTTGTCTTGATTTGTAATGGAATAAACAGAGTGTTCACTATATTTTGTAATCTTAACTCTAAAGGCTGTTCGCAGTAGCATTTCTTTGGGAATCTGCTGGCGCATGGATCCTGCTAAACTAATTACTATTACACCTTCCTTCCCTCCTTCCTTCCTTCCCTCTTTCCTTCCTTCTTTCCTTCCTTCTTTCCTTTCTTCCTTCCTTCTTTCCTTCCTTCCTTCCTTCCTTCCTTCCTTCCTTCCTTCCTTCCTTCCTTCCTTCCTTCCCTTCTTTTGCTAGGCAATTGGGGTTGCGCAGGATCACATAGGTAGTGAGTGTCTGAGACTAAATTTGAACTCAGGTCCTCCTGACTCCCATGCTAGTACTCTATCCACTGGGCCACCTAGCTGCTCCCGTTATTTTTTTACAGAAAAATCTCCCCCTTTTGTGAACGCATCTTCACTTTGATCATGAATAGGAAAACCAAACCATGCCAAGTCAACAAGCATTTATTAAAGATCTACTATATGGAAGACACTGTCGTAAGCACTAGGAATATAAAGAAAGGCAAAGACTGGCCTAGCTCCCAAGTAACACAATCTCAAGTAACTTACAATGGAGAAGAGAACATGCAAATGAGTTTGTGCAAAGAAGAAATGAGCAATATAAATTGGAGATGATCAACAGAAGGAAGGCACAAGTATTAAGGGGGATTAAAAGACTTTTTTTTTCCTTTTTTGCAGAAGGTAGAATTTTAATTGGGACTTGAATGAAGGGGACCACAAGCCAGGGGCAATGAGTCTAAGAGGAACAGTGTATGACCTTGCAAAAGCGGAGGATTTCATCTGAATAGCAGAGTGTAATACCATTGGCAGCTATAAATTCAGCTGGCATGGATACTTGAATGTTTTATCTGTCTTCAACATCTGTTCGTGGGCTCCTGTGACTGTCAGAACCTTTTCTTTGGGGTTAAATAAAGACTATCCTGCATTTAATAATAAAAATAAGAGCTAACATTTATATAGCACTTTAAGATTTGCAAAGGATGTTATAGATGTTATCTCATTTGACCCTTGCAACAACCCCGGGACGCAGGTACTATTGTTATCTCATATTACAAATAAAGAAACTGAGGTAGAGAGTTGTTAAATGACTTGCTTAGGATTACTCAGCTACAAAGTATTTCAGGCTGGATTTGAATTTAGGACTTCCAGTCTCCAGGTCCTATATCCACTTTGCCACTCTAATGAACATTTGTATGGGACAGAGGGAGTTAGGGATCTCTTTTAACCACCTTTGGAGAAACCTAGACATAAATTAAACCATGTATAGAGTAGTACATTTTTTTTGATGACTTTTTTTTTTTTTTTAGAGAGGGGAAGGCAGGGCAATTGGGGTTAAGTGACTTGCCCAAGATCAGTAAGTGTAAGTAGTCTGGGGTCCAATTTGAACTCAGGTCCTCCTGACTCCAGGTCTGGTGCTCTATTCACTGTGCCACCTAGCTGCCCCTTGATGCTTTCTTAAATGGGGACAATTATCTAAACCAAAACTGGCCCTCCTGAGTTCAATTCCAAGTATCAAACCTGGCTTACGTGAGCCCAGAGAATTTGGGTCTCTGGATAAACCGGTTATACTTACATATCATCTCTCTGGCAAAACATGTTCTCATAAACAATATTGAACTTTTTTTTAAGGAACTCTGGGATAATTGATGGTGAAAAAACATATCTATCTAAACATTATGCAGGATATTCTGTGATATAATTTTTGACTTTTTACTATTTAATTCAGGAGAAATAAGCATTCTTATATAGGATACATCTTAGTTTGTGCTTTTGTTTTTACTTGTGTCCAGTAACAAAGAATAAATTTACAAGAAGATAATTCTACAGAGTCCTTCTTGTGGGAATTCACTCAGAAGCAGCTTGATTTTGCTTTTGTTCCATTTCATTTCATTGTTTTCACCTCCTGCTTAGATGACCAAGAACAATATCAACCATTAGCATTTTTATCCCCTTGAGCATCATCCTGTCAGAAAGATAATAATATTTTGCACTTCTGGAGTGCTTTTCACTAAAGGAGTTTTACATGTTTTTTAAACAATAATTAATAAAGTCTCACAAACCTCAAGTGAGGAAGGTAAATGTTATCTCTGTATTAGAGAATGAAAATGTTGAATATTCTTTCATAGGATATGGGTTAATAATTCATAATGTTCATGCAGATGTTCAAAAGGTTACTGTCATATATTTTCATTCCCAAATTCCTCTTTTTAAAAATTTGTCACCACAAATCTAGAAAGGATGCCTTTAAAATGATCATTCATTTTTAAAAGATGATCTTCAGTGACAAAGACATTAAAAGGCAGTCATTGTTCACACTACATTAATAAACAGACCATCAAAATCACTTCCTGTTGGTTCTTCAGTGGCATTGTCTTATATCTATAATTGGAATCCATATCTCTCCTTATCAAAAACATTTGAAACATTCTCCAGATTCAAAATTTTTATGTAAGACTATTAGGAACAAGGTTAACAGAGGTATTAGCATTTTAACATCTTGTAAGAGTGGAATTGGGTTCAGCACTTCCACCAAATTCTATAGGACAGGGGTAGAGAGGAATTCCCATAGAATTGAGGAAAGAACTCTGCTCTATAAGCCCTATCAGTGAACAATTCATTGCATAATATTTCTGTTTGATTCTAGTCCCATTCATTTTTTGAGTCTAGACTTCTTGACTTCCAGGAATTTATCATAGTCATCTCCACATGTTTCTCTGCATTTTTCTTCTCTGCCATTTGTACAGTACAATAGTATTCCATTGTATTCATGCACTGCCATTCATACAACCATTTTCTGCTTATTGGGCACAGGCTTGTTTCAATATATTCTTGTTTTCCAGGACAAAAAACGACACAATGAATATTTTTGCATGCATATATGAGAGACTTTTCTTTCTTTCTATGTCTAATAGTAGAGCTGCTGGATTAAAGCCTATCAATTGCTAATGACTTTTCTTACATACTTTCAAATTTCTGGAATGGCTGATCTTTTTATTTATTTTACTCTGTGTAAATCTTTTTTTTTTGGCTTTTTGGAGGGGGTTTAAGTGACTTGCCCAAGGTCACACGGCTAGTAAGTGTTAAATGTCTGAGGTCAAATTTGAACTCAGGTCCTCCTGACTGGAGCCCATGCTCTATTCATTGCACCACCTAGCTGCCACCCTGTGTAAATCTTTTGACTAACTTTTCTTTTACAAGTAAATGGACGAAGCAGCTTAGTTTTCCCCAAGTGGATCAGATTGGAAGCATATGAAAAGTGGTGGGTGGGAGGAGGGCACAGATCTGTAGAAGAATTGAATATTTTTAAACTAATTAAGTATTTTCCTTTGTACCAAATAGTATTCTAGGGACTATGATAAAGAATGAATTCCTGACAGAATGCTTAGATTCTGAGATGAAGGAATCAATATCTCCTTTTATTTTCACTTTTTTTTGCGGGGAAGAGGGGGAAGGAGGGAGCAGGGATATGGTGGATATGGGATTCCAAAGAAGAAGGCAGGAGAAACTTGGATAAGAATGATTCCTTGACTTGGGACATGTACCTTTAAAAGTATCAATGAGTGCATTAAGAGTATAATAAAGAGCAACACTTGGGTAATTAAAGAAAAGCATATAAAAGGATTTGAAGGATGTAGCATAGACTGATTTGCCACTATTTGATATATATTGATTTGCAAAAGTACCCTCAGAGTTTAATTTCTACTTACATGTTAAACACTCAGTATTAAGTAAGATATATTCATTGGAAATATTTATCTCCTTAATTCATTGCTTTAATTTAGATTAATTTCAATTCAGCAAACATTCATTGTGGGAAGCAGTGAAATGACTCTAACGTGAGCCTGCAGACAAATGGCCCCCTAGTGGCAACTTCCTCACAGGGATGATGGGAGGATCAAGTGAGGTAACATTTGGAAATTATTTACCACAGTGTTGCACATAGAAGATATATGTACATGATTATTCCCTCCCCTCCCCTCCCCTCCCCTCCCCTCGCCTCCCCTCTCCCCTTTCCCACAAGGGCTGGGAGTTGGTGGTGCTTTGCTTGGGACTCACATAGATCCTAATTTATTCAAGGGACAGACATAACTCCAACATCCAGGAGAGGGGAGCATTAATCTTTCTCATGAAGTTGTGTTTTTCATCTATACCAGAGTGAAACTCCAGGGAAATCACAAAAATTAAATTCCCAAATTATCATCTAAGGTTTCTCAAAAAGGGACGAACAATATCCTTTCTAGAAAAGATACTCAATGTACAGTATGAGTATCAGGTATTTATTTCCTTCACCACAGAAAACACTCAAAACGACTCAAAAACACACTTGAACAAATAAAGAAAAATATAAAACAATAACCTATCAAACTTATTCTCTATTAAAGGTAAAAGCAACTTTCTGTAACGATTGAACAGATGTTTCACATTTACCTCAGTCAGATACTACGTAAACAGCTCACATTGTACATAGCTCCGGGTCTGTGTCCACATGGGCTTGGACTTTCTTTTATCTAGCTTTTGCTGTAACCTTCTGATAGCAGCCATCTTTTCTTCCAAAAAACTTGCTATTATAAGCATCATCTCCCATTGGGGAGACAGCATCCAGAGCTCCTGAAACTTCAACTTACAAGTTCACATCCCAGCTGGAAATATCCATTTCTCAGTGTTTCTGGTCACTGGCTTATGCTCAGGTAATAGAACAGAAAGCAGATGAGGGCAATGAGGGACTCTTATTAGCCTTTGCAAACTCATGTTCTTGTTGACTTGTTACTACATCTTTCACATCACCAGCCTCTAGGGACTATGCTTTGCAGGACTTTATCCAGTCAGCTTCATAATTTGTTCTGTGTAGTTTAACTATCTTGATTGGTGACATCCTCTCTGGGGTCATGGTGTGTGTGTGTGTGTGTGTGCACGTGCACTGTGGACAATGTTACATAGACCATTCTGTCCAGGCAGACCCAGACTATGCTTCCGAGACTCCAACCTGGCCATCTTCTTTACATCTGCAGCCAAGCATCATGCATCACCTCCCTTCATATTGTGAATTGCAAACCAAATCATTATGTTGCTTATCAAAAGGGCATATCAACATATTCCTTCATAATCCCTGTGAACTACCTAAAATTGTTCATCTTTTTTGAACGTTGTTCCTTTCTATGTGTTAGGTCGCTACGTTAGCATATAAGCTCCTTGACAACAGAGTCTTTCTCACTTTTGTATATGCCCTCAGTATATATCATCTCACTTGGTATATAGCAAGCTCTTTAGAAGGACCTTTCTTTCATTCATTCATTCTTCCCTTGGGCTCATAGGGGTAAGTAGAGTAGCAGTGGTAGTAGTAGTAGTTGTAGTAGTAGTAGTAGTAGTAGTAGTAGTAGTAGTAGTAGTAGTAGTAGTAGTAGCAGTAGTAGTAGTAGTAGTAGTAGCAGCAATAATAGTAGTAGTAGTAGTGGTAGTAGTAGTAGTAGTAGTAGTAGTAGTAGTAGTGAGATGTAGCAAAAATAAATAGGGATTAATAAAATAGGATGAATACTTCAGAGAGGTAAAGTACTATGTCTAAGGGGGAAAAGATCATTTCAGACAGAGAGGATCAGGGAAGAATTTGCTGAGAAAATGACATTTGAATGAGGCTTTAATAAAAAGGCAGATATTTAACATACTGTGAGGGAAAGGAAGAACATGAATGGCCTGGGGGGAATAGCATTTGCTAAGATACAGAAAAAGGGAAGGAAGCTCAGAGGATGTTTAAACACAGAAAGAATTCTTGCCCCCCACACTTAATAATATTTTATTTTTTCCAGTTACATGTAAACATAGTTTTCACCATTTACTTTTATAAAATTTTGAGTTTCAATTTTTTTCTTTCTCCCTCCCTCCTTTCTCTTCTTCCCCAAGATAGCCAGAAATCTGATATAGGCTATATATGTACAATCCTATTAAACATATTTCCACATTAGTCGTGTTGTGAAAGAAGACTCAGAACAAAAGAGAAAAATATAAGAAATGAAAAAAAAAAAAAACAAAAAAAAGAGAATATGCTTACAAAAAGAATTCTAATTTACCTAAAGCTTAGGTAATGTAATCCAGGGCAGGGAACCTCCTTATGGCCATGTGTGGCCCTATAGGTCTTCAAGTGTGGCCCTTTGACTAAGTCCAAGTTTTATAGAACAAATCACCTTAATAAAAGGATTTGTTTGGTAAAACTTAGACTCAGTCAAAAGGCCACACCCAAGGACCTAGAATGCCATATGTGGCCTCAAGGCTGCAGGTTCCCCACCCCTGATATAGTTGACAATATTGTATGAAAAGCTAGAAATATAGTTTGGTATATCAAGGGCCTTGAATGTCAGGCAAATGATCTTGTACTTTATTTGTTAGAGAGTAGAAGCCACTGAAAATATTTTAAACAGAGGGTTTGACACAACCAAGATTAAAGAAGTTTAAGAGATATTTTGCTTAAGGGAGATTAATCTGGAGATGTCACAAAGGATGAGTTGGAGGGAGAAGAGTTGATAATGAAAGGTACATTAGGGTGGAAGCATTGAAGATAGAGATAATTAGGCACATGAGAGAAATATAAAATATAAAAATGATTGACTCTTGGTCCTAGATAGAATACACCTAACAAAAGTCGGTAAAAATCAATTTGCATAGAATCTTACAAATATAATTAAGAAAGGTAGAGAGTGAAAATCAATCATATAGGTCTGCTAAACTTAGTATTACAGAGTGACCCAGGTATGAGTATACGTACACTACTGTACTAATAATTATGGCAGTATAAAATTGGCACAAACATAAAATTTAAAAGGATGTGATAAAGATGAAATTATATTAGATTCTAGAGTCAACAGGGAACCATTGGAACTTATTGAGTAGATGAATGATGTAGTTAGAGCTATAATCACTTTGGCAGCTGTGTGGAGTTAGGAAGACCAGTTAAGAGAGTATGGCAATAGTCCAGGCAAGAGGTGATAGAAGTTTGATCTGAGGCAGTTTCCATGAACACAGACATGAAACACACGTAAGAGATGTGGAGGAGGAAGAAATGGCAAGATGTGACTGACTATATGGGAAGAAGGATGTGAGATTCACTATGATTCTGAGGTCATGGTGTGAGTTTCGGAGAAAGAAAATATAATGAGATCTGAAATACTAATCACATTCCATCCATGGCTGCTCATCCTGTTCTACCCCAAATTTGTAGTGTCACTTGTCACTTGTGTGGAGCGTTGTTCACTTATCCCTGACCCTGAACACAGAGAGTGCTCTTAGGAACATTTGCCACCATCATGACATGATCTAAGGGTCACAAGTCAAGTACCCTGGGGCAGAGGTGTGATATTTGATGTAAGTGCCTGTTTATAGCTGTCTTCAGGAATGGTATGAGACTCCAAAGAAGTCTGCTTTGGGGCTTGCAAAGGTGAGAGAGTACAAAGAGTGGGAAAGTACTGGGGGGCAAGGTTTTTGTCTTGGAGGTAAACTGTATGGTTGGCTATTGTGACCTATCTTTCTACCCTTTGATAAGTTGATTACATATCATCATATTATTTCTATCTTCTGGCACCAATAGAATCCTGAGTTTCTTTGGGAATACCTTTTCCTAGTGTAAACAATACCATTATCCCTTCCCCATGTGTCAGCACATCTGGTCTATGGATTATTTAAGCCGATGTTATACTATCTTACCCTGACTCAATGGCCTTGCCTCCTACCTTACTGAGAAAATCCATGCTATCCATTATAAGCTCCTTAATCCACTGCCCCATGCCTCCAAACGCTTCTGCCATGACTCATTCTTTCCTCATTTGACTCAAAATTTGAGGAAGAAGGGCCTCTTCACCTTGCCAAGGCAAACACCTAGAGGTGTGATCTTTAATCTATTTACTTAGGGTACTTGTTTTAGTCCTATAAGTTTCAATATTTCCCTCTCTCTTCAGTGCAATCAGGATAATGTCATCTACAAATAAAGGCACCTGAAGGACTTTATCACTTACAGGGGAATTGTCTTTCAATTTGAACATAATTTTAGACACATCTAATGTGGTGGCAGATATTTGGCAAGTATCTCTCTCCCTTTTTCTATACACACATACATATGTATATGTACATTATCTATCTATCTATCTATCTATCTATCTATCTATCTATCTATCATCTATCTATCTAGTTGGTATGTCTGTCCTTTGCTTTTGAAGAGACATCAGGGAGATGATGACATGAATTGAAGTTGACTTTGATTTCAGTGAGGGGGGGCTGTGCAAGGTCACCAGCCTCACTTTCTCCTCCAGAGCCATCTGGGTCCAGGGACCAGATATCCATCAGGATTACTGGAGATGACTGAGGATGCAATGGGAGACCTTGGCCTTTTAAGCTAAGGTGTTTTCATGTCCTTAGTTTGAGGGAGGTAATGCCCATTCAGTGAACAGGCCTCTTTAAGAGGTGAATCAAAGGATGGCCCTTCTAATTAAAAAAAAAAATAAACTGGGAGGGTCAGGGTTGGCCAAAAGAGAAACAGTTGCTATTTATATTCACTCTGAGCCAGGAGAGTCCAAAAATAGCCATTAAGGGATGCTTGGGCAAGGACCTATTGTGGTCCAATCTATGACTTTCAGAGTGAAATGGGTTTAAGGTTTGGTCTTTGAGAAAGGAATCTAGCCAGTAACCTCAAATGAAAGAGACAACTTCCAGCCATCAAAATTTACTTTCCTTTGGAGAGGAGATGGTGAAGGAAAAGGAGAGGGAGAACTGAGTTACCCAACTGGCTATAGATATATGGATGTATATATGTATATAGACGTGTGCGCGCACACACACACACACACACACACACACACACTATTTTATTTTAATTTTCTTCCTGCATGCTATACTCTAAACAAATTGCCCTACTTACTGTTCTGCACATATGACATTCCATTTCCAATAAATGTTCTTTTGCACATTGTCTCTCGTACTTTCTAGTATTCCCTTCTTGATCCTACCACTTAAGATTCTGTTTCCTTCAAAACTCAACTCAACCATCATTCTTCTTTTTCATGGGGGCCTTTCTTGATTCTCCGCTGCTGCTAGTATTTACTTTCTCTGAAATGACTATTTATTTCTTTAATATATATTTTGCAAATATTCTTATGCATGTCATCTCCTATTAGAGAATGAAATCTCCTTCAGGGAAAAGATGATTTCACTTATTTTTAATCCCAGTGGCTAAGACAATGCCTGTGACACTGTAGGTATTTAACAAATACTCAACGGATTGCTTTGTTGTCACCCACAAAAATAACCCAAGCTGGATCTTTTATGGGGGCTTTGTAAATGTTAAATAAAGTCTGAATGTTCCTTTAATCTCATACTCTATTTTTTTAGTAAAGAAAAGAAAGTGACCAAAAGATGCAGTTGTCTGATCTGAACATCAGGACTGTCTTAATTAGCTAGGGAAAATCAGAGTGATTGTTTTTTTTTTTCTCCTCTTATTCCATTTCTCCCTGTTTCTGAACAGAATCTCAATGAGCCACTCTCCAGTTCTAATAATGTGATGAACAGTTCAGATTTTAGGGTCAGATTTCTCATTTGTAAGCAATGCTTGTGCTAACAACTGAATTGCTATGCATACAATACTGCAACAATTGTAAAGATCTTTTGTGAGGGAGAAGAGTTAATATAGATGAAGGCACAGTTGATAGAATTCCATAGACCTATTATATACGTGTCCTATGTAGTTTAGGCTAGCTAAGTATGCACATGTAGAATACATTAGATGCTGCTTTAAGCCAGACTATGGTTTTGTTTTTTTTTTTGTTTTGTTTTTTTGCGGCAGGGGGTGGGGAAGAATTATGACTCATTTACAAGAGAATAAAAATAAAATATTTAGAGGTTCCATACTGTGAAACAGTGATTATTGCTATTCTTTTTCCAGTTCCAGTGGTGAAGGATATTATCTTAAGAACATTAGAAGATTTCAGCTGTGAAGAAATCGCTGCCCTGGGAATGATAGGCATCTCTGGGAAGTTGTACTGAACCACATTGGAAGCTTCAAGGTAAAGAGTCAGAAGGAAGGAAACATGTTGATTGGATGTGGTGAATGAACCTGAGTAAGAGTAGGGAGATAAAATTTGGTGAAAGATGGCTCTCCTCAAAATCACCAAAATAGATATGAGTGCTAAGTTCAAATGCCAGGCAGAAAAAGGAAAAGACAATGTTAGGCCTCAGTATGTACCACTCCCATGCATCCATTTATTGGATAATAGAAGAATCCCTCTTAGTTCTTTATTCCATTTGCAGTGGTTGTGTTGTTTTCAACAAAAACTTATGCATTATTCCTGAGAATATAGCCATGCCCTTGTTTATAAGAATAGTGCAGTTACTGGATTTCTACGTTCAACAGATTAGCAAATGCTCCTGGGTACAACTGCTTATTGTCTCTTAACTGCTACAGTAAATGGCAAGCCATAAAATGAGATGTTTAAATTGCATTTTGCATGCAATTCTCACTTTGTGCCATAAACTTTTTGAAACATTGATGTTATTTATGGCACATAGTTAAGCATACCTGGTGCTGGGCAAAATGTGGATTTTATAGGATTTTTTAAAGGTCTGATTAAAAAGTTATCTCTTTAGTTTTGGAAGCCATTTGTTTGTGAGGGAAAAATAAAGTTCCCAATAAAAAAAGAGTAATTGTCAGTACTTGAATAGACATTTTTAATACTACATAAAACCAAAGAAGCACTGTGATATAGTGCATATAGTGCTGAACTTGGAGTTGGGAAGTCCTGGGTTCAGATCCTGGCTCAGACACTAGCTATGTGACTGTGGTTAAACTTCTTAAGTTGCTTTCTGAGGTTGAGGTGACTCTCTTAATAATATTAAATCACGAATGGAAAATTAGTTCTATGTGGAAAAAAAATCACTTTAATTCATCTATATATGGCAAGTTTATAGTAATCTCAATTTTTTTTTTTACCATTAAGATTTTCTTAGTTGAACAGTCAAGTCAACGAACAAGTATTATTCATTTCTTTAATATAGATACATGCATATATACACATATATTTTGTAATGGTAAGAGAATTACAAGATCTTCTCTGCCCTTTGATGGATCTAGGGAATTTGAAGATCTTCCCTGCCACTTAAAGGGCCTCACTTGGAGCACAATAAGAGAAGCTTGCTTAGGGGAGGCTTGTTTATCAGGAAGGCCCACCTTTTGTTACTTTGTAATTAGGCAGTGAGTCTCGAAGGTTGTGATGTTCTCTGACCCTGGAGAAGGCTATATATACTCTGAGGTGAGGTTTTACTTTGGGACTCACTTATGGGAAAAGTTATGTGACTCTGGGCAGCCATTGTGCCCCCCTAGCTTTGAAAATCCAGATGGTGGTGCTTCTCTTTCTGGTAACTAACACTGTATATATGTAATAGACAGACAGCTAGAAGTCTTGTCTGTTAGTCTGTTGAAGTATGTTATTTTCTCTGTATTTTTTGTCTGTTTGTAATTCCTATTTGTATTTTCTGAAGTTCAATGTGCTGACGTTTTCCCCTGGACTAAGTGAATATGTATGCATGTGTGTGTATATATCCATCTATATCTATATATGTATATATACACACATACATACATGTATGTATATTCACACACACACATATATACATTTGATTAGAATAAAATTGTTAACTCTATTTTGAGTTGCTTTCCTTTAGAAAAGCACAAAGGGCCTGTGCTAGCAGCCATCCTGTGTATGCTAGGGTGATTGCTGATACATATATAAATCCATATCCTTCTATTTATGAGTGTCTTTCTCTGGAAGTGGGTAGCATCTTCCTTCATAATTCTAAGTCTTTCTGTATTTTTCTTAAATCAACCAGCTCATCATCTTTTATAGTATTCTCTTACAATCGTATACCACAACTTGTTTAGCCATTTCCCAATTGAAAGGCATCTATCCTTTTAACTAATCTGACAGGTGTAAGATGAAATCTCAAAGCTGTTTTAATTTACATTTCTTTCATCAATAATGATTTAAAGCATTTTTACATGACTATATATAGTTTTTATTTCCTCATCTAAAAACTTCCTGTTCCTATCCTTTGGCCTTTTATCAATTGGAGAATGAACAAGTATTATTTATTAATGATCTTTGGAAATAATTGGGCTAGATGCTGTAGGGGAGAGAAGGATAAGACACCATCCACACTCTCAAAGATCTTAGAGAGCAGTTGGGGAATAGGAGAGATGAAGGAGTGGAGTGAGGGATTGCACATTTCATTTCCCTTCTGTGGAGAATTCTGCAAATTGGAGAATCCTTCTTAACAATGCAGCTTAACATCTATTCTTCAATTTAAAATCCTGGAGAATTTCTTAGAGTAATAAAAGGTCATGTGACTTTCATAGCAATAAACAGACAGTATGTATTAGAAACACAGCTTGAATCTAGGTCTTCCTGACTTGGAGGCCAGATCTCTACCTCCTCCAGTTGCCTCACAATATGACATGAAAAGATGATTAAACTAGATTGAATTCAATAAACATCTATTAAGTATTTATTATATGAAAAAAGTATGATAAGAGCTGGGCATAAAAAGGCAAAAAATGTAAAACAGTTCCCGTCCTTAAAGAGTTTACATTATATTGTAAGTACTTGTAATTGGCAATACAAGACAGTATATGATATGTGCAATGGGGTTAGGGTGGGGCAGTACAGGCAATAAGGAAGAGACAAAGGAGAAAGAACATTCTAGTCTAGTCTGGTCAGGTGAAGAAAGGCTTCCTAGAGGAGGGGAGATAGCTAGAAAGGATCAAAGATTAAGGACAGTTATGGGTATTTACCATCATAGGTGATAAATAGCAGAAGGCGGATTTCAGAAAGGAGAAAAAGTATAAGCAAAGATACAGAGGTGGATATAAGTAGACCAACCAGTTTCACTCATAAACTGGGAATTGATGAAAATGGCATGGAAAAAGATGTCTTTAAATATTCGTATATGGTATGGATTTTCAGAAATATTTCCAATTTGCAAATAACAAACATTAATTTGATTTAATTTATAATTATGTACAGTATACATATAATTAATTTTAGATAATATTATTATAATTAATTATTTACCTCTTCATGCCTGGGATTTTCTCTCTTCTCTGCCTCCTTCTTTCAAGTCTCAGTTAAAGTCTCACCTACTACTTTTCCCAGCTCCTCTTAACTCTAGCGTCTTTTCTTTGTTGATTATCTCCAAAATTATTCTGTATATATGCCTTTTTAAAAAAATACATAGCTTACATGTAGTCTCACACATTAGATTGTGAGCTCCTTGAAACCAGGAATTGTCTTTGTCCTTTCTTTATATTCCCAGAGCTAAACCCAGTGAATGGAAAATCAGGAGTACATAATAAATGCTAATTGATTGATTAGGTTCCTTCTTCACCTAAAAATTCATAATTCTTGGATCAAGGTAATGTGAAAGAATTAACGCAAATTTCTCACTCAGAGAGAGGAAGGGACAAGTTAAGTAATTCATTTTGCCATTTGTTCTCTAAAGTCTTACTGATCCAAAATATTTTCATCTGCTCCAACTTCTGCCAAGTGAAGTGAATATAGGAGTGACCTATTGTGCATCCTAGAAGTGTTGAAAATGCATTTTGTGGGAATTGAATTTTGTCTCTGTTCCACCTTTCTATGGTTCAATCAACCTGAGAAAGTAATAGGCCCAGATGAAACTCACTATTTGTTATACGTATTTTGATTTTAATATATCTACGAGCCTAACATTTCAGGAAGTTTCAAAGTCATTAAAGGCAGGGCATTTTTTACCCTTCTTTAAAAATCAAATTTATACTTTATGTTAATTTTACTGAGGTGGTTGTTGTTTATTTGTTTATTTCAGGTAATGGCTTTCTGGACAGAGAAGGGGAGTTATATATGAAAAATAAAGTGATACAAAAAATATATCAATAATTTATTTTGAAGATCTATATTACTAAACTAGAGTAGGAAAAGCCCATACATTTGGGGAAAATTAAAATATAATATTACTCTTTAAATCTTTTACAAATTTTTCTGTAAAAGTATTTTTTTTCTAGGTTGGTAATTTTGTTAGTTCCTCATCAAATGATTTTGTTTGTCACATGGCATTAGGAGTATTGGGGTTGAAATCCTACCTCTGATGCTTAATAGTCAGATGAACTTGACAAATCTCAGCCCCTTTTTATTTCAAGCAGGAGAGAAGGAAATAAGTATGCACTACCTACTATGTGTTATACATTACCTACTATGTGCTATATAACACCTACTCTGTGCCAAGCACATTTTAAAATGAATATTATCTCATTTGATCCCCATTACCACCCCCATGATATAGATGCTATTATTATTATTACCATTTTATATATGAGGAAACTGAAGCAAACAGAGGTTAAATGACTTGTCCAGGGTCATTCAGCTAGCAAGTATCAGAGGCTGGATTGAACTCCAGGTCTTGATGATCCTTAGACCAGCACTCTACCTACTATGTCACCAGCTGCCTCAACCAATAAGAATTTATATTATAAGTGAACAGTTCTTAACCTGAGGTCTTAATCTGATTTTTAAATAATATTTGATAACCATATTTCAATATAGTAGTGTTTGGGGGTAATTTTATGTATTTTGCTTTGTGCATTTAAAAATATTATTCTGAAAAGAGGTCCATAGTCTTCTCCAGATTGCCAAAGACTTCCATGACACCAAAATTGTTAAGAACCCCTATTTATGTCACAGTGGGGCTGCAATCTGCTTTAGTGGAAGGTATTTTCCAAGTGAAAATGGACAAATTCTTTGTGCTTATACATATTTATTTTTACAATAATTACGTTTTCAGAAAAAAAGGTTGAGCAAGAAAGAAGTAAGAAGTCTCTAAATTCAACAAATATAATTTTTGCAACTTAGAACTTTGTCTAATTATTTTCCTTTCAGATATAACACCATTAGTAGTTTCTCTTCCATCTAATGCTTCATTCTTATCATTTACATGAACTTAAAAAAAATATAGCTTTTACTACGGCATTCTCCCTTCCCAAGTTCCACATTTTGGAAATGAGAATCTCTTCTCATACTCAGCAGCAGTACAATAATAGGATTTAGAAGTAGATATTAGTGGTAGAGATTATGTAATCTAAGCCAATCATTTTATTTTCAAATGTGGAAATTTTGTCTCAAAGGGGTAAAGTGACTTACTTGTGTTTGATTCAAGTACCAGAATCAGAATTTCTACCCAAGTCCTATAAAAAAACCAATGTTCAAGCATTTGAGTCAGTAGAGTAAAATGCATTCTTAAAGTTATTTCTATATCAAAATACGTATCTTAAAGTCATACCAGATTCATTGAGAGGGGTGACAATCAGCTGTGCCTGGCTGCTGTTATCAGCTCCATTTCCTGGGCACAGCTCCCTCTTAGCTGCTACCATGGCACTTTGCCTCTGTAGCTATCTGATGCCATCTTCTGCCATTGTTACTTGCTTCTGGAACTGCCATTTTTAGTTTCTCTAAAACTTTGGGGAAGCATCATTACTCTTTTAGGGTGACATCAGTCATGACCAACATGCCCTGGGTGTACTCAGCATATTCTCAGGCTTATTGTAAGTCAGCCTCAGAGCACTAACCTGGTTGGTTCCAGAAAAATGCCACTCAGCCAGATATGTGACTTCTTTTTTGCTTGCACCTTTTAAAAGGTCCTCAGAGAGTTCTTAATGTAAGAAAAGTTAGGTTGCATGAATTACTTCGACTTTTTTCTTCCTCTGGGGGTAGGGAAGATTTATCCCCCTTCTCATTTCCTCTACACACCATCATCACCTTATAATTAAATCTGAGATAAAAATACACCTCCGTTTCATTTGTTCTTTCATTTCTGGTCATGTCCTTTACTAATTAGCATCCAGATATGATTTTTTAAAAGTTTTTTATGAGCCTCTGGAAACAGCTAGTTGGCACAGTGAATAGAGTACTGGGCCTGGAGTCGGGAAGATTTGAGTTTAAATTTGGTCTCAGATCCTGTCTGTATGACCCTGGGCAAGTCACTTAACTTCCATCTGCCTCAGTTTCCTCATCTATAAAATGAGTATAATAATAGCATTTACCTTCCAGGGTTGTTGTAAGGATCAAATAAAGGGATGCCTTAGCACAGTGCTAGCCAACTAGGTGGTGCAGTGGATAGAGCACTGGACTTTTAATCAGGAACACTTATCTTCATGAGTTCAGATCTGGCCTCAGACCCTTACTAGCTGTGTGACTCTGGGCAAGTCACTTCCCCCTATTTGCCTTAGTTCCTTATGTATAAAATAAGCTGGAGAAGGAAGTGGCAAATCATTCCAGTAGCCTTGCCAACAAAACCTCAAATGTCGTCATGGGAAGTTAGATGCAACTGAAAAATGACTAAACAACAACAAAGGAGCACAGTACTTGGCACATAAATGTTAGCTACTTTTAGCCATTAAGAAGGTCTCAGAAATATTGGAGACAGACAGAACATATAAGAAGTATCTGGAAGAGCTCTGCCCCTTCCCATGACTATGTATAAAAGGCAATAGAGGTAGTCAGTTCTTATTAGGAACAACTACACTATTTCCCAAGCAAATCTGAAGTGTGTGAATGCTGAAAGCAACTTTACAGAATATAGCAGGCTCATAAAACTCGGTGGTCCTCAATAACCATGGATCAGGTCTGCACATTCTTGAGGAGTCTTAAGAAAAAAAAAATCAAGTCAAACTTTTATAGAAACAGGCCCCAAACTCTTTTGAGCTCTTAAAAGGAGCTCATTTCTATAGCCAAGCTAGGTTTTATTCACAGGGTAGAAGGGAGGAGAAGATTGGAAGTGGGGGACGAGCCAATCAACCAACTTGGACAGTGTATGATTTGGGTGATGTTTACCTTTTGTTAGTGGGCTGAGGAGAGCTAGGAAATCAGAAGTCTCTTGGGTCTGAAAGGGAGAGGAGATGCCTTTTGGAGGAAGAGGACAGTTATTGAAAAGTAGAAGTGACAATTGGAGAGATCTAATGCAAACTTTGAAGACTTTACCATTTTACTTTGTATTGTATCTTAACTTCATTTATGGTGTGCATTATGTAAAGACTGTCAGGTCCTCCTTGCTCCACTCTGGAGAATTATGGGTAAAAAGAATAATGGATGTTTAATTATAATTCTGAAAGTGAGCTGTACTATAACATAAATAAATTTTAGGCCCTACTCTAAGAGAGGATAACTTTTTTTTTCTTCTTAGGAAATTGAGGACCTGATTGGTTATTAGACCCTAAATAATACCCTTTTCTTTTTAAAATTTCTTTTTTAAAAAATAATACCGTTTTCTAAATTTGTGTGGTACATATGTAAATATCACTTTATAAAAAGTATGGTAAAGGTCAATAGTAGAGTATTGTTCCCCCAAGGCCTGTAATTTCATCTCCCCATTAAAATATCATTTTAAATGAAAGAAAAGAAAAAAACGCTTTCCATCCTGAAGAAATTTATCGTTATGATGGAGAGGTCTCTAGATATTTCTCAGTATTTAACAACATATGTGTGCACAGAGATGTTTATATAGTCAGTCTATTTAAGGAAAGATTGAATGCCCTTTGGAGGTAAATACTGACCCTGAACTTCCTCTCAGTTTGTATTTCTTCTTCAGGTTAATAATTTGTAGCATATGCTTATAAAATCGTATCTAAACAATTTTGGGTTATGCTATATTTTGGATAAAAGGTAACTAATGTCATTTTTAATACAATTTATTTCTCAGATACTTTTATTTGTGATTCCACAACTCAATGATTAAATCAATGTAGAGAAGATAATAAGGACTGAAGATAAAATTGGAGACATACCTTCTCACTTTCTCCTTTGGGGCAGATTAATTCAGTAGCTCACTATACCTACTGTACCTCTCTCTCCCAATACAAACAACAACAACAAAATCCTAAAATCAAAAACTACAAAAACAATCAAACGATACTAGGGAGGAAGAGTACTTTGAGCTAAGCCTAGGCTTGAATGGACTCAGAGCTGAAGGAAGAATCCTACATTCTCTCTAATATGTTTTATCTTTGAGTGAAATGAATTTTGCAAATATAATGAATTTTTGTGGTGTGTGTGTGTGTGTGTGTGTGTGTGTGTGTGTGTGTGTGTATGACTTGGGGGAATTAGAGTTAGTGTTTGGCATGATGGTTTAGGGATCATTTATGGAATGGATTCGTAGATCATATACTGAAAAAGGTAATCATATGACCCTGAAAATGGAAACTTCTGTATTTGGTATCTGACCGCTCCCATCAGAATATATTACTCATTGAGAGGAGAAATCATTTAATTTCTTGTTTTTCTACCCCCAGAATATAGCACACCACAAATACTTATTAATGGGAGGCTTTGTTTCCTCTCCCTTCCTTCTGCCACAAAGATGGGCAGTAATGATAAGTGAAACAATTAACCCTAACTACCTCCTTCCCATTCAACCTTGTGGAAAGACCTAAAACATAAAGTCTCACCCCTGATATGAAGTCTCTTAGGTTTATGTAAATCAGTTTCAAATCACTTAGGTTCAAATTTTCTTTTTGAGGATGAAAGACACACAGACACACACAGACACACACACACGGAGAGAGGGAGAGAAAGAGAGAGAGAGAGAGAGAGAGACAGAGAGAGAGAGAGAGACAGAGACTGAGACAGAGAGACAGAGACAGAGAGACAGAGACAGAGAGAGAGACAGAGAAAGACAGAGACAGAGAGAGACATTGAATAAGCACTTTCTGGGTATGAGGCCCTGTGTATCTTCCTACATGATAGTAAATTGGAGGAGAATTTGGAGCCACAGTATCTGAATTCAAATTCAAATCTCAATGCTGCTAGGAACTCTGTGTGGACTTGTACAATTCAGTTCACATCTCTTGGCTTCAATCCCCTCATCAATAAAAAAAAAAAAGTTGTACCATAACTTCCAGCTCTGACTCTATGTTTCTATGACCCACTAATCTATATTCCTATGAGAATTTATAGAGCTGATCTATCAGGACATTATCTATCTCTCTATCTACCTACCAGATGACTTTTTATGAGATCACAGATCAACTAAACTTACGTGTATTTCATCAGAACTTTTCACACTTTGGAATGTGTGACCTAGCTGTGTAACCTCAGGCAAGTTACTCAACCTTTTTGAGGGTCTTTAATCATTATTAAATGACCAAATTAAATAGTTTCCCATGTCTCTCTAGCAATAAAATTCTCTGATTTTGTTGTCTATGATTGCAAAATAAACAGATATCTAGTGCAGAGGTGTCTCATCTTTTCTCTTGCCCTGCAATGCAATGCTATTTGTTGCTGATATTTATACCCATGATGACGGCTATTAGAATGATCAATGTCTTGACTAATAGTTCACTTAATATGGCAATGTCATTAGTCATTGACTTGTAATGTCTAGATAATAACATAAATCCATATAGTCAATAATTTTGTCCTAAAATGTCCATTATTACTCATTCACTGGATAGTTAAGCTATTTAACAACCTCATACTAGCTGTACATTATACCTGCACTTTAGCTCAGGAGAGGTTTCTGAAAGTGCTCAGATACGAGAGATAATCACATTTCTATTGATGCTATTACAGTGAATCACAATTGGATTTAACATAAAAGTTTTTAAGGCATAGATATTTCATATCAAACATTTCCAGGCAAATGGTGGTTCTTAAAAAGCCATTTAGTCCATAAAACAATTTCTCTGTAAGTTAGATTTACCCTCAGATGGATCAAGTGATCTAATTCTAATTTTTCTTCTATTTAATCCTCATTTCTTCCCAAGGAATGAAGACACTTGTCAAACATATTAGAATATAGCCACATAAAAAGAGTAATCTGGAAACCATTTTAGAACAGAATGTATATTTTAACACAGAATAATTAAAATCTAGAGTATTGCATCTAGAAGGTTTTGTTTTTGCTTTGTTTTGTTTTGGGATATGTGAAGACTAGACCAGTGGTTTTATTTGTGCAGAGGAACTCCCACCATGTAAATATTCTCCATCGATGTAGATGAGAAATTTGCCTAAAATGTATAGTCTAAGGGAGTTACTGGGGATACTAGGAGGTTAAATGGGTTTTCCAGGGTTGTACCATTAGTATTAGTTAAAGGCAGGACTTGAACAGAGGTTTTCCTGCCTCTAAGGGAAGATATCTTTTTACTTTGTCACATCTCATCTCTGAAATAGAGCTTAAAGAGATTACATAATTCAGGATTGTGTTGACATCAGTTCTTAGTGGCTCTTCCAGAGAGTGGATTGTAAAACTTCTGTGTGAGATTTATACTTCAGAAAGTGGCAAACACTATAAATCAGGATTTGATTTATTGTTTTGTTGATTGTCTGAGACTCTAGACTTAACTGATGGAGAAAATGCTAAATAATGTGGATTAAATTTAAAAATGTGTTGTGTGTACTTTTTTTTTTCCTTTGAAAGTTGGTTCATCCTTTTATTCTGAAGAGTTCAATATGTTCAAGACTTCAAGATTCAATTAAACAACATTAATTAAGAACCTCCTAGATGTGGGCACAGTGGTAGGCAGTAGGTAGATAAAGATAAAACATGGCAAAATTCCTTCCTTCAAGAAGCTTACAATCTAGCAGTGAGGAAGAAGGTGTAGATAAATATAATACAATTTAGAACATGATTAAGTACATATAAGAGGTTGGAGTGATATGAGAGGTTCAAGGATTCATTTCACTTAAAGATAAAACATATTAGAGAGAATGTACGATTCTTCCCTCAGCTCTGAGTCCACTTCAAACCTAGCCTTAGTACTCCTCCTCCCTAGTACTTTTTGGTTTTTGATTTTAGGATTTTGTTTTGTTTTGTATTGGGAGGGGAGAGTTACAGTAGTATAGCAAACTACTGAATTAATCTATCTCCAAAGGAGAAAGTGAGAAGGTATGTCTTCATTTTTATCTTCAGTCCTTATTACCTGCTCTACATTTATTTAATTATTGAGTTGTGGAATCACAAATAAAAGTATCTGAAAAATAAATTGTATTAAAAATGATGAATTTTAGATATTAGGGATCAAAGTTAGCATGAGTAGGAGATAGTACCCAAACTCTGCCTTGATGGTATTTCAATGGGGATGGGAGAGATGTGGAGTGAATTTATCTTCGATATGAGAAAAAAGATGTGCTAAAAAATCATAAAGGGAGAAGATAAGACAAAGGAAGAATGAGGCTCTTTCTGTTTCATTCTTCACCTGCAGACATTTTTTGAGGTTTAGCTAAAGTACCATTTCTTTCATGAAACTTCCCTGATTGCCCTCACTGAAAGCATTCTCTCCTTTATCCATTTTCCTAGCGTGCCTTGCTTGATTCCCTTCTTTTGCCCTTATTGCTTGATACCTTGATATATATGTATTTATTTTATCAGATTTATTAGGTTGTAAAGTATCTAAAGGCAAGTATTAAGCTATTTTAAATTCTCATATCCTTAATGTCTAACAGTGACTTAAGGCACAATAGGTGTTTAATAAATATTTGTTGAAATAAACAAAATTGGATTGAAGAGGTCTTCAGTGGAGTAATCTACAGATTTGTTCTTGGTTGTATGTTTAAAATGTAAGATATAGAATAAATATGTCTAATATTTTTATCAAAGACTTTGATAAAGGTACAGGTGATGTTATAACAGCAAGCACCCTACCATACCTAGGATGACTGCCAGCACAGGTTCTTAGATCTACTTTTCTAAAGGAAAACAACTCAAAAAGGGTTAACAATCTTACTTTAATCAAATATATATCATTTAATTAGTTTAGAGGAAAAGTCAGCACCCTGAACTCCATAGAATACAAACAGAAGTTACAAGCAGACAAACAATACAGACAGAGAAAATAACACAAATCAGTAGACCAAAAGACAGGGCTTCTAGCTGTCTGACCATTACACACATACATAGTTAGTTACCAGATAAAGAAGCACCAACATCTGGGTTTTCAAAGCTGGGGGAACTCAACAGCTGCCCATAGTCTCATCTGGCCAAATCATACAACTCTTCCCATAAGTGAGACCCAAACCAAACCTCACCTCAGAGGTATATTTAGCCTACTCCAGAGAACAAACCTTGTGACCCAGTTGTCTACAAAGTAACAAAAGTCATGCCTTCCTGAAAAACAAGCTTTTTTTCAAGCAAACTTCTCCTGTGGGCTCTGCTTGAGCTCCATGTGACCACATTCAACGTATTAGGGGGCAGAGTATATTTTCAAATCAGAGAAGATCCTCAAATTTGCTTAGGCTTATTAAGAGGCAGGGAAGATCTTCAATTTCCCATTACCATTACAGATGAGCTGATCAAATTTAAAGAAGATAGAAAGTTCAAAGAGATAGCTAACATACTACATTATAGAATCAGCATTCAAAAATATCTTACGTTTTCTCTTTTCAACCAAAAAAAACACCTTTTTTTCATTCCCTACTACCTTCCCACTGGAAACAAAGGAAAAAGGAAACAAAACAAAACAAAACACTTGTAAATAAAAAATATATAGTTAAGATAAACAAATTAAGAAAAACAAAAACATTGATCATGTCCAAAAAAAGTCTCACTCTGCACTCCCACCCCCAAATCAATCACTTCTTTGTTGGGAGGTGAGTAGCATAGTTTATCACTGAAAAAAAATGCCTTAATAAGCTAAAACAATGGAAGAAGTCTCTGCTCAGAGTCTGGATTCTAGCTGGAGCTCTGTTCCTGCCTGAGAAGCCTTTTAACAAGACATTCAAGTCCAGTTTCTGCAAAAAAGAAATCCATTGTGGTTGCTTTTGTTTCCTCAACCTGGAAGATGGAACCTCTGTTTGACCTAATACTTAGAGAATCTGTAGAAAGAAGTGAACAAATTTTGAAAATGCACAGGATAGAAGAAAAAGTGTACAGAGAGAGTGAAACAAGAAGCCAAACTAATTATAATGAAGCAATATCTTCAGGTTCTACTCTGGCCCAATATCTTGCCAGGCCATCTTCAAGTGACACCAATAGCAGTTCACATCAGTGTAATTCTCATGAAGAATTCATAGACCTTCCATTTCCAGCCCAATTTGTTCCAGTACAAACTGGGAGATGATTCTGTGTGTTCCACATTCTCACCTGCATGCCAGACTGCTGCTGCTGCTGAAAGTGAAGACAAGAGCAGTGATGATAATAGTGGCAACATCAATGATGAAGCACCCCCTTACAATGATAACAACCAACATGAAAATGTTGTTAATGTCCAGGCCCATGTTGCTGTTTCAGCCAATCAAAGTCACTTTGAAACCAACCTCTTCTTTCTGTATCTGCAAATGATAGAGTGATAGAGATCTTTACTCCAGGATCAGGCACTTCACTTTGGGGACTTGTAAAAGATGAGCCTAAACCCAGTTCATTTGGTGGCTATATTTATAGGCTAAAATGGAAGATAAGTCATCTGTGACTTTCACCTCTGGAAGTAATCAAGAACCTATCTACCCTGTGGTCACACTCCCTGAACCTGTCCTCAGAAGTTACCACCACCTGTGCCAACTTCTTGACTAGACTGCTCTGTGGCTGATCACTACTTGAATCTTAGAGCAATACAACAACATCCTCTACTGCTTCACCATCAATACTGTGAATCTCAGTCATGAAGGTATATCCTTGATACCTGTAGAAATTATAGACTTATACCAGCAGTTTGAGTAGCACTAACTGCCCAAACCACTGCCATGTTTCCTGTCTGCTTGAAAGTTCATAGAGTCTTGCCTTCTTAAGAGGGAGCGACTTCCTCCATGACCCATGAGCCGCACCCAATCAAGCCCCTGAAATACTTCAGCAGAGGATTGTTTAAAAAAAAAAAGGAACCCCCCCCCCCCCACACCTGTTTCCAGATCTGCCTTTCCATCAAGTCTGGATGGACTTCTACCAGAGGTAGCACCTCTTGCCTGGCCCCTCTCATCACTCAGTTCTCTTTGTAGAGGAGGAATTCTGCAGGGTATCATTGCCAATTTCATGTAAACAAGGCTTTTTAGATCCATTTTTGGAATGCATCTAAAGATATTTGAGAAGGCACCTCAATCCAATTGTGTTGCAGAGGTGCGAATGGAGTATTGCTTATATTTGCAGATTGTATGCTGTATTAATCAATTTTGCTTAATTTTTTTTGTTTTCTAGTTTCCCCACTCCATAATAAGCATCATTTATGTGGAATAGCACTCTGAGGGTGTGGACCAGGAATACTAGGATAAATTCTAGTGATGAAAAAAAAAAAGAAATAAAATATGCTTTAAAAAAGGCTAAAAAAACCCCCGAAAACAAAAACAAAAACAAAAAAATAAGCTAAAACAACAGGCCAAATCTAAAAAAGAGGTGACATTTAATATGAATGTAACTCTTTCATTTTTATGTAAAATATTAACTTCACAAGTAAGGTCAGCAGGCAAGGGAAGAGTAACTAGCTAGAAATTCATGGGAAAAATATTTAGAGATTTTAATGAACTAGTAGATTGATAGTTCAATGTAAGTCAACTCTGATATGATGGTTAAAAAGCAATTGCAATTTTAGGCTGCTTTGGGAACCACATAGTTTTCAGGAAGGAAGGTTTAATAATTCTGTTGGTCAGACCACACCTGAAACATTGTTTTCAATTGTTGCTACCACATTTTAGGCAGGGCATTGTAGAGTTTGGGATTACCTAGGAAAAGAAATCCAGAATGATGAAAGGCCTTTTGACCTGAGAAAGAAGAGTTGGGTTCTGGAGTACATAATAGCTGTCTTCAAGTGTTTTGAAGGCTGTCTTCTGGAACAAGGAATGATTTGTTCTATTTGGCTAAAAGATTAGGAACGATAGAAAGAACTTGAAAAGGCAAACTTTGGTATGATGTAGGGAGAAGTCCTCTACTAATTTAGACTATTACAAAATGGAATGAATTGCATCAGTAGTTGTTTCCTCTCCACTGGTGTTCTTCAAACTAACACTGGACCATCATTTGTCAGTTACACTGAAGAAAAGTTTTCTCAAGGGAAAAGGTCAGACTAAAATCATCTTTGAAGTTCCTTCTAATGCTGAGATTCTGTGGTTTATTTATTTTGATTCCTTGAACTAAAATTCCTTTTTGGAAAAATGCTCTTGGTTTCTGTTTATTTTTTTATTAGAAAAATCCTTTAAAGCAACTGAAATAAGTTTCATATTTTGTCTTTAAGCAGTTGAGTTAGAGTCAAAAGAACAAAAATAATGTATACATTTTCTCCCACAGGAAAAATTAGAGTGTTGGGAAATTGAGATTAAGAGGAGATGCAGTAGTATTGAGAAACCAGTAGAAGCCACCAGTGTGGCTGTAAAATCCAAAGCATGCTATCAGAAGAAAAGTAGAGGACTAAAGGTGTTTATAATATGGCAGAAAGCAATCTTTTGAATAAGTTATGTTGCATATAAAATACGCAACAGCATGGAAGAGTTTGTAGTTATACCATTCCAACACAACCATTATATTCAGATACAGAACGGTCATTGTTAGAAAATTGAGTTGTTTCTGTTCTGATGTCCTCAGGACGTACTGATAATAAAATTTTGCCTTAATATTTTATTTCTAAATCTGACACATATATATATATATGTGTGTGTGTGTGTGTGTGTGTGTGTGTGTGTGTGTGTGTGTGTGTGTGTGTATGTGTGTGTTTGTGTGTGTGTGTGCGTGTGTGTGCGTGTGCATGTGTGTGTTTTATATATTCATTCATTCATATATTCATTCATTTCTCTCTCTCTCTCTCTCTCTTTCTCTCTCTCTCTCCCTCTTTCTCCATCTATCATACCCAGATCTGTGATTTCTTTGGTCAAAGACACTCCCTCCACTGGTAGAGACAGATAAATTTATTCTTTTCTTGTTAGCAAATCAAGCTGATTGTATACTTAGAGGTTGTGATCTGCTCAGTCATATACCTAGCATGTTTTTCGTGTGTCAGAGGCTTAGAGAACTTACCAGAGGAGAACTGAGAGACCATTGTGTCCAACCCCCTACCTGAGAACCCCTAAGATAAAGAAACTGAAATCCAGAGTAATTAAAAGACTTACCCAAGGCCACAGAAGTGACACTTGTTTCTCACTCACACACATACTCAACATTCAAGCAAAACTGACCTGCTTGCTATTCCCCTTATACAATATTTCATCCCTCCTACCTCTGTTCCTTTATATAGTTTGTCCTCCTTGCATATAATAGTTTCCTTCTTCACCTCTACTTCTTAAAACCCCTAATTATTCTCTTTTCAAGACTTAGTTCAATGTCATTTCCTTCAAGAGGCCATTCTTGCTCCTTCCAGCTGTTAATATCCTCTGCACCTAGTAATTATGCATATCTCTATTTCTCCCTTTCTCTCTATTTCTCCCTCTCTCTCTCTGTCTCTGTCTGTCTCTATCTCTCACTCTCCCTTTCTCCTCTCCCTGTCTCTATGTGTGTACATATAAATGTGTGTAATTATAATATGCAGATGTATAAATATATTTATTTATATATGAATGTATATGTATATATTTGTCCATATATCTATATATATTTATGTACATATGTATGTGTATGTATGCATTTATATGTGTGTGTCTATAAATAGATAGGTAGATAGTATTGACTTCTCTGTGAAGACAGTTGCAATTCCTTAATAGAGTGTAAATGCTTTGAAGAAAATTATGATAATTTTATATTTGTGTATCCAACACATATTTCAGGATTCGGCACATAGCAGATGCTTAATAAGTAAGTTTTTTATTGACTGATAGGCACAGAAAGGAGTTGGGCTCAAGAAATCTAAAAGATATGGAGGAATTGCTATACTCCTGAAAGGTTGGGAATCTATCCTACACAAAGCCATGGTGTGAATTGAGTGAATCCAAGGAAACAAAGAATATTCTAAAGAGCCTTCTTCACTTAGCCAGCATTGCCCCATGTAGGCTTTAGAAGGCAGAGTGATGGCATGATCCTCTTTAATCTCCTGAGTGGATGTGGGCATAGTTTCCCTGCTATAAGCCTGATAGCGAAAGACAGCCTGTTCCCTCAGAAACGCTTCATAATGGTTAGAGAGCCCCAGTTCCTGCTAAACTTGTTCAGCAATTGGCAGAGCTGTGACTCCAAATTGTCTCGTGCATGTTTCAAACCATTTAAATTGTCATTGTAGGATTTTGCCTATTAGTAAAATAACATCCCCTGAATACTGATGATGCAAAGTAGCACTATTGTCTGGTGATGGGTAAGCAGGGACATCTTGAACAGAGGCCACTGGAATGAATGCTTCCTTTTTGGGAAACTTAAGAAGATGGTATGGTAACTTCTTTAAATAAGGGGAAACAGATTTCTAGATTTTTCCTTGTCTTGGTAGAAAATAGTCATTGAGTGTCAAATATACTTCGATTGACATGAAAATAGCATTGGATCCAAATAAAAAAGATATAATTCTAGTTCTTTTGATAATTAGCTTTTTGTGACTTTGGATAAATCACTTAGCTACTTCGAGTAGAAGATTGCTCAGTTGTAAAATGGAGATAATAATGTTTGTTATCACCAGCATGGGAGAGTGGACAGAACAGTGGCTCTGGAGTCAGAATACCTGGGTTCAAATCCTACTTCTGATGCTTATGTGAACTTTCAAACCACTTACCTTGTTTGGAGTTCAGCTTCTTTGTAAAGTAAAGAGTCTAGAATGAATGGCCTCTGGGAGTTCCTTCCAGCTCTACATCTATAATCCTACAGGATTATTGGGAGGGAAGCACTTTGTAAATTGTAAAGTATGATGAAAATGTGGAACATTGCTATTGTGATTAATTCACTTTTGTGATTTCATTATTGTGCATACATATTTTGCAAAGAGAGATCACAATTCCTTACTGACTTCGTAGATGGTGTTTGAGATCTTCTGTGCTCCCCCATACTTCATTTCCCTGAGGCTAACCTACTTCCATGAGCTTCTACAAACTTATCTAGGTTTGCCCCCAGGTGGCAGGCCAACCATTTCTTTGCCAGACTTATCCTTTTAAAACTTTTGAAATTTGATAAGGATCCTTCTCTCTGTAGGGTTTTAGGGATAGCCCTAAAGGATTGGAGTATGTTTTTTTTTCAGCAATTGGCAGAGCTGTGACTCCAAATTATCTCATGCATGTTTCAAACCATTTAAATTGTCATTGTAGGATTTTGCCCATTAGTAAAATAACATCCCCTGAATACTGATGATGAAAAGTACCACCCTTGTGGTCCCTATTGATTATTGATTGAAATTAATTATCTAGACAGACTTCACTAGCTTTTAGAAATGGGAGTTTACTAAGGTAGCATAATAAACATAGCTGGTGTGGCACATGTGCTCAAACCAAGGACACATTCTCCCACAAGTATATAGACCTTAGGTGAAAACAGACACAGATTTAGGAGCATATGTGGCAAAAGGACATCTCACAGGTCCTAGATGATGGATGACCTTAGGGACAGTATAGCTTCTGGGCTTCTAGTAGAGGACTGAAGCTGTCTTTCCTTAATGTGGCAGGTTTGTCCTTAGATACTGTTACAGGTACTGTTATAACCAATGTTATTCTAGTGATAATAATTGGAATTACAAAATCATCTAACCTTTAAAATCCACAAACATCCTCAGCTCAAAGTGGGGGAAGATATAAAGGCTTTTTTCCTCCTTGCACCCAAGCAATTCCTTCTCAGAAACTGAGCTGGACTGTTTTCTCCTCTAGGTTGGCTCACTACTCCAATGCCAAGGTTCAGAACAGGCTGGCTATTTTATTTAAGACCTAGAGGGCATGACTTCAACCAATCCCAATATACTAGCTATGTAGCATAATTTTATTTCATCTAATGGTTTTCATTCCTTCCAAAATGATTAAAGATTTTTTTTACACCTAATTTATTGTCTTCAGTTGATTGAAAATATTCTCCCTTGATGAGAGTATCAGCATCTTGTTAGCTACTTTAAGTGAGGTAGAGTGATTAGTTGATTCAATTGTCCCCTCATACTTCCACTAAGAAAAAACTGTCTAGCAAAACCAGCTATCATATCTGACAGCATATAGAGCACTCTGTACCCACAGGCCCACACTTCACCAAATAAAAGCAGGTGAATACCCTTGTTTCTCATCTGGATTTAAAGTTGATCATTTAATTCTCTAGCATTATATTCAATTTTTGCATCTTTTTATTTAGTTTTATTGTATATATTTACTCTCCTCATTCTGCTTACTTCTCTCTACATCTTGTACTTTCATGTGAAATAGCATTTATTACATTGTGTCAATATTAATATGATAAATCATTAAATAATTAATAGTTTATTAAGAAAATCATGAATCCATCATTTTATTAATAAAATTGATAAACATATTAACAAAATATTAATATTGCGCCAATGCAGTTATCTTTCCTTCTTTTCACTCAATCATACATTTAATTCCATTCTTAATACTTGCATGAATGGATTCCTATAAATAATCAGCTTCTTCCCTGTTTTCTTCTTATTCCTACCATAACCTCAGTACTTATTTAGCACAGCTCAAAGACCTCCTCAGTCCTAATGTCACCCCAACTGAAAAAAAATGTATAAAACACAGGGATTTAGCTGACTCTGTTAGGGTCCTTTCATGATTCTGACATTTCTTTCAGTGGGCCACATCAAGATCAGAGTCGGCAAATTCTTTTTTAAGTCTATTTGTCTTAGGGTTGTCTTGGGGTTCTGGAGAGGCTTAATTAAATTTAAATATGCTCTAGACTTTCTGTATTCTCTCTTTTCATTCCTTCATTGTGTATATAGGGCTACAGAATTAATCTATATTCTATATCAAAGCAAAAACAACACAAATTTTAAAAATTTATTTATTTTTAGTTTTCAACATTCATTTCCACAAGATTTTGAGTTGCAAATTTTCTTCCTATCTTTCCCCTCCCCCCACCCCAAGACAGTGAGCCTTCTGAATACCCCCTCCCACAATCATTTCTCTCTTATATCCTCCCTTATGCCCCGCCCCCCTCCAACTTTCTAGTAGAACAAGATGGATTTATATACCCTGGTGCCTGTTTATCTTATTTCCCAGTTGCATGTAAAAAACTTTTTTTTTTTTAACATTTGTTATTAAAACTTTGATATCCAGATTTTTTCCCTTCTTCCCTCCTTACCCAACCCCACTGGGAAGACAAGCAATTCAATATGCGTTGTACATGTGTAGTTATGCAAAACATTTCCATAGTAGTTATATTGTGAGAGACTAACTATATTTCCCTCCATCCTATCCTGTCCCCCCACTTATCCTATTTTTTACTTTGACCCTGTCTATTTTCAAAAGTGTTTGCTTTTAACTACCCTCTCCCCCAATCTGCCCTCCCTTCTATCATCTCTCTCTTATCCCTTTCCCCCCTACTTTCCTGTAGGGTAAGATACCCAATTGAGTGTGTATGTTATTCCCTCCTTATGCCAAATTCAATGAAAGTAAGGTTGACCCATTCCCTTTCAGCTTCCTGCTCTTCCCGTCCACTGTAGCAGTTTTCTCTTGCCTCTTTTGTATGAGATAATTTACCCTATTCTATCTGTCTTTTTCTCCTTCTCCCAATATATTTCTCTTACTTCTTAATTTTATTTTTTAGATATCATCCCTCAATATTCACCTCATTGTGTGCCCTCTGTCTACATGTACATGGGCACACATGTACACACATATATACACACACATATTACATAACCTTCCTATACATACATATATGTATGCGTGTATATACATGTGTGTATATATGTATATGTATATGTATATGTATATGTATATGTATATGTATATGTATATGTATATGTATGCCTATTGCCTTCAACCATCCTCATACTGAGAAAAGTCTCATGCATTACAATGATCATTTTTCCATGTAGGAAAAACTTCAACTTTAACCTTCAGCTTTCATATGTTCCTTATGATATCTTTTTTCCTGTTTACCTTCTCATGCTTCTCTTGCTTCTTGTATTTTTGAATGTCAAATTTTCTGTTCAGCTCTGTTTTTTTTCATCAAGAATGCTTGAAAGTCCTCATTTCATTTATTGACCATATTTTCCCCTGAAACATTATACTCAGTTTTACTGGGTAGGTGATTCTTGGTTTTAATCTTAGCTCCTTTGACCTTTAGAATATCATATTCCAAGCCCTTCAGTTCCTCAGTGTAGAAGCTGCTAGATCCTGGGTTATCCTGATTGTGTTTCCACAATACTCAAATTGTTTCTTCTTGACTACTTGTAATATTTTCTCCTTGACCTGAGAACTATGGAATTCGGCTATAATATTCCTAAGAGTTTTCTTTTTGGGATCTTTTTCAAGAGGAAATTGATAAATTCTTTCAATTTCTATTTTGTCCTCTGGTTTTAAAATATTGGGGCAATTTTCCTTGAGAATTTCTTGAAGGATGATTTCTAGGCTATTTTTTTTAATCATGGCTTTCAAATAGTCCAATAATTTTTAAATTATCACTGCTGGATGTATTTTCCAGGTCAGTGGTCTTTCCAATGAGATATTTCACATTGCCTTCTATTTTTTTCATTTGTTTGGATCTGTTAAATAGTATCTTGATTTCTCATAAAGTCATTAGCTTCCATTTGCTTCAATCTAATTTTGAAGGAATTATTCTCTTCACTGAGTTTTTGAAATTCATTTCCCATGTGGGCAATTTGACTTTTTAAGGCATTCTTCTCCTCATTGGCTTTTGGGGCCTCTTTTGCCATTTGAGTTAGTCTATTTTTAAGGTGTCATTTTACTTAGTAGGGCTGTTGATGCACTTTTCATGATTTTCTTGTATCACTTCATTTCTCTTCCCAATTTTTCCTCTACTTCTCTTACTTGATTTTCAAAATCCTTCTTGAGCTCCTCCATGGCCTGTAAGTAGTTCATATTTTTCTTGGAAGCTTTTGATGCAGGAGTTTTGACTTTTTTGTCTTCTTCTGGTCCCATGTTTTCATCCTTTTTGTCCCTAAAAAATGTTTCTATTGTCTGTGCTTCCTCTGTTTGCTCATCTTGCCAGCCAATTACTGGCTTTTGAGCTCTTTGGCATGGTACAACTCTGCTTCCAGAGTGGAGACAGCTGTGTTACAAATCACTGGTGTTTTCCCAGTTATTTTCAAAGCTGTTGTCATAGCTATGAGGAGGGTGCTCTCTCTACAGCCACCACAAACTCTGGCACACTAAATAAGGGTCTCCCCAGGACCACCACCCAAGACTGTGACCCAGATCCAAACAGGTCAAAGCAAGAGTGATTCTCCTCTGAATGGCCACTTGGTACCCTTATGATCTGTAGGTCAGGAGCTCTGGAGGCAGGCAGGCAGCAGCATCTGCAACCACAGCAACCCCATGTGCACCTCTCACCCCAGGGGTAGGGATTGGACCATGCTTTTCTCTCACTCTGGATCAACAGGATTTCCTACTGACCTTTTACTTTCTCTTTGGCATTTATAGGTTGACAATTCTGGAAGCCACCATAGCTGCTGGAGAATCATTCTCCTGAAAGCTGCTCTGGCTGGTCTGGGCCTGGGTTCCCAGACTGGTGAGATAGGCCCTTCCTGTAAGCCTGCCAGGCTGCCTTCAGCAGGAGATTTGTTTATCTCTGTCACTTTGTGGGTTCTATAGCTCTAAAATTTGTTTAGAGTCATTTTTATAATTTTTTACAGGTATTAGAGGTGGTTGGGGCGGGAGCTCCAGCAAGTTCTTGCTTTTACTTCACCATCTTGGCTCCATCTTTCCACATAGAATTTTAAACAAAATAAGCAAACAAACAAAACCCTTCTGCTAGTGTTTAAGTTGCTTTCAAAGAAGCTCTTACCAGAATCCTAGTACCCTCTGAGGAAGTGATGTGTTAGATATGAGGATTGTAGGTATAAGAAAAACTATCACACAAAGCATGCTCAGAATTGTTTTTTTTTTGGTTCTAGCAATCACATGCAAGCTTTGAAACCTGATTTTAGCTATCCATAACAGTGCTGAAGAGATTGTACTCTGAGGTGACAATTAATCCCTTTACTGGCATTTGAACAGGAAGAATTTAATGGCTTAGTATATATTTTAAAAGCAAGGCTCTCCCACATTCAAATCTTTCTTCCTTTTTGCTGTGAATCATGTCCATATTGTTTTATAACAGCTTTTTTGGGGGTAGTGGTAATAATAGAGTGGTCTGCCTTATATTTTCATTGGCTATCACACCTACTACTTTCAAGCTTGTGCTTTGGTTTGGGCTTGCTTTTTTTTGTGTATGTTTGTGTACTTTTTCCTTACCTTAGGTGAATGAACACTTAATTATACATTGACAGTTGTCTCTAACATCAGATGTGGTATTGTAAGTTTTTTCAAATGGTCCACAGGCTTTGGGTCTATTTAAGTCATAGTTGACTGGCAACAAGAGGAAGCATCTTCCTCAATTGTCCCCATGTTCTTGGAATACATAACCATCAGCAAAAAGATTTCCCTATTTTACCGTAAGACATTGACTAGGAGTCATTTAGACAATGCAGGGTCAGATAAAACATAAAATGCTTTATCTCCAATTCTGCATACTTAGTTATGTGCTAATCATTTTTAAGTATCAGACTCCCAAGAGAGTATAATGATAATTAAAAGTTGTTATTGAATAGTTTAAAATAGTTTTTTATCAAGACACACTGTAAGTACATGTTCATTAGTTTTTATTTTGTATATAAGAAATAAATCTATAACTCATACTTGAATTACAGTACTTTTCTACTCTAGTTGTGAGGCCAACTATACCCTTTAAATAATTTGGCACCCAAGTAGCGGAGTTGGAGTTTAACTAACTGAAAAGTGTAGGAAAAAAGGGGATCCTAGTGCTCATCTCATGAGAGGTCAGTCTCCTCCAAATCTGGGTACAAACTGATTGAATGGATACAGAGCTGGGAAAAAAGCCTCCTTAGTAGAAAAGTGAGTGGGTGCAGTGTCCCAGGACATAGGTTCAGTAGTAATTTCTTTTTATTATATTTTTATTTATTTAATTAAATATTTCTCAATTACCTTAAAAACCTTCTTTTAAAAATAATAAATTCTTTATTCTCTTTACCTTTCCCCTCTACCCATTGAGAAGATAAGCAATATGATATTGATTATACATATGAAGTCATGCAAAATATATTTCCATATTATCAGCAGTAGTTTCTTAATGTTAGACAAAATCACTCTTGGTATTTTAAATCTGTTTTTCTTTTGTCCACTCATTCAGTCACCACACTAGTTCAGTCCTCACCAACTCTTACGTTGACCAGTGTCAGAGATTCTTAATTGCTATTGCTACTTAGAATCTCTACAATCTCTGACCCACCCTTCATAAAGTCTCATTAATAATAAAAGTATAGGTTTAATAACCTTAATATACTTCCTTTCTCAAAAACCATCTCTGATTCCTTATTGCCTCTAGGATAAAATGCAAACTCCTTGCTGGGACTTATAAGTCTCAGTGATCTGGTTCCCACCAATGTTTCCAGTCTTATTTCATACTATTCTTATTTATGGGCAGTATAAAACTGCTAGGCATTCCCCAAACTCAATACGCCATTTCTCCTACCTCCTTGCATTCAATTCCATCTTCATCATTATGTCTCAAAATCCTTGCCTTCCTTGGAGACTTAGCTCAAACGTTACCTCCTCTGAGAAGCCTTTTCCCTCCACCTATTAGTACTCTTTCCCTTCCTTCTTCCTTCCTCCTTCTTCTTCTATATTTATTTGTGGGCCTGTTATGTTTCCCTCCATTCCAGCCCCAGGGGAATACAAGTTCCTAGAGGAAGAGATTCCTTTTTGTTTTTCTTCCCAGAATGTAGTGGCGTGCTTTGCATATGGTATTTAAGAAATATTGGTTTAATTGAATTGAAATGAACCAATGGCACATTTTATGGGTTATTTATTTACATGTAAACCTACATTTGGTCAATGTAAATAGTCAAGGCTATTTTGATTTTTTGATTTTTTTGATTTTGAATAAAGTAGACCTACAGAATGAAATAAAACATTCTTTGTGACATTTTAGTGTAACTCTCAGTCATCCTTCCACCAAAAGCTTATGGATGGTTGGTTGCAGGCTTTCATTTGGGCAGCTAGGTCATAGCAACTATAGAACAGCATGCTATAGAAGGGGAAGAAGAGACAGTCTCATGTTCTATTTTTGCTTTATTCAATTTGAAAGGTGCCTGTAGGTGCTGCCAAAATGTGATTGTGCTCTTGGTATACATAATATTTAAGTCCCCCTTCCATTCCCACTTCTCCCTACCACTCCCCCTCACTGCTTCAATTTATAATTTAATATGCACTCTTCTTTTCTGCATTCAGGAGGGAATATGTAATGAAAATCTCTAAGTTAGTCATCAGCTGTCAACAATGACAAATTTCAATTTCCATCCTAGGTGGCAGATCACACCAGAGAAGGAATTTGGGATGGCACATTGGGATAACAAACATATGACAGGTCTATTTTAATTGTCTTTCTTATTCATGCTTAACCTCTATTATTTCCTCAGGAAGGAGAAACAACAACAAAAAAAAGGTACCCTTTTTCATTTGTTGCCAATAACAGAGGAAGGGGGATAGAATGTTTGCATGCAGAGGCGACCAACCCGGTTCCATCAATTTGTGGATTGGCATTATCAAGGGAATCTTCCTTGCCCCATTAGAGATCAGCTCTTGTATCTTTGCGTGTATTAAAATAGTTTGCATATAATCAGCTGTCTAGTTATTCCTGCTGTTCATCCATAAATTATTCACAAGTAAAAGGAATAGACATATTTTTTTTTGTTTTGTTTTCAGAGAGATGAATTTAGACTGCTCCCATAGTGGGAGATAACATTGGTGAATTCCCATTTTTGTTCTTATTCCTTTCAACAGAGCTAGCTCAGTTCTTCTTTTCATTGCAGTCTGATTGTTAAATCAGTGCTAATCTCAGTAGGTATCTGTGATGTAGTTTTGTTCCTTTTTCTTTTCTTTCTAAGGAATCTAAGTGCTTTTCTTTGAGAAAGACAGAGAGAGACAGGAGAGAGAAAGAGAGAGAGAAAGAGAGAGAGAGAGAAAAAGAGAGAGAGAGAGAGAGAGAGAGAGAGAGAGAGAGAGAGAGAGAGAGAGAGAGAGAATGTGTTCGAAGACAGGACAATTGGGGTTAAGTGACTTTCCCAAGGTCACTTGGCCAATAAGTGTTAAATGTCTGTGGTTGGATTTGAACTCAGGTCCTCCTGACTCCAGGACTGTTGCTCTATTCACTGCTTCACCTAGCCACTCCAATGTGTGTGGGTGTTTTAACAAAGTATGTTTGAACGACTTCCATGGAATGCTTTGGATATATTTATTTCTTGAAGGATGTACTTTTTTATATGTTAATCAAATAAGAGCAAGCTTTTTTCCTTCATTATAACTCATTTAGTTCGATAGACATTTTAGAAGTAAGTATCTAATATGTGCAAGATGCTAGGGATAAAATAAAAATAAAACATAATGAAACAAAACTCTTTTTGCCAACACTGATAATAATAATTTACATTTATAATGGTGCTTTATGATTCAGAAAATGCTTTATAAATATTACTTCATTTTATTTTTCACAAAAACTCTGGGAAGTATGTGCCCATTTTATAGAAGAGGAAACTGAAGCATAGAGATATCAAATGACTTACCCAAGGTGACATAGCTAGTAATCCTCAGCTCTTCCTGACCCCTAGTCCAGCAATTCTTACTTGATAGATACAGCATGTATAAAAATAGGTTAATTATAAGACATGTACAAATAATACAAAATACTTATTGCAAGAGGCAGAGAACATGGAAAGTACTTTAAAATATTCTCATTTCATATTCATATAAACCCTAGGAGGTAGGTGCTGTTATTAGGCTCATTTAATAATTGAGGATATGGAGGTATACAGAGGTCAAGTGACTTGCCCAACATCACACAGTTAGTATATGTCTCAGACCAGATTTGAACTCAGGTCTTGATGCCACTGTGCCACCTGGTTGATTCTATTGGTCTGTGTGTCTGTGTAAGAATCAAACATAAAGTCTATCATAAGTGATTTATCTTTTTCAAAAAATATTTTTGTTTCATTAGATATTTTTCCAATTGCATATAAAAATGTAAAGTATTTTTTAAAATTTTTAGTTCAAAGTTTTTCCTTCCCTCCTGCTCCTACCCCCTCCTTGAGAAGGCAAGCAATTTGATATAGTTTATACATTTGCAGTCATGTAAAACATATTTGCCATGTTGCAAAAGAAAATGGAGACAATAAATTTCTTTTTTAAATACACTTCAATCTGCATTCAGAGTTGATCAGTTCTCTCATTGGAAGTAGATGGCATTGATCATCATTAAAATGTAGAAGTAGTAGTTCTTGTTGCTGTTGTTGTTGTTACCGAGTCATTTGTCAGTCACGTTCCACTCTTTATGACCTCATTTGGGGTTTTCATGGCAAAGATATTGGAGTTATTTGCCATTTCCTTCTCTACTCATTTTGCAAATGAGGAACTGAGGCAAACAGGGTTCAGTGACTTCACCAGGGTCATACTTCTAGTCTGGGGCCAAATTTGCACTCACAAAGATAGGTTTTCCTGACTTCAGCCCCAGGCACTCTAAACATTTTGTCACTTAGCTGCCCTAATAGTGCTGTTGCTAAATACAATGTACCCCCTCATTCTGCTCACTTCATTTTGCATGAGTTCATGTAACTCTTTCTGGGTCTTTCTGAAACTACCTTGCTTGTCATTTCTTGTAGTATAATACTATTCCATTTTAATCATGTGCCACAATGTTTTCAGTCATTCCCCAATGGATGGACATTCTCTCAATTTATAATTCTTTGCCACCACAAACAGAATTGCTATAAATATGTTTAGACATATAGCTCATTTTCCCTTTTCTTCGATTTCTTTGGGATGCAGATCGAATAGTGGTATTGTTGGGTCAAAGAATACGCATAGTTTTATAATCCTTTTGGCATAGTTCCAAACTGTTCTCCAAAATGGTTGAACTAGTTCACAATTCTGTACATTAGTGTGCCAATTTTTTCACATCCTTTCCAGTGTTTGTCACTTTCATTTTCTGTCATATTATCTAATCTGCAAGGTGTGAGGTGATATCTCGGTTGTTTTAATTTAAATTTCTCTAATCAACAGTGATGAAGAACTTTTCCCCTGATGAATATTGATAGCTTGGATTTCTTCTTGTGAAAATTGCCTATTCTTATTTTTATAAATTTGGCTCACTTTTCTAAATATTTGAGAAATGAGGTCTTTATCAGAGAAACTAGCTGTAAATTTTCCTAGTTTACTGTTTTCCTTCAAATTGTGGCTGCATTGTTTGTATACGTTTTTTTAAATTTCATGTAATCAAAGTTATCCATTTTATTTGCCATGATCCTCTCTACATTTTAGTTAGTCCTTAACTCTCACCTTATTCATAGATCTGACACGTACATTTTTCCATGCATCCCTAATTTGTCCTTTATCTCTAAATCATTTATCTGTTTTGGCCTTATCTTGGTGTACAGTATGAGATGTTGGTCTATGTCTAGTTTCTTTCAAATTCATTTCTATTTTTCTCAGCAATTTTTGTCAAATGGATGAATTCTTACCGCCCCCCTCCCCAACTGGGATCTTTGGGGTTATCAAACACTAGATTACTGTGATCATGTATTACTAGGTATTGTATACCTAGTTTGTTTTGATGATTATGTTGCATTTTATATTATTATGTTATATTTCTCAATGGCTTTTTCTGCATTATTGTTATAATCATGATTTTTTGTTATTGATATGGTCAAATAGGCAGAAAATTTTCCTAAATAAGCCCCATCTGGTAATAGTATAAAATCTTTGGGGTATGTTGCTGTAAGTTCCTTGATAATGTTTTATTTATTTATTTTTTTGCAATGATAATCACTAAGGGATCTGTTCTGTAATTTTCTTTTTCTGTTTTTGCTCTCCCTGGTTTAGATATCAAAACAATATTTATATCATTAAAATTTGGTAGGACTCCTCTAGCTAATTTTTTTCAGAGAGTTTATAGAGTATTGAGACTAATTTTTCCTTAAATATTTGGTTAAATTCACTTGTGAATCCATTCAGTCCTTGGGATTTTTTCTTAGGGAGCTCATTGATGGCTTGTTCAAATTCTTCTTTTTTAAGATAAGGTTATTTAACCATTCTATTTCCTTTTCTAATATTCATTCATTTTACTTAGATTGATTCATTGGCATCAAATTGGGCAAAATAATGCCTATTTTAATTTTTGTCTCTATTCTTTTATCCCTGTTCTCTCCTGTTTTGGGGGAGGAGGGTCAAGATAGATTTCTATTTTCTATTGAGTATGTATGTATCTTGAATGTGCATATTTCCTTCCTCAAACCAATTTGGATACAAATGAAATTGAAGTATTTCCTGTCCCACTCACCATTTTCCCCTCCCTTGTAAAAATTCTTCCTCACAACTTTTGTATGAAATATCTACCCTGTTATTCCTATCCTGTTTACCTTTTCCCAGTGCATTCTCTTTCTCATTCATCCATTTAAAAAAATCATCCCAACACAATCAACTCACTCCTCTTCTCTCTTTCTATGTAGCATCCTTCTAGCTGCCCTAATAATGATGAGATTCTTTGAAGATACAGGTGTCATATTCCCACAAAGAAAGGTAAATAGTTTAACCTTGTTGAATCTCTTATGATTTTTCTTTTATGTTTACATTTTATTCTTCTTGAGTCATATTTAGAAGTGAAATTTTCTATTCAGCTTTGATCTTTTCATTATGAATGCTTGAAAGTCTTCTATTTCATTGATTGTCCATTTGTTTCTTTTAAGGAATATAGTCAGTTTTTTGGGTGTAGATTATTCTTGGTTTTAATTTCAGCTCTCTTGTCTTCTGGAATATCATATTCCAAGCATTCTGTTTCTTTAGCATAGTAGTTGCTAAAACTTGTGTAAGTATATATGACTCTAATTTCTCAATATTTGAATGACTTCTCTCTGACTACTTAAAATATTTTCTTTTTAGTCTGGGAGCACTGGAATTTCACTCTAATATTCCTGTAACTTTTCATTTTGGGATCTCATTTGAGTAGTTATCAGTAGATTCTTTCAATTTCTATTGTGCCCTTTGCTTCTAGGATATCAGGATAGATTTCCTTGACAATTTCTCAAAATATGATGTCTGTGCTCTTTCTTTGATCATGGCTTTCAGGTAGTCCAATATATACATTGACACTTAAAAGCTGTGCTGCACTCTAAACCTTTATAGAGAAAAGACATTATTAGTAAATTATCAAGCATAGAGTTTAGCATTAAGTTCATTGGCCATATATATGTGAAAGATTATTTCTAAGGTCTTTCCCTTTCCTGTGTCTTTTTGAGGGAAATTGAGAATTGTGGAGATGCATTCACATGTAGGCAGCTCCAAAGGCCCATCCATAAATGATCATTTTACTACACATAAACTGAATTGAGTTTCTAATAGCTGAGATACAAGACCCTTACTTGCAAGTTAGCATATTATTTCTTGCCTCTATAGGTGGCAAGCCTTTGAAAGGCACACAATTCATTTTGATGTGTGGAATAAATGTGTGTTAGGCCAGTTTAACTGGTAGCAAACCAATTTCTCCTGGTTGGTCAAATTAGACCTGATAGCTAGAAAGTGATTTAGCAAAGTTTTCCTAACATCTCTGTGGCAATTAGAGGAGGGAGATGAATGGAGTCTGTTTACAGATAAAAGAAATCATCAAGACAACTTTGGACTTTGATCACAGAATCTTAATGAGTAGGATATCGATTTGGCTAATAAGCATGCAGAAAACCCATGATGTTCGAACAGATGGGATTAAAGGGGCTACCTGTATGAAAATGGAATGTCAAGGCTAAGTTCTTAGGAATCATTATTAAAGATTAAATCATTGAATATAATTATGACACTAAGAAATGAAAAAAAAGATAAATTATATTGAAGGCAATTCATGTCTTAGAACCAGGGATCATATGTTATTTGGCATAAAATAAAGCAGGATCAAGGATCATTTGAATGCAAAATTCTTCTTTAACAATGACACCATCTTAGGATTTCTTCAACATTATATATGCAGAATCTACACTTGAAGTTTTACAGCATACAGTTTTTTTCTTTATATAGGCAATAATTTTGTAAAAGAAAATTTTATCTGTTGAGAAATGTCTACTATTTTTGTAAATATAATTGATTCACTTTAAGGGAGTCTCCAAAGAGTCTATGAGAACCTTATAATTAAAATAGTGAGATGAAGAGTCATAAAGGAGTTTAGATATCCCATATACACTTCAGCAACAATTGAAGGAGAGTTCCAAAATGAAAAAAAAATGATAAAAAAAAATCCAGAGAGAAAAATTAGCTAGTTTATTTATGCAGGTCAGGTCTGCAGAAAAAGAAAACCAGAATTTAAAGTGCTGGAAAGAGTCCTGTTATGAAAGCCAGGATGAGGTCAGGTGAACAGACTCTCAGAAGTACCCTGACCTTGATGGCTTTGAGGGGAAGGAAGCTTGCAGTGTAACCTTGACCAGGGAGGTCAAGTATGGGGAAAAGAAGGCCAAAGCAAAGACCCTGACCAGAGATATCCAAAGGGATATTGAAGGCCTTAGAAGCAGTTTCACTTAGGAAGTCCAACCACAGACCTATGACTGGGGACATGGAAGGCTACTAGAACTCCAAACATAGACAAATCAGGGGAATAGCATGAGCCAAGCAAAAGTGAGGATGAGACCAAAAAAGACCTGACTGCTTCATCCAAGAATACAAGAAGGAGAAGGGCAGGGTTCTGGGTACAAAATCCCAAATCAGGAATGGAGTTTGGAGATACAAGCAAAGAGAAGAAGATATGAAGAAATATGAGTCCATAGATGCCCACAAAACAAACTCAGAGAAAATAGTAATTCTATAAATTTAGAAAGAGCTTCAGGGGAAACTGGATTAACCATAAGAAGTACCTGAAGGGAAAAAGCAAATAAGGAAAATAAGAATTCTTGAGAGAAAAAAAATGTGTATATATAGTATGTATATGGATGTATATATGCATATGTATATATGTGTATATATGAGTATATGTATGTGTATAGATGTATATAGGTAGGTAGGAATGTGTATATGTGTATATGTATATGGTTTCAACGAGAGATGGCATGTGTTGATCATATTCACTCTCTTTCACTCCTTTTTATTTTATTTATTTATTTTCTTTTATTTACTTTATAGGGAGGAGACAAAGAGAGGGGGGAAGGAGTACAAGAGGATTTGATGGAGGCTGAAACATAATTAACAGTTGTAACCATGAATGTGAATGGGAAGAACTCATGTACAAAACAGAAGAGGATTAAAAAAAAAGTGAACTAGAAACTACAATCTAGGAATATGTTGTTTACAAGAAACACACTTAAATGTTCAACATAAGTGTGCCAGAGAAGACTTTA
>CM053589.1:66025259-66041977 GCA_028646515.1 Pseudochirops corinnae | reverse complement strand
TATATGTAAGGTAAAGTGAGATGAAATCTAGGGACTTTGGGAGAAGAAAATTTAAGATAAATATTCAAATTTGTTTCTCTGAAGATAATGGTACTATTAAAACTCTTACCATTTGCCATGTATCTTATTTGTTGTTTTCAAGATGCTCTTTTAACATCTTTTAAAGTGCATAATTGTGCTGATTTGTTGTGCAATTTTCACGCTGTTCCCTCTTTAGTTGTTCCCCAGGCTGCCTTTATTATTGTATGGACTCTGGCAATTTGAAAGCTTAAAATTTTGTGAACATTAAGGTTCATTCTTTTTTCCTTTCCCCCCACATTTCCCCCTATTCAAATAAATATTATTTTTCATTTCTGAGAATCTGTTGATTAATTTTTTATTCTGAAAAGCTGAAAAATAACATCTTAACAAATTAATAAAAGTGATATGAATTTGACTAGTCATTTCCCCCCAAGTTGACAATGATTTGATGAGTCCTGCTAAACAAAATTATTGAGATTGTATACTTTTATGTTTTACTTGTAAGTTATTTCTCCCCTGAGTTTCCTACAAATAATATTACTAGATTGATGGGCCACATTATATATAGATATGTCTACACACACAGGCACACACATGTACATATGTATTTTTACACATATGTATATATACACATACATCATAATTTATTATATATATTACTCAAAGAAAATACATATTCAACATAAACTGTTCAGTCATATGTTCTTTTAATACTATTTGCTTGAAACCAATTTCAAGTGTTAAAGGGATCATGGAACTTCTTATTAATACCTTTATTCAGTATACTGACTCTCTAATATTTATCCATCTATCTATAAGCATACACTTGCATATAAACAATGCATATATTTATCCATAAGGGCACAATGCACCATATGTGTATGTATATAAAACTGTGCATACACATATGCATATTGTATGCATGTACACATGCACATTCAATGTGCATGCACGTACATATACATAGTATATTTCTATGTCTATTTCTGTATCTATATCTTTATATCAACCTATCTATGAGTTTTAAAGAGGCATTTTATTACAGATGGCTTACCTCAGAGTGAGAAAGATTTGACTTCCTTAAGACTGTAAGTTTCTAATGATTTTCTCTGATTGATTTTAATGATTCTGATAATTCTGATGAGTTAATGAATTCCCCATTTTAATGATATAGTAGGTACAAAATACAGAAACATCCCATCATATTCATAGATAGATAGATACATAGATAGATAAATAGATAGATAGATAGATAGATAGATAGATAGATAGATAGATAGATCAGAGATGGAATTTTTTAAACTGGACCTGTAATTCCATTGGTATTGTATGAGAACTTGGTGAAAAGATCTATCAATGATGATCAGCATCTCCTATGTCCCTTATAATTCTACAGAGTTGCCTGGGATAGTGAAATAACTTACCCAGAGTCATATAACTAGTATATTTCAAAGGTAGGACTTGAACCTTGTCTTCAAACTTCTGAGGCTGACTTTCTCCTGTTTGGGCCTCTCATAATGATACCTATGTTGTATACACTATATATTTAGCAGAAAACAATAGAGATATCAATTTGATTTTATTTTTAGATTTTCTCCAAGGCAAAATGGGCAGGAAACAAGACATCTTCCACAAAATGGGATCTCAACACTATTGGGATGTTGACTTTCTGTGATATATTCTAGGCAACAATTAATTTTCTTTTCCTGGCCCTCACATAGAATTTTGTATATTTTGTTTGCCTACACTGTTGGGATAATTGTCTGTCATATTCCCCCTACCTGATTGTATCTTCCATGAGAGCAAAGACAATGTGTTTATGCTTATATCTCTCCCAGCAACTAACACAATGCCCATTTAATAATGTTTGCCCAAAGCAGATAGCAGACACTTAATGAGTGTTCATAAAATTCAATTAAATTGAAAACTGCTCCATTGTATCTCTTAATTTGATGTGGACTGCTTAAACTGGGCCCTTTTTCCCAGAGGGTTGAAGGGAGGCAGGTGGTGGTGGCATAGACACAATAATAGCATAATGACTAAGCAATCCATGATTATGGATCCTATTACCCAAAATATTCTACACCCATATGTTTATCCTTACATTACCTACCCATGATTAATTTGTGTATTCAAAGGTGCCTGGGCTTAGCTCATCCAAACTGATTCATTTGTAAAAAGCTCCAAGTCTTTTTGTCTACCTCACTATAAAATTGTACAGTCCCTAACAGTCTCAGGAAATCTCAAATGATTCTATAGATGAGATACAGACAACTGTCTGGCTTTTTAATATGGAATTTACCTTCCCAGAACCAGATGAAAACTGGCACTCAAATATGTTAGGTAGAAGCACATTTCTCTTTGTACCATTTTACTGTGAGTAAATGTTTCACTGGAGGTCTGAATGCTATTAATTAGCTCTGTGGTTAGCTTAGAGATGAGGGTGCCTCTGTATCAATTTCTTGAAACTCTGGACCAGACTGCCTGATCATTATTTTAAAGTAAGATGAAACTGATGACTTATGCATATTTTAGAATTTTTAGATATCCACATTATCATTAACACATAAATCAGCGATCTAAAAGTATTCTATTCAATGAAACATTTGCCAGTGCTGTTTCTTAAATGTTTGGTTGATAAGTAAAATTATCAATTAGATTTGTGTTCATGATTTTCTGGTTGCCTGAAAAAGACTGGTTGAGCTGCCTTTGGAAATATATGAAAGAAAAAAAAGAAAAGAAACAGAATTGAGAGTTAAGATCAAATATTCCCTGTGATGAACCTATATAGTTTAACAAAAGTATTGATGACTTGTCTGTGGTATTGAAAACATGACTGAACTAAATGGTATTTTATAGTTCAGCAGAGTAATAATGGAAAACATAAGAAGAGTGTTTGTGTTTGTGTTTGTGTTTTTGTGTGTGTTTAACCATCTCTTGATTTAAAATGGACCTCCACTTCTCATTCTGCCCCTATTACTAATTCAATTTGGCCTCTGTTATAGTATTAGTCTTGCGATATTTCCATTGTAGGAAGAATACCATCATTCTGGAAACCTTAACAGTTCCCTCCAGTTGGCTGTGGCATAGTCTTTTCCTTTTATGTTTCAATGCAGGCTGCCTCTGCTCTGCTCCCTTCCTTCTAGATTCAAAGCATATTGAAGAATTCTGATATTGTAATAGTAATAAAGATGATGGTGATGACAGTGATAATTGACATTGATTTTCTTAAGATTTATAAAACACTCAGCAAACATGATTTCTTCTGTCTTCTCAACAACTTTGTGAAGAATGTAACAAATGCATTTTGATCCTCATTTTGTGAATATAATAAATGAAATTTAAAGAGGCTAAAGGTTTAAGTCAAGGGGTTGCTCAGGCTCTTACAGTTAGTGTCACTTGAACTAAAGTATGCCCTGATTTGTCTCTTGTATCCAGCACCTTTGGGGCATTAGCAGTTTTACATAATTCTGTGTGAAGATAAGAAAATTTCAAGAAATCATTTAAATTACTATGAATATTTTATTATGTTTATTCATTCATTCATTCAACAAGCATTTATTAAGTATCTCCTGTGTACTGGGGACTATGCTCAGTCCTGGGTTTATAAAGACAAAAAATAAAATGGTCTATCCCATCAAAGAGTTCGTATTTTACAGTTCAGAAAACAACATGTACCAAAAGAATTAAGTGCAAAACAAAATGTATGTGATTTTATTTTGTATATTCACATATGTATTTACATAATGAGTTGTTACATGTAATTGGTGCTGTTGGAATGGGATGAGGGAAGGGAGTTACTTCTGCTTAGTGGATACTTTCCAACTCTTCCCTTCAGGCATCACTTTCTCTCTCATCGATTCCCTGGAGAAATAGTTTTCCTTTCAAACCCACTAAGGGAAGAGAATTTACCTGAGGTGACTGTCTCTGCAATAGTAGCTTCCAGCTTTCTCATACCCTTTCCCTCCCCAGTGACTACTAACCTTAATAGTCAAGGATTCCTATCAGTCTACATTTTCTTCTTTTGGGGAGCTATAAAAATGAGTCAAAAAAAGACCCTGTTGCTCAACTCTGAGGCTCTATTTAAAAAAAAAATAGGTTCCAATGGTAAATAAATACTACCCTCCCCCACTATATCTTACCACCTATTACCTCTTTTTCAGCTGCCTTTAAAAGATGAAACATATCACTAATGTGGTGATGAAACACATTATCTTAGCACCATCTTTAAAGACTAGGTCAACAACAAAATGTAAATGTGTATATTTTAAAGAAACAGAAATAAGCTTCTTGAACAAATCCATGTTTTCCCAGGGTGGGAGATAGGAAAGGAGAAATGGAATCTCCCACTCGTATCTGCATCCTTGGGTGAATTCAACACGACTAGAATTTACTCAAGCATCCAACATGGACTTGGATACCTTCAGTTTTGCCATTCTGCTTCTGTTTCTTTTGCTGTTTCATTTTTTTTTTCCTTTACTACTTATCTCTGATGAAGATACTTCTGGGGGCCCTCAGGGACTACTCTTCTGGCTAGTGTAGGTAGAAATGTTTAGTAGAATAAGGTTTGAGCCTCCAGCCTCTTTGTATCTATCTCTCTACCATTCTTGAATCTCACTCTTCTCACAAGGCTTCTGACCTTTCCCTCGCTTAAGAGTCGAAGAAAAATCATAGTTTTAGTCAAAGGCTCAATGGTTTCTTCTGGACTTGACAAGATAAATACTGAGGGATTTCTCTTTACCTGTAGAAATTGGCTTCCAGTGCTCTGTTACATGTACAACTTAAATACAAGTTATTTTGTGAAGCATATAGGAAGGAAATGAAACTTACAGGGCTCAAAATAAGCCTCTTTCATGAGGTGGCATGAGCTAAATCTTCAGGGAAGGTAGAGATTTGAAGAGGCAGAGGTAAAAGGGACGTCAGTTGCAAAAATGTGGGATGGGAATATGTTAAGGTGTGAAGAAAAGAGTGGCAATTCTGTGTATGGAAAACAAAAGAAAACAAAACAAAACAACTAGAGCAGTTTGGCTGGAGTGTGCTAAAGAGATTGCAATAATCCTGGAAATATAGACTGAAGCTAGATTGTGAAGGTCTTTTTAAAATAGTTTTGATATATTTTGTTCTTATATCCATACCAAAATATCATACCTTGAAACAAAGAATAAAATAAAAAATATTTTTAAAAACCTACAAAAATAAATACGTCAAATGAGTATGACCATATGTGTGATGTTCCACACCCATAGCCTTCCATCTTTGCGAAGTAGAGTAGGAGGTGTATTTTCCCATCTGTTTTTCAGAGACAAGTGTTGCCATTTTAATTATACACCATCTATTTTTTTTTCCTTTTTGTTCTTTCCATTTACACTGTTGTGGTCATTGTATATATTTTCTTATTCTTTCTGAAACTTCCTCTCAGGACTTGGCCTTCTTGGGCCAAGAAGAATGAATCTTATCCCTCTTTCATATAATAGCCCTGCAAAAAACTTGAAGACAGCTATGATATCCTTTCTACCTTTTTCTTCAGGCTAAATATTCCTAGTTCTAGTGATTGGTCCATTTAGGAAGTCATTTCAAGGCCCCTCATCACCCTGATTGTTCTTCTCTACAAGCACTACAGCATGTCTATGTCTTTCCCAAAATGTGGCACCCAGAAGTAAACAAAATGATCGTGATATAGTCTGTCCAGGAGCTATTTCTTGCCATATTACATAAGGGCTAAATATTGCATTAATTAATCAATTAATCTTTTGATGGAGGAGAAATTTATGCAACCACTTAAGGCAGATGTTAGGATTTAAACTATTCAGCTATATATGGATTTATAGGTTTATATATGTAGATGTAAAATACATGTTAATATAATGTATATGTTCAGTGATAAATACATACACATGCACACAGGTACACATTTATGTATGTATCAGTACATGTATGTGTGTATACATATGCATATGTACATTTCCAATTATGCTTAACTATTGCTAATGAAGTCTTTTCTGAAACATTTAATCAACTTTCTAATTGGGCTTACTTCATGTAAATGGTTTGTTTTCCTGTCCCTCACAGTTAAATGTCATACCTACATGATAGAATGTGTGAGGCAACCATGCTAAAAGTGAACAAAATGATTTCTCTCATTATTTTTCTTCCTAATGCAATATTCTTTTTCATCTATAGCATATGAATGACCTAATTTATCTTATTTCTTATGTTAACATCATTGATGTACCATACAATGGTTTGGTAAATGTGAAAAATATGACTTGGGGTGATGGGATAGTTTTGGGGAATGTCTCTACTAATTGCAGGGCATCTATGTTGTGATCTGATTCCCATGAATTCTTTTTGGGATAACCTTCACTTGGTAATGGAGACAATCTTATCATATATTTAGGTTGACTGAATTTGTCATTTCTCTGGCACATTTTGTGGTTCTGAAGACTAAACAAGTATTCAGAATACTGTAGTTTAGGATAGAAGTGACTAAAATGACTAGTGGAAAATAGTGCACCATCATGAAGATACCTAGCTTATAAAAAAAATCTGTCATTTTTCCATAAAGGCCTGATGGGTTTTGGGAGTCTAGGCATACATGATTACCTATGCCAAAGGTTTACTAATTCTTTCCTCCATTGGGATCAAAGGTAATCAAGGTGTATGGTCTGAAGTTAATTAGCTCTAAATTTGAACTCCTATTCTGCATTATTAAATACTAGTGAAAGCTCTTTCTCCATATGCTTTCATTCTTTGTCTCAATTGGTTTCATAGGTTTAGGTAAACACAAATGTCACTGGCTTTATAATTTATTAATAATAATAAATGAAAAGATATAAATTAATATTTTAGCCATGTATTAAGTCTAAGAATGGTCATAACCAGAGGCACTTCTAAGCAATTGCTGAGTCTTCCATCACAATGGAACAATAGTCCAGTAATTCACTTGTCTCAAGACAGTACTTAAAATCTCTCAGGTATTCTCCTTAGGGTCTTTTCCATGGATTGTCTACTCTACCGAATAAGAATTATACTCAGTTATCTCAAATATATTGCTCCAGACTCTCTCAAAAATGACTGTTAGCACTCACAGTGTCTCAGAAAATCATTCTTTTGAATAGTTATCCATCCAAAATGTTTTCAGGAAAATACAGCTTTTACTTCTTTTTTTTTTTTTTTTGTACACACAGACCCTTTCTTCTATGATGATAAACTCAAGATGACAGCTGTCACTCCCAAGATTCTATTTTCTCACTTTTAAACAATAAGTTTTTTAAATTTATATCTTCTGTTTATTGCATCATCATAATTATCCTAAGCATAATAATTTTCCCAGAAAGCCATCCCATATAACAAATCTTTTTGTTTTTTTTACAGAGGAAAAGAAAATCAGCCAAACTGTCCAAAATATTGACAAAGTCTAAAAACACATGCAATGTGTAAAAGTTGTGGACCTCCTACCTCCATGAACAGATGGATTAGGAGTGTCCTCTCAAATTTCTTTGTTCTAGTCATGCTTGATCTTTATAATTTTGTTATATCCACTTTTAATGTTTTGTGTGTATTCCTTTCCATTTATATTTTTGTAGTTACTGTGTATATTGTTTTCTTGGCTCTGCTTATTTAACTATACATCATTTAATGCAGATTTTTCCATGCTCTTAAGTATTCATCATAAACATTTACCTTACAGAACAGTAATATTGCATTACATCCATGTACCACAATTTGTTTAGCCATACCCCGATTGGTGAACATTCCCCCCACATTCTTAGCTGTCACAAAAAATGTTGCTATAAGTATTTTGCTTTATATGAGGACTTTCTTTTTATTAATGTCTTACTTGGGAGTATAAGTCCAATAATGGAATCTCTGATGCAAAAGATATGGACATTTTAGTCATTTTATTTGCATAACTCTAAAATTATTTCCAAAATGATACAGTTCCACTAATAATGTATTAGTGTGCCTGCCACCCCACAACCCCCTAACATTGACTATTACTGGTTTTTTTTGTCATTTTTCCCAATTTTCAGGGTTTCAGGTGAAACCTTGAGCTTATCATCATTTACATTTCATTTACTGACAGTGATTTGGAGCATTCTTTCATATGGTTGTGAATACTTTGCAGTTCCTCTTTTGAGACCCAATTGTATCCTTTCATTTATCAATTGGGGAACAGCTATTAATTACACACACACACACATACACACACACACACAATTGTTTATCTTGGCTATTAAATCTGTATTATATAAATTTGGTACAAAGATTTTTTTTAATCATTTGTTTGAGGTCTAGAAGTGATCTTGTGTTTTTTTCCTTTGCAAATGTTTTTTCAATTTCATGTAATCAAAGTTATCTCTTTCATCTTTCATAATTTCCTGTATTTCTTGTTTGACTAAAAATTAATCACTTACACATAGCTGTGAGGAGTATATATTATCTGTTTCTCCTCTAATTAAAAAAACTCTAATATTAAAGATACTTATCCCATTAGAATGTATGTTTCTTCTCTAATTTTTATATTATAAGATCTTTAATACTAAGATTATATATCCACTTAGAATAAATTGTGGAATGTTGTATAAGGTATTTATCTAAGTTTAATTTCTGCCAGACTGATTTCAAATTTTCCAGTAGATTTTTTACAAATAAGGTTTTTCTCCCCTAGGTCATTTGTGTTTTCCACTTTATCAAATGCTAGGTTTTTGCATTCTATTATTTCTGATTCTCCATTGTCTAGTTTGTTCCATTGATATTCTTTGTTTTCTAAGCAGTACTAGATGGTTTTGATGACTTCTGTTCTATAATATAGTTTGAGGTCTGGAAGTACTATTTCTCCTTCATCGCTACTTCTTTTCATCATTTCCCTTGATACTGTAAATATTTTGTTTTTACAAATGAATTTTATTATCATTTTATAAATTCTTTAAAATATCTCTTTGGAATTTTATTGGTACAACACTTTATAATTCCATCTATACAAGAATATGATAATGGCCAACATTTACACAAACCTTTATGGTTTGTAATGTGATCTTCATATGTCATCTCATTTAATCCTTACATTAACTCTGTGATGAAGGTGTTATCATTATCCCTGTTTCACAGAAGAGAAAATCATCTACATCTACATCATAGCTGCAGAAAAGTAAAACAAGCTACCTCAGAAGTATGTATTCCCTTTCACTATGGATCTTCAAGAAAAAGTCTGGACTAGCTGCTCTCTGAGATCCTTTCCGACTTGGAGCTTTTTGAAATAGCTCTGGTTTCTAATGCCTATTGAGATATATAAAAAAGCCATATGGTTCTGACATCATAGTATCCAGAATGAAAGTGGGGGAGATATGTCCTTCAAATGAGCCTGGAGCTTATGGAATTATAGAACCCAGACCATTCAAGCCAATTCTTCTCACTTGAGTTAACCTAAAATTTTCAAATAGTAAAGGAGGTAATAGGAATGAAATGAATGTGAGCCTAGTAAGTTAAATTTCTCTGTATAATACATTTTTGTGGAGGAGGGAGGGTTGCATGGGGAGCTTCCCATTAGTCTGCCTTAAAACTCAAGAAGAGAAATATCAAACTCCAACAATGATAATACAAAACGTTCTTCATGATTCTAGATAGAGAGCAGAGGAAAGTGGCACATACTCTATCAAACTTAGTACCTGTTTGAATGAGGAAATGGAAAGGGGTTGATTAGTGTATGAGTAATTTTCTGTTAAATCAACTCCATAGGAGACAAGCTCATTAGTAGTGGGAACAATACTTTCCCTCTTGCAAGGATGTACTTGGCCTCAGAGAACTCAACTGAACTTTGTCATTGAGTTGTGAGTTTCCATCCAGATTCTATGCACTACATCATTTTGTGTGGGATAATGGTTTCCATTGGGGAGGACAAAAGAGAAGAGAGATGGAGCAGTCATGGTGAAGGTAGTTGTCCCAGATGATATTAATGAGGTAAAAAGAGGAAATAGCTACCCATATTCTCTGGGTTATTGTTAATGATAATAGCTTTGTCTCTATGCAGTGATATAGCCCTGAATTACTACTAGTGAATCTGGTATTTCTCTGAAGGCAAATTAAGAGAAAAGAGCAGTATAATGAATGGGTATGTCCTTGAAAAGGATGGACATGACAAAGGATCACAAGTTTTTTGGTGATTTCATTCTTCCTTGAGGGAGAGGAATTTTCTCATGCATTAATACTACTTTCTACTTTAGAGCTACAGGGATTACAGCATACATACATCAGTAAAGGAACTTTAGCTGCAGCCCTAGGAGGAAGATATGTGAGATCTTGTGGTAATGCATGAGATTGCCCAGTTCTCATGACCCAAATCTTTCTAAAGATCAGATAGACTTGGTTATGGGTTCTTCATGATCTTTCTGACTAAGTCCTATACCCAACCTTTTAAGTAATTAACTGAGTGCTATCTGTTTTACTCAGGGTTACCAATGGATAGAGCACTCCAATTTTCTGGAATAGTAACATTTGTTCTTTGCTGTCATTTAGGTTTTTCAAAAGGTAGTCTATTCCATGTCCTTTGGCAGCATTGGCTCATTTCATATGATGACCTCCATCTTCACTGCTTAATAAAATCTCTACTCTCAAAATCTCTAATGATCTCTTTGTTGCTAAATCCAATTGTCTTATCTCAGTCCTCATCCTTGCCTTCTCTGAAGCATTTGAACATTTTGACTGCTACTTTATGGAGACTTTCTTTTTTCTGAGTTTTTGTGTTGCTATTCCCTCTTAACTCCCTTCCTACTTGACTGACTTGTCATTTGTAGTTTCTTTTGTAGAATTACACTATATGGTCATGGATCTGTTTCTATAGATTTACCCTAGGTTTCTGTCTTGGTACCTCTTCTCTCTCTACTCTTTCTCTCTTTTAGTGATACCATTAGCTCCCACAGGTTCATTATCTCTCTATGTAAATGATTTCCAAATTAGCATAACCCTGAACTCACTCCACATAGTAGCACTTAGGAGGCATGCAATAAGTAATTTTTTATTGATTTTTCAATTGCCATGGAAAATTTTGATATGACAAAGTCATAAATCACATAGAAAAATAAGTTTTGATTGACTATGTTTCATACCATAAGGAGGAGTAATTATAGTAATCATAATACAGGTAAGTCCATTGAGCTAATGAATTTTAAGATATTGTATCTTAAAAAAATTTAGAAATTATTTTTATACTTTAGAGATACACTTTTGGTATCTAGACTCTGTCCTTCTATGGTTAAATAGCCTATATTTCCTCACTTTTCACTCCTTCTCAACCCCTTGCAATCTGCCATCTGACTACTATTTAGCTGAAACTGCTCTTTCTTACATTAACAACAATTTTCTATCAGTTATATCCAATTTATATCCGCTTATATCCATTTCTCAAACCTTGACTTGCTTGGACTTTTTACAGTGTATGTTATTCTCTGCTTCCTGACATTCTTTCCTCTCTGGGTCTTCGTGACAATACTCTCTCCTATTTCTTCTCCTACCTGTCTGACATTCCTTCTCTATTCACAGGTATGCCCTGGGAAATATTCTCTTTTTGTACGTAGTTTCCTTCTCTTAGTGTTCTCATGGGATCAGTTATGATCTCTATGTAGATGACTGCAAAATCTGTATATCTAGTCCTCACATATCTTTTGAGGTTTGTTCCTTCATCATCAACTACCTGTTAGACATTTCTATCTATGGGTATGTTCATTTCATACCTTTAACCCAACATATCCAAACAGAACTAATTATATTCTTCCCAAAATCTACCTTTCCTCCCTTAACTTCTCATTTCTATCAAGAACATTACAATTTTTCCAGGCACTCAGATTCACACCTCACTGCCAACACTTCTCAATTCTAATTCAACAACACCTCTCTCAATCATTCCCTTTTCTTCTTTCCTCATGCAACCATCACCCTAGATCAGACCCTCATCTATCTTATCTCAAGATCTCTTCTTGATTATTGTAATAGTCTCCAAATCTTTCTTCCTCCATTTAGTCCTGCCTTCAACAATTAATAACTTTAACAATTGAAAATGGATATTTCTAAAGCTCAAGTCTAATCATGTATCTCTCCCCCTCAAGAATGTGTATTAGCTTTCTATGGTGGGTGTCTAGGCATACTTGCTGTTCCCTATACACAATGTTTTACTTATTTCTTCATGTCTTTGCAAGGGATATTCTATTCTGGTAGTGCTCTTTCTTTACTTCTGCCTTGCACAATCCTTAGCATATTTAATCCTACAATTTAGGTGTGAACTATTGGAAACCCTTTTTCTCTCTAGTTTTTAGTTTCCTCTCTCTTGTCCTCAGTAACAGCAATGTAATTTGAAGATCCCCTTGTATTGGCAAGCACTTATCACCTTGTTTCAAGTGTCATTGTATGAAGTATTATGATCCAGAACTTGTAAATCCCTCATTGGGAGGAACTTCCTGTTGTAACAGGAAGGAGTGAAACAGGGAGGAGCTAATACCTTATATAAGGAAAAGCCCAAGCTGAGACAGGCCAGAATTTCTCTCAGCAAGCATCTGGAGGCTGGGCTGCTACTGCTGGACTGAGAACTGAACTGAGAATTGAGAAGAACTGAGAAGAGAAATGAGAATTGAGAATTGAGACAGAATTTCTTGGAGCAAGCCACATGGAGGCTGGAGAAAGTGATTTTGATTTTGTGAATGGAGCTGGAGTAAGTGATTTTGTTTTTGAGAACAGAACTTGTGGTGGCAGAACTTCTTCTAAGAGCCTGCCAAACTTGTGAAGAGAGCCCCTGAGGGCTAGCCAAAGCCATTGAAGACTTCTGAGGGCCAGCTGGAGCTGCCAGAAGAAGTATGAGTGTGGTCTCAGTACTTTGTCTATCTGTTTTGGGTCTATGTTGATTTCACAGGCAGAAAGTTCATTGAGATGATAGTGATGACCATATGTGTGAATACTGTTGTAATTCTGCTATGCTTGATGTGTATAGATATTGTTGTGGCTCTGTCAAGTTTTCTCTTCCCAGGAACAGAAATTGTGAAGGACTTGAGGTGTACTGGACAGTACATCTCAATGTGGAGCTTCAATGTGGAGCAGAAACTGCATGGAGATCTAGACAAGGAACTGGGAGCTGTTTGCCTTTGAACCTAGGTGATGGTTTGGTAGATTCAGTAAGAGCTGGGATCATGAAAGAGGAATCATGGAAGCTGAGAGCCTGCCTTGAGTCAAGATGAAAAGACCTCTCCTTGGGTATTTAATACTGACTGATGAAGTTGTAACTTACTTGTGACCTAGGAGTGGATGGTCTTTGTACTTTCCACTACCCCTTAACAGGGTACAGAATAGTGACTGATGATATTATAATTTAATTGCACCCCATGGGTGGAGAACTTTGACTTTTGTACTTTGTGATTGACTAAATGGATGTACTTTGCTTAAAACTATGTGACCACTTTGGTGAAAACTACATGGCCATTTTAGTGATAAGTTGTGAAGTTATAACATTCTGAATGCTATACTTTGTTTTCTATGAATGTTTTGCTCTGATTTGTAACTGAATAAATAGAGAGTTCGCTATACTGTGTAATCAGAACCTTGAGGCTGTTCACAGCAACAATCCTCTGGAAAGCTGCACATGCTTGGCTTTACATCTTCAAACTTTATAATTTTCTAATATATATAATATGCATATGATTTTGTGTACTTCTAGTTGCCCCCTGTTTTGTTCTTATCTTGAATCTCTATGATATAACATAATGTTTGGCATATAATCAGAATTTAGCAATTATTTCTTTAATTGAACTGAATGTTCAGTAATATGTCCCTACCAAAACATGGCTTGCCTTTTCTTTTTCAACTAGTTTTTACTAATATTCTCCATGTTATTTCTTCACCTAGTTCATGTCTTTCCTTGCAGGATTTTATATTTTTAATGTGTGGTGCTATTCTAAACCCTTTTTAAAAATTGGATATTAGGTTCCTTTTAAATAAGATGCAGTTTTCCATTCCTGTTTTCCAGCCATGAGTCCAGTCCCACCGAATCTCAATAATAGTTCTGTTGTGCTTTCTCCTTTTCTGTGTTTGGATCTCTAGTGTTTGCTTATGCCTTGCATTTGCTTATTGAAATTTTGGATTGGAGGAAGTAGAAAGAATGTCTATTAGAGTCACCTATCATATAGGCTAGAGTAGTTCTCTTCTTTAAATGTTATTGAAATTGTCCTTGAAACTTGATTGGCTCAGAGACTAAAGGCTTGGGCCATTGATTTGACTTCTGGGTCACCTAAGTACAAAATATTCAGGGCATGAGGAGCACTAGATCTTTCCTCAGGTTTCTTACTGACATACTGACAGTATGATCAACATTAGTTTATGAAAGAGATGATAAAGTATCTCAAGACTGTATACTTAATGATTATCCTTTCCCTGCTCTGAATATCCTTCTTTTGCTATGGTTAAGTAATTCCCTTTTTTTGTTAATTGTTAGACGTTCTATAAATATCTCATTTCATTTCATTCTTGAATCTGTTATATCATACTAATGTGGTCTAGTACAGAAGCTCTAAGTAGCCTTTCTTGGGGGATGTTGTCTTAATGGTCCTCTCTATTGATATTCTTCTTCCAATGATATACTTTTCATTCCCTATGGTATATAGACTGCAGCTATCTGAGCTATTTTTCCCTTTAAAGCTTTCTTGATCAGGCCCACAAGACTATAGAAAAATGACAGTCCTTAGGTATACTCTGTACGTGATTCAGGACCTATATTTCTAAATCTTAAGCTAGGGGCCCATTTTCAATCCGAAATCATAAATTTGGAAAAATTTGGTGCCATTTTCATTCTCAAAAATAGGAAAATCCAAATTCCATGTTCATGTACCATTTACTTAACCAAATCTATTTCTTTTTTGAAGCCCTTTACTTCAATTAGTGTTCTTGCTGAAAATACCATCTTTCTGTTTCTTCTCTAGTCTCTTATAAATCAAAGTAATATTTTTTTGTACTTGCTTTGGGGAATATACTTTGCCACTATACCACAGAAGGAGATAAAGGTTGTTAGGCTTTATATTTTTGGATAACTGCTATTACATTTCAGATAAAAGTCTTGTATAACAAACCTCTGTGACTCATATAAGTCTTAATTATGGATGTCTAAGTATTGCCCAGAAGGGGGTAATTGAACACCAGTCTTGTCTTTCTTTGACCAATAAGTGACCTCTCTCCTGAGGGCACTTATGGATCTATGGCTTCAGTTCCTAGAGGACAAGAAGCTACTTCCTCCCTGAATGATCTAATTCCATCCTCTACAAGAAGAAGCTTATGCATCCAGATGTAACATGGTCTTTCTTTCCCTCCTCCTTTTTTGATGAACAGCTTTGTAATTCAGCATGCCATGGTGAATGGAGAAGTTAGGTGGCACAGTGAATAGAGCACTGGGTCTGGAGTCAGGACAAGTCACTTAAGTTTGTTTGCCTCAATTTCCTTTGCTGTAAAATGAGATGGAGAAGAAAATGGCAAAATGCTTCAGTATCTCTTTTAAGAAAACCTCAAAAAGGGATCATGAAGAGTTGGACATGATTGAAATGACTAAACAACATCAGATGGTGAATAAAGTCACAGATGTGAAGTCAGGAAGACCTGGGTTCAAGTCTGATTCAGACACTCCCTTGCTGACCCTGGTCAAGTTACTTAACATACTGTTTCTTAGTTTCCTCATCTGTAAAATGGGAGGATTGACTTTGATGACCTCCACGGTCCCTTCCAGCTTTGAATTTGTGATCTCATAATCCTTGCATCCTTCACTCTTGCAACAGAGGTTTGGCCTTTTCTTTCCTTTCCTTTTTCTTCCTTTTGAATTACTAATTCATTTTTTTCCTGAAGCATTCTGTTCTCGCTAATAATCTGGACAGTAGATGAATATTTATCCAACTTTTATCTTTTCCTTTAGTGGGGCAATCAATTGCACTTTTTTGGACACACAGCAATTATTTAACATTGGCAGGAACACAAACATAGCTCTCTGCAGAAAGCCAAAATCTACCTTACCTTCCATCCTTGCTGTGACAGAAATCCTCAGTTCTCAGTTTTTCTTGTCTGTCATGATAAACTGTCACAAGAAATTCTTTGCTCATTGTGACTATTTACTATGGGTTTTTGAGTAAGGCTTCATTAATAGCAAACATTATTGTTTTATAATAAGATCATGTGTATTGAAACCTGTGTGTTCAGTTGTCATTATAAGTAGATTCCTGCCAAAGTTCTAATGAAATAAGACTTTGAATTATACCATTATTAGACAAGGTTTTTACAGAAATCAAACCTCTGCCACTCCTCAACTCACCTTTTCTCTCCTTTTCTTAATGTATCCATTGGACTTCAGATAGCTATTATTTTCATTTCACTACTTCAGTTTCAGTATTTTCCTTCTTCTTTTGGAAAACATGGCTTTTGTTTCTCTCATAGATACTTTCCAAGGTTTTTCAACAAAATGCCAAGAAATCCTCTTTTCTTTTTCCTGCTTAATAGATCTGTGGAGCAGATAGGAGAGTAGGGCAGACTGATATTATCATTTTGTCTAAAACCCCTAGAATAAAAGAAGCATTTGTTATCACTTATCTAGTATATCAGAGTGTCTAATGCTCTACAAGTAAAATCTGAAATTTCACTTTTTATATTACAGAGGTATATATTATATTAATTATATTATATCAAAT
>CM053589.1:66000632-66024759 GCA_028646515.1 Pseudochirops corinnae | reverse complement strand
GCTTTTGAGATTCTTTGTACATCTGGCAAATTTGACTTTTTTAAGGCATTCTTCTCCTCATTGGCTTTTTGGGCCTCTTGTCATTTGAGTTAATCTATTTTTTAAGGTGTTATTTTCTTCAGTCAGGTTGGTGACTCTCTTTTCATGATTTTCTTGCATTATTCTCATTTCTCTTCCCAAATTTTTCCTCCACTTCTCTTCTTTGGTTTTCAAAATCCTTCTTAAGCTCCTCTATCGCCTGTAACTAGTTTCCATTTTTCTTGGAAACTTTTGGTGTAGGAGTTCTGACTGTGTTGTCTTCCTCCCATTCCATGCTTTGATCCTTTTTGTCCCCCAAAAAGGAATCTAAAGTTTGATTGTTGAACTTGGTTTGCTTCTTTTGCCTGCTCATGTTGCCAGTCAATTAACTTGATTTTTGAGCCACAGTAGATCTCTGCTTCCCAGGGGGACTGCTTTGTCCTAAATTGCTGGGGTTTTTCCAGCTGCTGGAGATGTTAGGATGCCGCCATATCTACAGCCCCCCCAGCTTTGGCTGACTGGTCACACACCTCAGGACCACCACCCAAGACTGAGATCCCAATCCAGGCAGGTTAATGCAAGAGCACTTATCCTCTGAATCCTCGCCTGGCCCCCCTGAAATCTGCAGGCCAGGAACTCTGAAGCAGCCTCATGGAGGTGGCTGCATGGCTGCCACACTGCTTCTTGCTCTGGGAGCAGTTGGCTGGACTCACTCTTTTCCCCCAAATTTAGCTGAGTTCCACTGACTTTTCACTTTGTCCTTTTTTCTTATTGGTTGATATTTCTGGAAACTGCCACATCTGCCAGTGATCCCCTCTCCTGAAAGTTTCAGCCCTTGCTTGTCCTGGCCACTCCAGGGCTACTGTCATGGTTTCAGGCTGGGTTGGTCTTGGCTCCCAGCACTCTGCGATGAAACCTTTCTGTCCGCCTGCCAGGCTGCCTTCAGTGAGAGCCTTGTTTCTCTGTACTTTTATGGCTTCTGGAGCTCTAAAATTTGTTTAGAGTCATATTTTATAGGTATTTGAGGTGGTTGGGGGGGGGGAGCTATGGAGTTCTCCTGCTTCTACTCTGCCATTTTCTTTTCTCTGTATTCTAAAAGCCAAACATTAAAATTCCCTAGTGATGGTAATAATCTGGTAGACATTTTAGATAATGTAGTGTCTCATCATAAATTTCTAAAAGTTGGGCTCATATATTTGCTAAGTTATATGAACTCATGTGGTGTGTTCATATAATAAAGAAATCTACTCCCATAATACTTTTTGCTAGTAGGGATGCTATTTGGTTTTAATCAAAGAGATGCTGCTTATATAGCTCTCTCCTGTTAAGACTTCTGCTCATGGTTCTCAAGCCTAATTCTGGGTTTCCCACTATCCACTTAGTCTACATTTGCTACATTTGCTTTGTCTATCTCTTGGTGCTATAAGACTCTTGACTTTTTGTTGAAGTCTGTAGGAGCTCTTCACTGGATTTATTTGGTCTTTATAACAATGCATGACAATTCCCTTTGGAGTCCAACCACTGAGTAGTGCTTTTCTATTCAAAAGTTTTCTGTAGCTCCTGTAGGATATAGAATAAAACTTCATAGTCTGATTTTCCACAGTTTGGCTCCCAGCTTTCTTACAACCTATGTTCCAACTGACTTGGGCTATTATTCCCTGGTTTCATCCTATCCTATTCTGCCTTCATGAATCTACATGTTCTGAAATTCTTCTTTTCTTTTAAGTCCATATACTGTTCCATGAAGCTAAGATCAAGCCTATTCAAATTCTTTCCTTTGCTTTTATCACATTTTAACTTATACCAAATTGCTTTTGGGGCTGGTCATGTTCCACTATGAGAATATAAGCTTCTTGAAGACAGGGAATTTGTCTTATTTTTGTATCCTCATCATCTTAGTACCATTCCTTGATCAGTAAAAAATAAAAAAATAAACATCAAGACCTTCAATTCCATGGGTGTCAGGAAGATTTGAGTTAAAATCTGACCTCATACACTTACTAGCATGTGACCTTGAGTAATTCACTTAATCTTTGGTTGCCTCAGGTTCATCATCTATAAAATGGGGACAATAATGGTCCCTAACTATTCTGAGAACCAAATGAAATACTACTTGTAAAGTACTAAGCCCAATGCCTGGCACATAGTAGGGACTATATAAATGTTAGCTATTATCATCAGTGTAGGAAATTCCAAGTAACAAGTACTTCTGTCACCAGTGCAGACCCACAACTACCTTATTATTTATAGCTTGAGCATTATCTGGGACACCTCAAAGGTAATTATGTTCCATAGACAGTATGTGTCAGAAGTAGGATTTTGATCCAGGTCTTCTTGACTCCAAGGAAGGCACTCCATGTTTCTTCTCAAACACAGTAGGTATTTTTTATATAGGAAAAGTTTATATTTACATATATGTATGTATGTATGTATGTATGTATGTATGTATGTATATGTTGACTGGGAAAACTAAGAAGTGTTAGCTGAGGCAAAGTGAAGTGAGCAGGACCAGGAGAACACTTTATACAATTAACTAAAACGCCATAAAGACAAACATCTTTGAAAGACTTAGGAACTTTGATCAACACAAAGGCACCAACCAAAGTTCTGGAGAACTCATGGTGAAACTTGCTATCAAGCTGTACGATAAAGAGGTGATGACATCAGAATGAAGACTGAAGCTTTTCTTCCCTCCTTCCTTCCTTGCTTCCTTTTTTCTTGCTCTCTCAATCTTTCTTTCTCACACAGGTAATGTGGGAATTTGCTTTTCTTGACTATGCATATTTGTAATGGGTTTTGTTTTCCTTGCTTTCTTTATAGAGGAGATAGAAGGTAGAAAAGAGAAAACTGACAACTGAAAATAACATTATAGTTAACATTTATATAGCACTTACAATGTCCTATACATTGTGTTAATCATTTTACTGTTTGATCTCATTTGATCCTCACAACAATAACAGTAGATAAGTACTATTATTATACCCATTTTACAGATGAGGAAACTAAAGTGAAAAGGCATTTAAAATGTGTGTTGAGATGAAATTGTTGAATTGGGTTTTTTTCCATAAAAACTCTGTTTTTAATGCTGAGCCACCACTTGGCTACATTTCAATCATCTCTGCATGTATTAGCCTACGCAGAGAAAAGAGGGGAAGATGCTTTGTGTCTTCACACAGAGAAAAACACAACTGTCTCCTCTGAGGCTTGTTCTGAGTCTGATCAAGGTCACTGTCATTTAATTCTTCTGCAAGTAGGGTAATGAATGCCTCACCCCAGTCTTGCTGTCTTTCCTAGAGAAATGTCAGTTGTCCTTTCCCCAAGGCACTCTATGGTTGTCAGAGATTGCCAGGTAATCCCAATAGTTCTTCTGTTATGCCTATTAGCTACTGGAAGTAAAGATAAAAATCGGCTGGGACTATCCCCTAACCCTTGGGATAAAAATGAATTAGAAACACATTCTTTAGAAATAATGTTCTAAGGGCTACTTCATTCCTTTCACTTTTTTATACTTTACATTGTATATATGTGCATACACTGTCCTGCAATTTACCTGTGTGCATAATACTTTCACAGAATGTAAACTCATTGAGGTCAATGACTATTTTTGTTTTTCATCTTTGCATCCTAATCATCTATCATGGTGAACTACACAGTGATCCTTAACAAATGTTTTGAAATTAATTAAATTTGACCTCCCTAAAAGGCATTACATTTAGGCTGAAATTTCAGGCCAACATTTTTTGTCAGTTTTCCTTTATAGTCACTTCTCCATTTATTCACTGGGCTCAGGTGGCAAACACCAGTGACCAAGAAAAAGATAAAGCCAAACATAGCATCATGATTGCTTCCCCATCTAATTTTTCTGATGTCACTGTCCCAAAGGACAAGTGACAATAGTCAGGAGTGTCCCAGTGCCAGCTGAGGCTTCTTGATTCTAGGAGCAGGGAAAGAGTGAGACCGGAATTTGCCAAATCAATCATGTGGAGCCAAGAGTCAGTTCCCAGAGATAAGGTTGTTTGAAAAGTGGGCCAGAGGTGGGAGGTAGGGTCTGGATCAGACATATGAATTGATTCCAAAGAGCTGCAGCATGTGAGAAACAAGATATGGTCTTGTTTGGAGAAATTTAACAATTGCATTTCATTTTTAGGTCCTAGATGGTATCAGTTTAATTTTCTACCTTTATTCCTTCTACAATGAAAGAGCTATTTATTTAGGAAGAAAGGGTATATATTCAGTTCTTGAACTGTAGATGGGTTCTAGAATAATGGCTAACCCATGAGTGATTGGCAGGTAGGAGTCAGAGTCTGTATCAGAGACAAGAATTAGTGCCAAAGTACTGCAGAGTTTGTGAGATAAGATATGGTCTTGTTTGGGCAGAAGTTTCAAAGATTTGACGTATTTAAACTTCTCCAAAATCCAAGATAATTTCTAATACCTAAGATTTTGTGGGCATGTGCATTTTTCATACCCAGGTGCTAGGGGCACACGTTACCCCAAATTAACTTCAGCTGGATGCTTCCCTGCCACGACCAGTAGCATTATGCTTGGAGGAAATAGCTGTCTCTGAATGGTGGCAGACAGATTCTGGCAACCAGTGCAGTCTTCTCCTTGGTGTGTCATTGTCAGATCCACTTTGGATCAAACATGCAAAGTATTTCATCTCACTTAACCCTCATCCACTCCCACTAGGAAGTAGCAAAACAGCTCAAAGGGGATTTCTATGGTGGTAAAGACTTTGACCTATGTTCTAGTGACATCTGTGTTGCATTCTTAATATGATGATGATAAAAGGCAAATTTAAGCTAGCTTTTTTCACTTTTTAGGTCTTGCATGATGTCTGCTTTAACTTCCTTCCACAATTCCTTCTACATTAAATGGGAGATTTATTTGGTGAAAAAAGAACTTACTCACATCTTAAATTGTGGTTAAGATCTAGATCATTGGCCACGTTTCCATGGGTAGCTAACATCAAAGGTGTCTCATTGAAATGACACATTATATGCACACACATATGTATGTATGTATACATGTATACGTATGTATATGTATATATGACACATATACATATATACACATATAGAGAGATACAAGTATATGTACATATATATACACACATATAAATGTAAAGTTACACAACAATGACACATTATAGTGACAAAATCTTGTCACAGAGGTCCACCATCTCTCTACTTTGGGTGGGGGGAGGGGAGAATATGTTTAATTATCTATTGTCTGTCTTATTTGGTATTCAGTTACTGAGAATTTAACTTCATCTTCACGTTCATAAAAAGCTGTTTACTTCTAGTAAAGGAAAATAACAATGTTCTTGTATTCTCTCTCATTTATCTATTTTGAATTTAACTCTTACGGGGGAAGACAAGTGTTCTATGGGTGCTTATATATATTTTTCTTTAATGCCAAGGGCTATTTTCAGATTTAACTTCTTCTGAAAACAAGACAAGAGGCAAGCCATATTGGTGGCTAGGTGGTGTAGTAGATAGAACACTGGGCTTGGAGTCAATAATATTAATAATATTTAAGTAATATTTAACATTTAAGTAATATTTAAATTCAGTCCTAGACCCTTCCTTACAGTGCAACTCAATTTACCTCTGCCTGACTCAGTTTCCTTATCTATATAATAGGGATAATAATTGCTCTTACCTTCCAGGATTATTGTGAGGATAAAATGAGATAGTATTTGTGAAATACTATGTAAATGTTAGAGATCTATATAAATGTCATCTATCTATTAATATTATTATTATTATTATCATTATTATCATTATCAACATTAGGATAGAGTACTTTGGGATGAAGAGTAACAGACTTGGACTAATTAACACTAAACAGACTAGTATTCACATAGGTAATTGTGGAGGTCAGTCACATATATGGAGGGGAAAATAAGGAAGTAGTGTGGTACAGTGGAAAGTGCACTGAATTTAAAATAGATGAACTGGTTCAAACCTGGCTCTTCCACTTTATTAACGGTGTAACTTTGGACAAGTCAACAAATCTTTTAGGGTCTCAGTTTCTTCAGCCATATAACAAGAGATATGGACTCAATGATTTCTGATGCACATCTCAGCTCTAAATCTTTGAGCCTATTATCAATGATCCTTTGATCTTTTTCAGTTGTCATGAAACATGTAATGACTCCAATTCCTATGTTTTCCTAATAAGGGAGAATGAGTACTCCATTTCTATTCTCAGTTCCACCCTTCTCCTTGAATCTTCCCGGGAACATTTAGCCTCTCTGAACCAACCATATACTGGGGCTATATTTGATTATATATTGCTTAGTAAAGGAAAGAACATTGGGCTATAAGAACAATAGCTATGGACTTGTAACTAGGAAGTTCTGGGACCTTGGATGAATCACTTAATCTCCTTCAGTCTCAGTTCTTAATTTTTAAATTAGAGTCATTGGAGTGGCTCATCTCTAATATTCTTTCCAGCTAAAATATGCTATAATTCTGATCAACATACATAAAGATAGTTGTACTCTAATATATGTTGAGAAAGAGAGAGAGAGAGAGAGAGAGAGAGAGAGAGAGAGAGAGAGAGAGAGAGAGAGAGAGAACTTTCCTACTATTAACCAGTATTTAGTAAATATGCAATTCAGCACAACTTTGATGAATAATTTTCTTCTCAGGACATGGAAGAAAGAATTTTTGGGAAAAAATAAAACATTTAAAACTTTGATTTAAAAGTTTATCCTTTTCCTTTCTTAGTTATTGAGGAATCATCCTCAATAACATTCCCAAAATGCCAAATGCCTCTGAGCCACAATTTTGCTGTTGTCAAGCTGGGTTATCTCTGATGCAAAAAGGAATTATAGGGGAATATCTGTTAAGTCATACTGGTTCAATGTGGATTCCTCAGACCAAATCTGACTACCTCTTATTTCAGAGGTGAAAATGCCTTTTCAGTATCCCTCATCCTATCTGACCCTAAGAGTAATGTTGCTGTAAAAGGAAAAGGAGTCTTTTAGAAACTCCCAGGGCAAGCACTTAAGAGAAAATTCATGATTTCTGCTTCTATATTAAGAGAAAATTCATGATTTCTGCTTCTATACTTGATGCTATGGTATTGTGCACATTTTCATAAATACTTGCTCACAAAAAAGGAGGAATATCAAGACTAGAGCATCATAAAAGCAGAGCACCCAGGAGAGAGAGCAAATCATCATTGTCAGTGGCTATAGAGAGGACAATATGGATGAGGGTTGATAAAAAGCACATCAGATTTGACAATTACAAGATCATCGAAAGGTTTGGAGAAGATAGGTTCAATAGAATGATGAGGCTGGAAGGGAGATTGCCAAAGATTTAGAAGAGATTAAGAGGTAGAGTTGGTGATTGTCGATGGCACTTTAAAGTAGTTTATCTCAGAAGAAAAGTAGAGATGTAAGATGTTAACTAGTGGAGTTGAAAGAGATGAGGGTTTTTTTTTTTCATTTCAAGGATAATGAAGACTTGGGTATGTCTGAAGGCAGAAGGTAATGAACCAGTTCATAGGAGTTGAAGATTATTGAGAGATTGGGAGGAGGGATACTAATGGAGGCAATCTGCTAGAGAAGATGGGAGGGGATGTGATCAGATATACAAGTAAAGGTTCATCTTGCTGAGAAGAAGGGTGACCTGATTAGAGAATAAAGTAGGAGACAAGGGGAGATGTTGTAAAGGACTTGGGAGATTAGGAGAAGGGAGGAAAAAGGGAAACAATTATGAATGACTTTAATTTTATTGGTAAAATAACAGGCATGTTCTCCTTCAGGTGAGAGGGCAAGGGGAAGACAAGTTACATCTATTAATCTCATTTGAAGCTCACAACAACCCTGAAATTAGCCCTTCTGCCTTTTTTAACAAAGATTTCTTTTTTTAACTGCCAATAATAATAAGGTAAAAATAACCAAAACAATTTGCTAAAACCTCCTAACACATTTATCCCATCTGAGAACATACGCTATAGAGTACAAACATCTTTTGTCCCATCTGCTTAGTAAAGGAGTGAGATAGATTTTCTCATCTTGTTTCTAAGGCTTCATTTGATGATTATAATTACTTAGAATTCAGTTCCATTTTTTTCTTTCTGCTTATATTTTTGTAATATTATTTTCCTGACTCTGCTCACTTTATTCTGTATTAGTTCATAGAAGTTTTTGTTGAATATTTCATATATGTCATTTCTTGTAACAAAGTAATTTCTATTACCTCCATATACTACAATTTTCTTAACTATTCCCCAATTATTAGCAACACACTTTGTTTTTATTTCTTAGGTACCACAGAAGTGTTTCAATAAAACTTTTTGATATATAAAGGACCTGTGTTTTCTGTATTTGACATTCTTGGGATATATCCAACAAGGGGATGGGTGAAAGAATAGGGTCCTGGTCCCTGCTCTCACTATGTTATCTTACCACTCATGAATCCAATTTCTGTTTCTGTATATTGCTTCCTTTCCTTTCTCCCTGCCCTCATCACCCTGTATGCTGGATCCTTTTGAGAGCCCACCATCCTAACCCATGAGAGAGGGATATTTCAGAATGTGGGCTATTATGCCCATTAGTCCTATGATAAAACCCATTTTAAGGATCCTCTATCTCACCATAAATTTGAAACAAACCAAAACAAAACCAAAACCATGTATTTTGCTTTTTACAGAGTGCAGAGTGAATGCAAGTTTGAAGGCTGGGTAATTCACTCCTGTGAGGAGGACTTGACAAGGAATCCTTTGACTGGTGGATACTCAGACATATGTTCATGAGCTTACTTATGTTAGCCACACTCAGCTTGTGTCATGGACTAGCAATGGGGACAAGTGGGTAGTTTTAATACTCCAGTTTTCTTGTGTGTTATTTGGAGATACTTTTATCTTGTATCATATTTCTGACTTCTCTTCTTATGATTTAATGTTTATCCTATAATTTTAGTGTGTTATCTTCTTTTTGTAGAGGTTTGGGAAAAAAACAATTACTTTGCGGTCTTCTTAGTATCATATTCTCTTGTATTTTCTATATATATATTTTATTTTCATATATATATACATATATATACACAGACTTATGTATATATACATATATGTCAAAATAAAATACATATATATAGATATAAATATATATATATATTTTCCCAATATAATGTTGACAGCAAGAACTATTTCTTTTCTCCCAATTTTTGTCATTGTATCAAAAATTACCAGTACTTTCTAGTTATCTTTTCGGCATACTTTGGTATGCTCTTTATGTCTTCGGTCCATCATCTTCTCTTTCCCCACATAGGAACCTGGGAATTTGCCCCTGAGTGTCATGACTTGGATGGCTGAGGTATGATTTTATTTTGCTGATACCAAGGCCTCTATACCACTTTCTATCCATCTCCTCACCACCTATTAAAGTTCACTCTTGTACCTTCTCTCCCCTCTGCTTTCTAGCACACTTTTATGTGTCATATTCTCCTACTAAAATGTGAGGTCCTTGAGGGAAAGGTCTCCCTTGTTTTTATTTATACTCCCTTTATATTGTTGTTGTTATTATTATATGCCTGGAACGTAGTAATAGTTTAATAAATGCTTGTTAATTGATTGTGGATTAGTGGACTCTTTATTTTTGTATTTAATGCCCACTATTTCTCTGTGGTATCTAGTTTATTTTGTGAGTTGGCATTTTATTCCCTTCTCTATCATTTTAGGTTAATACTTTATTGATAAGCTTGGCAAGTCTAGTTGTGAAAATATATTCTTCCCAGGCTTTATTAGGTGTATTTAATTCCTGGTTAGGAGGCAGAAATCATAATTCTGGTCTCAACATTATTTAAGTAGACATCAGATCATAAGCTCTTCTTCATATCATGAAACTGTTGCCTTCAGTCAACAGCTGTGATGAAAATGGCACATGTATGCCCATGAGATCTTCAGTTTCTTGCCTAGGATCTCATAATTCTATGTCCCTTCTAGAAATATCACTTATTTACATATCAATCTCCAGCAATGGGTGTGAGTTATTAGTTTCAACCAGTCTCAGGAGGCTCTCAGTCATGTTCTAGATACGTGTCCAGAAAGACAGAGACTCCTGATGGTAAATGTCAGACTACTGTGCAGAGTGTTGGCAGGGAGACTAACCCTTTCTCTCTTCTTGCTTTGTTGTGACCTAATTGATGTCATCTTTTCTATAAGAATCTGTTAACATTCATTATTACTTTGTAAAGCAAAGGAAGCCATTTCTTCTTAAGTGAATTCAGACCCACTTTTTCTGGGGAAAAGCTTCCTTTACATAATTCTAACATTTCAGTGGTCATGCTTCTGTCCTGTCCTTCCTTCCAACTTCCAAACTCCTGAAATAGATTTAGATTCCTCTTTATTCTACAATTTTTATTCTTTGTTCTCCCCTTGAAAAGGAAACATTGAATAGTGCTTAGAAAGCTGATCTTAGAATCAGAAGGCATTGGATTCAAGTCTCAAGTCTTAACACTTTTTGGTCATGTGCCCCTTGGCATACCACTTAATCTCTCAATGCACTAGTCAACATCCTAAGATTTTGTCACAGAAAAGTTGCTGATTTGCATTGGTATAGGGAGTTTCATCACTTGAGAGTTCCCCATATTAATGAGATTATAGGCCCAATCACTATGTCCATTCATTTTGATTCATTTCCACTCTTTCAAGGAATACTCTATTATTTTATATATCAGTGAGTTGAAAGGCATTCTTCTATATCCTCTCAGGTAGGGAAAAACAAGCCTACATTTTGAACCCAAGTTATTATTTAACTCTGGAAGAAACACTGCACATTATCTGCAAATCATTGGGGGCATTTTCTCTACCCTTCATACTCAATGGTATTGAGATCTTCATTTCTTTGCTTTTCTTACAGTAATTCTTGTAACTAATTACTGTTTGCTAGATATCTACTCTTAGTTGCTCTATTATGTGAACTTCTAGTCAAGAGGTTCAACAGTAGCATTTTTTGCATTTAAAATTTAGTACTCAAGTGCTTTTGTTATGCCTAGATCGGATTCCTACTAGTGGTCTAATGTGAACAATAAATTCTCTTGGTTTATGTCTGTTAGAAAGACTAAGAAAATCCAACTTCTAGATATTTGTTGCCACTCCTATATTCTTCTTTTATTTCTCAGCAAAAATCAGACAGCATCTATTTGGATCTAGTCACTTTGATGCACTATTGGACATGAGGCTAATAAGGGCCTGAAAGTAAACAGATGCAAGGGATATTTTACAGGAGGAATCTATAAGACTTCATTATTGATTAAATTATAGGGTGAGGGAACTTAAGAGACTAGTAAAAGATAATTTTTTTTTTACTTGAGGTCCTGGTGGATGGGGACAAAGTGGTGTTATTAATATAAACTGGGAAGTTACTAGGAGGAACTTGTTTTGTGGGAATGATACTGATTTTGGACATTTTTGGTTTGAATTCTGTTAGAATTTTTAGTTAAACAACCAATTAGGCAAACATTTCTCAAATATATAGAGGATTGAGACAAATTTGTAAGAATATAAGTCATTTCCCAATTGATAAATGATCAAAGGATGTGAATAGGCAGTTTTCAGATGAAGAAATTAAAGCTATATAGACTCTTAAAAAGATGCTCTAAATACTACTGATCAGAGAAGTGCAAATTAAAACAACTCTGAGGTACCACCTCTCACCTATCAGATTGGCTAATTTGAGAGAAAATGAAAATAATAAATGTTGGAAAAGATGTAGGAAAATTGGAAGACTAATACATTGTTGACTGAGTTATGAACTTATTCAAACATTCTGGAGGGCAATTAATTATGTCCAAAAGACTATTAAATTGTGCATATCTTTTGATCCAGCAATACCAGTACTAGGTCTGCATCCCAAAGAGATCTTAGAAAAGAGAAAAGAATGACATGTATAAAAATATTTAAAGCAGCTCCTTTTGTGGTAGAAAAGAATTGGAAATTGAGGGGATGCCCATCAATTTAAGAGCAGCTGAACAAGTTGTGGTATATGAATGTAATGGAATACTACTTTGTTAAAAGAAATAATGAGCAGGAGGGTTTAAGAAAATCCTGGAAAGCCTTGCATGAACTGATGCTGATGAAGTGAGCAAAACTAAAACATTGTATGTGCTAACAGCAACAGTATATAACAACCAACTATAATAGACTTAGCTCTTCTGGACAATGCAATGATCCAAGACAATTCCAAAAGACTTATGCTATCCACATCCAGAGAAAGAGCTATGGAAGTCTGAATGCAGATCAAAGAAAACTATTTTCACTTTACTTTCTTTTTTTTTGTTTTTTCTCTCTCATGGTTTTTTTCTTTTTGTTCTGATTCTTCTTTCATGACATGATTAATGTAGAAATGTGTTTAATATGATTTTACATGTAAAAACATGAATATAGCAGGCAACAAAAAAATGGGTTACTAGAGTTCGGCTTGTAAAAAAAAACTTCCTTCTTTCTTTTATGCTTTTCTTCCTTATTTCTCTCATTTCATCCTTTTTTCCTTCCAAGTTTAGTTTCATAAGAGTCCTAGCCTGATGATTTAAGTCTACTCTCCCCAAAGCCATCAGGTAATTCAGTGTATTTACTTTTTAGAGTCTCTCAGGCAATGAGACTTTGTGAGGGAAGTTATAAAACAATCTATCCTTAGCAAACCAATTTGAACCAGAGAATGGTCCAGCCCATTTTTCTTTCTCTCCTACCTTAAATAAATCCCATTCGACAGACCCCTCCCAGTGCAACAAAAATCAACAACAGCTTACTTGCTGTTTCTGAGTGAGACAATTAATCTTCTCCTTCTATGCCTATGTACAGGTTGCCTTCCATACCTGGAATGCTCTTCTAGCTCTACATTTGAAATTTGTGGTTTCCATCAAGGCTCAGTTCAAATGCAACTTTTTATAGGAGAAATTTCCCCATTCTTTTAGGTATTAGGATTCTTCTGACTCCTAAAATTATTTGCTTTTACTTTGCCATTCATTCATTCATTCATTCATTCATTCATTCATTTGCCTGCTTGTATATTTGTTTTCCCAATAGAATGTAAACTCCTCAGGGTGAAAACTTCATTTTGTTTTTGTGTTCTTAATGCCTAACATAAGTTCTAGCAGGACCTTGCATAATACCTAGCTAGTACAATGTCTAGCTTCATAGTAGGTGTTTAAGAAGTGTATTTTTTTAATTTGAATTGAGGAAGGAATGTCAAAAACTATAGAGAAGTTAAGGAAGAGGAAGACTAAGAAAGTGATCTGAGATTAAGAACTGAATCCATAATGAGTTGGATGGAGAAATATCAGTCAAATATTAGGAAAAGAATCCAGATTGCAAAGTGTTTTTAGAGTGTGTGGTCATAACTTGTAGCCAGTAAAATATGCAGCTCTTTTAAAAAGTTTTGGAGTAAAATGACTGAGAGTGACAATGCGGTAGGTAGTAGTAGTGTGGTTAAAGGCAATAGAAAAGGTTGTGGAAGAACCAGAGAGACTTAGAAACAGAGATAGACAGGAAAACAGAGAGACAGACAGACAGACACACACACACACACAAAGAGAAAATAATAATAAAAGAAGAATAGAACCAAAGTTAGAGGGATAGGGAAAAAAAACATGGGTAGACTATTTAGACTTTTCTTTCTCTGAGATAGGAGGGAAAGAGGAAATGATAATTCAAGTTTTAAGATAATTGACAAGTAGAAAGGAAAGTGTGGCAAGGGAAAGTCTTGAGATAGACATGAAGTTGAGTATTTCAGAGAGAGTGAATATTCTTTAGGAAATTGCTAGGTTTGAATCAAGATGAGAAGGCATAAGGATCCTATCAGAGGGGAAGGCTATAGGGAAAATATTAACAAATTAAAAAAAAAAAGAGATTCCACAGGGTGCAGGTGAATATGTTTGATCAAATACATTGAAACATTTCACAATTTGACTCTGATTTACTTTATTCTCCATCTTTTTTCAGTGAAACTCCTTGTCATATCATTAATGAAAACCTAGTTAATATTTACAAATAAAATAAAGTAACAAGCCTGAAAATATTAAGGAAATAGTGTCTTAGTGAAATATAGATGATACAACTTGAGAGAAACATACTATAAAAATGACCCCTAATTCCCTCTTCACTTTTCCCTCTGCTGGCCTTTTTGACTTGTTTACCTTTCAAGAACTCATATTTCCTATTCTCCATTCTTTTCCCATTCATTAGATGTAGAATGGTAACTTAAACCCTAGATATAGTAGAAAAATTCTCAGTATTCATTGAAGGTAGAGGGTACCTCTCATAAGCTTACAGAATTTCCTAGAATCATAAGATATTAGGCCCAGAAGATAACCTTTATCTAACCCCTTCATTTTACTGAGGAAGAAATGCAGGCCCAGAGAAATGAAATACTTTCCTTAAGGTCACATAGCTATCTAATAACATTGCTGGCCTCTAAATGACTATGCCACTCTATTGCTAAAAACAAACAAACAAAAACGCTTCAGTTTTCTCTTAATGCTACTAGGATAAATTGCCTCAGCCTTGATTTGAAGATCCTTAACAACCTAGTGTCAACCTACCTGGCTACTTTTTTTCATATTATTCCTCTTTATTCACTCTACATCCAAGCTAAACTCAAATATTTGTGGTTTCTTTTATCTGACATTACATCTCTTTACTGTGTGCATTTGCACAATCTATTCACTGTGGCTGTAATTCACTCACTTCTTATTTCTGTCTGTGGAATTCTGTCTTCAGATCTCAATTCAGATGCTATCAATTCTTTGAAATCTTCCCTGAGCCCTACTCCCCCAATTGTTAGTGTTCTTATACCTCTCAAATTATCTTTTACTTACTCTTCTTTATTACCTTTTTAGATATTTTAACCCCCACCCACTCTAAACCCAAAATGTAAGTTACTCAAAAACTGGGATTGCCTTTTCTGTGTCTCTTAAAATGTTCTTTAAATTTAATTAGTCTTGGTTGAGATGCTGTGGATGTATCTATACACTTGTATAGACTATGTTGATGATATTTTTATTAGAGTGACTGAATTTTCTCATTATTGTTGATTGTGACACTTTATAGACTGAAAGAGATTAATTGACTCTACAACCATTCTTTTGCCATATGTGGTGGCACAACTTACCTTTGCAAATTTGTTCTGGTATAGGGCACTCTTTAGCCAATGGATGAAATTCCTAGCAAGTTAATTCTGATAAGTCACTCCATCTAGTTGTAGCTTCTTTGGGTTTCTCTTTCCTGAGTTTATCCCTTCACCTACTCTACCTAGTCTCCAAGAACAGAGTCTTAGTCATATTAATTTTTTTCTTTAAAAGTCATCTAATGATATAGAAATATAAATAAACGAATGTGTATATGCATGTATGTATATCTGCTTTTTCTACATTTTTTCTTCATTATCCCTTATGGAGTGGAATGAGGACTTCCAATGCCTAGAAAAGCTGGTCATGGCAATGTTTTTTATTTTTTTCCTACATGTTTTTACTTGGATCACCCTCCAAACATGACTAAATTATTCTCTTGCTTCAGGAAAAAGTTATTCCTCTGACACTACTGACCCAATGATACAAACCCAATAAATCTTAAATTGTGCTGTCAAGCTCTCAGATGGGAAAACTGACCTTCTAGTCAAGGAATATCTTGGATAGGTCTTGCATATTTAGAAGTAGGAGATATTACTTCAGTGCTTCTAAAGATCCCGATTTAATATGATCCTTTAGTCTATTAGAAAACAAAAAATGAAAAAGTAGAATTCAGAATAGTGAAACGGTGAATGGATAATATCATCCATTTATAGAAAAGTCATCTGCCTCATCCTGTTTCTGATCCAAGCCAGTCAGAAAGTAGCTTACTGAGTAATGATTTGGTCAGCCTCTGTCATTTGTGATTCTTAAACATCTATCAGGTGATGTGATTAAATCTATATGTATCATTCAGGATAATTAATCAGTCAGCCACAACAGCCCTAGCAGTAGTGCTGATTAATCTCTCTTTTAGGAACACACATTTCATGCTTCCAACTTACCTGAGGAGTACATTAATCAGAACTGCAGAATACCCTGAAGTGTGCTATTGCAATTATAAAATGGGCATTCTACATAAATAACTGATCAAAAGCTCTTTACCTGCCAGAAAACAAGTGAAGACCTCTGTGTGCCTTCCAATAAGTCACAAGTACTATAAGTTGCTTATGTCTGCCTGTTTGATGTCATCTCACCTTGATAAAAAGTGGAATCTAGTCAATTACAGTGATTTTAGTTCCATTATATAATGCTGAGTAACAGCATTTAGTTGACATTTTTTTGGTCTGGTAACTGAAAAGCAGTTTTGGCACTGGATAAACCCAAGCCTGTTCTAAATTATTATATCTATGTCAGCTAGTATGAATTATCCCAGGCTTAACAGTTGGGTGCATAACTGACCAGGACAGGAAAGGGATTTACCAGAGGAGAGAGGAAAAGTTGTCAGTACAGTATGAAACTAACAATATAAACCAGAAAGTAGGAATTAGAGAGGTGATTCACTATGGCCATTAAACAGACCAGAGAATAGGAGTTGAGAATGCAGATCAGTTGCTATATGGAGGTTGATACAGATACAGATGGGATAAAGTCTACATGTTGATTCAAGTCAAGAGGTCAAGTGCCAGGAACTGGAAAGAAACAAGGAACAAACCCTTTGCAGCATAATAGTTATGTACCCTCTGTGCCCACCCCAAGTGTAGCCTTTGACAAAACAATTCTTTTACCATGACTTCTTGAGAACACCACATCCTTTTTTGTTTCCACCAAACTCATCCCTTCTCTAAACTTCCTTATTACCGTCAATCACCACTATTCCTCCATTCTTCCATATTTGTGACTTTGATGTTAACCTCAACTCCTCACTTTTCCTCATTCCACGTATCCAAGGAATTAAATCTTTTTATTCCTACTTCTCTATCATCTCTCACTTCTGAAACCTTTTCTGTCCTGCATAATTATTATCAGGCCCTCATCACTTCCTATCTAGATTATTGGAATGCTCTTCTAATTGGTCTCCCTGCTTTAACTCTTTCCTTATTGCAATGTATCCTCCACCCAGCTGCCAAAATGATTTTCTTTAAAATAATTCTAGCCATGTCAATCCCCTATTCAATTCCATGGCTTACTGTTTAGGTTTTAAGGCCTTAGAATTAATGTTAACATCTAATGTCAGACTTTATCAATAGATATATTAGTTTTGCTTCACTGGGAAATGTAGATTATAGGAAAATAAAATATATTTTAAAACCTTACTTAAACATAAGTTATGAGGATTTTTGTTTTTTTAAGTTGTTGTTGTTCATACTTCATTCTTGAAGAGGACCTAAGGGTGATATCTTGCTTTGTTTATGAATTGGATATAATTAGGGCAGAACTGTGTAAAATCATCAGTCTCCTCTCTCCTCCAGAGTCCAATGGCAAGAAAAGGACAAGATGACTGGCAATGGCCCAGAATGTAATAGGTGACCTTGGTCTTTCCAAATTAAGATCTTTCCCAGGTCTCAATGTATTTAAGGGATGTTCAATGACTGAGGGGTGGGGAAAAGTTGAGATGAAAGATGACTCAATTCGCCATCACAAAGATATCAAACTGAGAAGGGAAGACCCTCAGAGTTTTTGGCCAGAACAGAAAATAATTGCTATTTACATTAATTCTCAGCCATCAAAATCTAAACAATGAGCCAGAGAGACTTGGGTTAAGACTCTTATTGATCATTCAATAGTTTAGTTCAGATTTCCTGGTATTCTACTTATATACTACTTTACTTATGTTCTACTTAAAACTTCAAGCCTTTTCCTGTATTGGACTTTAATATATGATTAGGATTTTTTTTTCCATCTTAAACTGTATCCTATATAAATTTTATGTTTCCTCCTCTGTACACAGGAGTTGCTTTATAAAAGGTTTGTTGAATCTATGGAACAAAAATTTAAAGCATCTCATCTTACTTGGGATGGTTATCTAATTATCTTGAATGATAATTCCAAATTAAATATATCAAATTATCAGGGAAGGAAGAGTGGTTATTTGAGAATAAACAGAGGAATACTTGGTAAATAACTTCAATTTAAACAAACAAACAAAAAGAAAACCAAACAAAAATGGTCAGGTTTAGGATCAGTCTCATGAAGTAAGTTTTTTTTAATTTCATTTTTTTTAGCAGGCCATAGACATGTGTTTTTCTGAGAATGCATATCAGATTACAAGAATTCATGTTTGCTAATCTTTAGATTTTCTTTGGATAACATTTGGGAATGTATGTGTTCTCTGATAAGTGCTGAGCTCAAAAATGACAGCATCATTATCTATAGCACAGGACAGAGAATCTAGGGATTCTGATTCATTTTCCAGTTCTTTTATCAAAATTGACTCACCCTCTTTTTCTTCACTAACAATTGGGTAAAGTTGAGAAAGTGATTGAAACCCTTAGGTAATGATAGAAATGGAACATATTATTTGAGTATCCTCTATTCTCTGTAATATAATTCAACTACTTAAATTCCTTAAGTCTTTCAAGAAGTTAGACTACCTACTGTGGAAATCTTTTGGATAGATAGATATCCTCAATAAAATCTAGACTTTTTTCTAAGAATCACTTCCATAGCTCAGCAAAACCACTTTGACAAAATGTCCATTGTCAATAATTTTATCTTGTAATTCCTTGTAGTATTTCTGTGCTTCTACATTTATAACTCCCGAAAATAACTATTTTGATATACTAGGTTAAATTAAAAAAAAAAAAAAGAAAAACCTCATTAGTTACTCTCTCCCTGAAGAATTCTCTTACATACCCTTTCAATTCAGTAAATCTGTTTTTCACTAATCACTGTATTCAAATAAACCAACAATTATACACTTACACATGCATATAGAAGCATTCAGGAAAGCATAAAGTACCGATCTCTCATTAGGTCATGGTATCCTGTCTTGAATAATAATGAGTTATTTTTCTCACTCACACTTTTAAAAAAAATGTTAGAAAACATTAAAAGAAAAGCAATTATCTTTCGAAAATGAGGCAGAATCTGGAATCCTTCGCTCATTTCTAAATTAATGACATAGAACTCCACTGTGGAAGGGTCTACCATGCTAGAAAGATTTCAAATACCATTCTAACAATGGGCTATGTCTACTTTTTAAGGACCAGTTCAGCCAAGTATGGGAAGGCTCATCACCATTCAACTGGTGATGAACTCTTTCATCACGATTTTACAGAAAGTAAACTTACATTTATAATATTGTGCAAAGGTGAGAACAATGGCTAATTTCACACATGCTTACAGGTCAAGGCAGGGAAAGATTACTATTGGTGCATAGAAACAGGAGGTGCTAATGGGCAAGCAAACTTCTGAATATGCACTATTCCCAGAAGTATTTAGAACATACAAAAATATAGTCATTCTGGATTCACAGATGTTCAGCAACTGGTATTGGGGACTTTTTTTTTTATTGGAAGGAATTCAGATTTCCTAATCTGCTAATCTATTACTGACTTTGATAATCTGAGGCAGCATGAACTGTTTTTTATTTTTGTTAAGCTTTCCCAAAGATTTATTTTTATTTGGTTGGATGATTTATTTATTTTATATGGTATATACCAAGGTTAATTTTGGTTTTATTTTTGTTTAGTCTTGCCCAAGACCTGGGACACAGGTGGGCAAAACATAGGGTTATACAGGACTATCTAACTAGACTAAAATGAAGTCTTACTCTAAAATGATTACAGTTAGGGGGAGGCAACCTAGTGGCACAGTGAACAGGATACTGGAGATGAAGTCAGGAAACAGAGGGTTCAAAGTTTACCTCTGATACTAGTTGTGTGAACTGAATGAGTCACTTATCTCTTTTATGCCTAAGAATCCTCATTTGGGAAAAGAGAGGGCTAGACTTAATGACATTTACAGTCCCTTCTAGCTCTAAATCTATAATCCTGTGGTCAAAAAAGAAAAGAAATAAGGCCTTCTCTCTCTCTGCCACCATAATGGCAAGCCATTAACCACATGAAACTATGAAACAATCTCCAGTCCCATGTAGCTTGTTGCTACTTTGGCCATGAAGGTGACAGTGTGGCAAAAAGGAGATAGAAGATAGGAAGGATGGCACAATTTTAGGATCATCACTAAAATATTACCTCAACTGTTGATCATGTCACCTTATCTGTTCCCATTTCAACAGGAACTCTATAATCCTATGATCCTTGGCATGGAAAAGGGAGTGCACATATTTTCTTGGTAGCACATTCATAAATATAGATTTTAAAGAAAATAATAGGATTAGGAGTTTATTTTATAAAATTTGGCAGAAATTTGTTGTCTGTATTTTCTGGTAGCACAACCTGGAAAATTCTGTCCTTGTACAGGGCTAAGAACAAAATATTTTGAAATGGAGGGCTGGAATTAACATAGAAGCAATTTTGCTTCTTGGTTGCTCTTTCCAGTGGAGCTTTGATCATCATCATTCATGGGAGCTGGGGGAACTGGTGTGTGGCAAGAGGAACGACTGCTATCGCCAGGAGGTTTTAGTGAAACAGGAGCAGAGCTGCAGGCTTCCAGACAAAATATAAAACATTAAGTTTTGGCTGCCACGATGAAACCTAGTGCAGGCTTTTTAAAACCCATTCTGAAACTAGAAAATAGCTGCTAAGGTTTAAGCCAAATGAGGGCAACTTGTATTTGCTTCAACAGTGGACAAATCTATGGGCTTTAATGGTGCTGAGCATTATATTCTATTTGCAATTAGGATTCTACAAGCCACTTAGCAATGCTATGTGGGCAGCTAGATGAAAATAAACAATCCTAAAAATTCGGTGTAGCTTCAGAGAGACAGGACTCCAGGACTATTTTCAAACATTTCACTCATTAACCTTAACACAACCTTGATAAGCCAATTAAAACAACAAATCTCCCTAGGAATTCAGAGCAGATTAAGAAAACTCTTGAAAGGACAAGAGAGAGGCAGCTAGATGACAGAGTGGATAGATGACAGGGAGTCAGCCTCAGACACTTATTAGCTTTGTGACCATTGGAAAGTCATGTAACTCCTACCTGTTTCAGTTTCCCTATCTGTAAAATGGGGATAGTAATAGCATCAATCTCCCTGGGTTGCTGTCAGGATCAAATAAGAAAATATTTGTAAAGAGCTCTGCAAACCTTATGGTACTTTATGATGCCATTATTATTATTGTCATGTGAAATGCCCTCCCATTCACAGGGCTTCTTTGTGGCATCTCATCAGATACATGAAGGTATGACTGATATACAACAAAATTAAATTGACTTACTCTCTTTTTCCTTCAAGACAGAACAGACATCATGAATGACAAATGAGGAGAAAGTTGTGTTTGGCGTGCATATTTCCACTGATAGTGGAAATACAAAGGCACTGGATTTGGAATTAGAATATCTCTAATCTACTCCTGGCTCAGACACTTGCTAGCTAAGTAACTCTTAGAAAGTCATGTAACCTCCCTCAGTTTCAATTTAGCCATCTGTTAAATGGAAAAATAGAAAAAAATTTATTGCCTACTTCAGTGGTATCAAACTTGAAAAGAAACAGGGCCCACCAAACCATACATAAGGATTCCAGAGGGCTACATAGCGACTTAGAAAACCATATATTAATGTAATCTATGTTCTACTGTATTTTTGTTTATTTCATTAAGTATTTCCTAATTACATTTTAATCTGGTTCTGATATTACTGTGGAGTTTTGTGGGCCATCTGTTTAATACCTCTGGCCTACATCACCTCACCGCTACGAAAAGAGCACTTTGAACATTTTAAGTTGTCATATACATCTGAACAAGTTTTATATTATTATAATTATCTTGATATTCTTATATTATTATAATGATGATTTATATTATCATATCCAAACTGAGTGTGGGATCTAGACTGGTTCTCAGCAAAGCCACTTTTGTAGATTATAGCTACCCTTTCCTTAGTATTAGCTGGGTTTGCCTTTGTCAGTCTTCACAGTGCTAGATGATGGAAAGGGAGCTAGACTTTAGCTAAGAGGATATAGATTTGAATTCTAACTTTGCTACTTACTATCTATGTGGGTAACCTTGATTAAGTCACTTAGCTTCTTTGCAATTCAATTTACTCATCTGTTAAAGGTGTTACTAGCCCCTAAAGTTTATCATGGCTCTAAATCCTGCAACTTGACATGGGCTTTAGTATACCAGAGCACATATAAACCCAAGAGGCCCTCAAACTCACGCAGGTCACAGCTTGACTCGATTCAAATAGCAAACATTTACTGAACACTTACTATGTTCAAGATACTGACCATACAAAGAAAAATCAAGACTATTCTTGATATTTTTTTTTTGAGGGGGGAAGGCAAGACAATTGGAATTAAGTGACTTGCCTGGGCTCACAGAGATAGTAAGCATCAAGTGTCTGAGGCCAGATTTGAACTCAGGTCCTCCTGCACCATCTAGCTTCCCCTACTAGTTTTCTTCTTAATGAAGATGCATTCTGCTAACAAAAAGCTTAAACTACTAGATGTCACCTACTGATTGGGAGGTCCAGATAGGCCATTGATCTCTATTGATCTCAAGTCACTTTAAAACAGTGGTTCTCAATGTATGGGTTGTGACCCCTTTCACAGGCGTTACAGGGGTCGCCTAAGACTATTGGAAAACACATATTTCCGATGGTCTTAGGAACCATGACACTGCTCCTCTATCTGTCTCCAGGCAGGCCCACCCACATGCAGATATGCTCACATACGAGTATTAAAGGGTCGCAGCATTAGGAAGGTTGAGAACCACTGCTCTAAAAGATCATGGAAGGATTTGGACACAAAATATTATCATTAATTACTTATGATCATTCTTGCCCTTGACCCAAACCTTACCTCATGGCTTAGAATTCTACTTCTACTTTAGCTGTGAGTAACCTCAGAGGTCATCTTATTAGACAGCTTCATTTTATAGATAAGGAAAGAAAATGAGATACAGAGAGGTAAGTGTTATGGGAATAGGTCAGATGGTTGGAAGCCGGTCTGCTGATCTGTCTCTTTGTCTGCTTGTAACTTGTGCTTGTAACTTGTGTTTGTATTCTCTGACGTTCAGGGTGCTGACTTTTTCCCCTGAACTAGGTAAATGATATGTGTTTGATTGATTAAAGTGAGATTATTAACCCATTTTGAGTTGTTTTCTTTTAGAAAAGCAGACCTAAGAACCTGTGCTAGCAGCCACCCTGGATATACTAGAGTGCTTGCTGATACAAATGGTGTCACGAACGAGATCTGCAAACTGAAAGGAAAGTACCAGGGCTGGGATAATTGTTTGTTTCCCAGTTGTGGTAGCTGTGACTCTGTGGAGCCATGGAACCAGAATGCAGAACTGCTTGCATGTAGACTTGACTGAGGTGAGAGCAAGGATGGTGAGCTGCCTGCATTGGGACTGGGATAGAAGCCAGGAGCAGCTGCCTCCTGCGGGAGGAAGAGGAACCCAGGAGTTTGGAATTTAGATAAGGACTGTGCACCAAAGCAGAAGCACTGAATGTGTTTTCCTGCTGCATCCCACAGTTTGGGACGCAGGGGCAGGATGGAGTTGTGTCTGTGGTGGGTGGGATGAAGTGCTATGGATCCCCCAAGGACCCCACTCTGTTAGTTTTGTTGCCCAGTCACACCTCAGGACTTGGAAGCAGGGGCTGGAGCAGTGTTAAGACTGGGACTTGGCTCATTAGAGCCGGCACATGAAAGTTCCAGGAGGGAGCCTGCAAGGGGAGTGTGGGGGGAAGGCGTAATGCCAATCCTCAGCAGATTCCCAAAAGAATGCTACTGTGAACAGCTTTTAGAGTTCAGATTACAAAATATAGTGAACACTCTGTTTATTCCATTACAAATCAAGACAAACATTCACAATATATCACAATATATCACAATATAATTTTCACAACATTACATTTTATGACATTACATCTTATCACAGAAAATGGCCACATAGTTTTCACTACAGTGGCAACAATATTCAGAACAAGGAACAATAGAATCAAACTTCCACCCATGGGGCAACTCAATCATTAACAAGAAACAATAGAATACTCAAACTTACACTGATGGGGCAACT
>CM053589.1:65982079-66000132 GCA_028646515.1 Pseudochirops corinnae | reverse complement strand
TAAGATTTGATTGCTGGGCTTGCTTTGCTTCCTTTGCCTGCTCATGTTGCCAGTCAGTTTCTTGGCTTTTGGGCTCAGTAGTAAAACTGCTTTCAGAGGGGAGAGCTCTGTCCCAAATCACTGGAGTTTTCACAGCTGCCAGAGCTATTAGGAGGGCACCATTTTTTGCTACCTCCACCAGCTTTGGCTCACTGAAAATGCACCTTAGGGCCACCACCCAAGACTGTGATCTGATCCAAGCAGCTCAAGGAAAGAGCACTTAGCCTCTGAATGATCACTTGGACCCCTGCAATCTGCAGGCCGGGAGCTTCTGAACCAGCCACGTGGAGGTGGCTGCAGGCTGCTGCTTCAGACTGCTGCCTGGCAGCAGTAGGCAGTAGGCCAGACCATTTCCCCAAAATTTAGCTGAGTTCCACTGACATTTTCCCTATGACCTTGTCTCTTGTGGGTTGGTGATTCTGGAAATTGCCACAGCAACTGATGATCTGCTCTCCTGAACTCTACAGCCCCAGCTTCTCTTGGATGCCCTGGGGCTGAAACTGCATGGGGCTGGCCTCTACTTCCAGTGTGCTGTGATGACCGCCTGCCAGGCTGCCTTAAGTGGGAGCTTTGTCATTCTGTCATTTTTGTGGAGTCTGGAGCTCTAAAATTTGTTTAGAGGTCATATTTTATAGGTATTTGAGGTGGTATTGGGGGGAGCTTGTGGAGTTCTCTTGTTTCTATGCTGCCATCTTGACTCTGCCCCTGTACATCATGAATATACTTTATCTGAAAGGAACAGAATCATTAAAAAGAAGTGTCTAGTAATACTGGATATTTGAGAAGGATTATTTATATGAGGAAATTCAGGAACAAGAGCAGAGAAGCATCATGGAGGATATATGCATGGATGCATGTGTGTCTGTATGTATATGCATATGCAGATATACATATATATGTATATATACATATACATATATATAGAGAGAGAGAAAGAGAGAGAGACAGAGAGAGATTGAGAGAGAAAGAGAGAGAGAGTAAGGAAGGAAAGAAGGAAGGAAGGAAGGAAGGAAAAAAGGAAGGAAAGAAAGAAAGAAGGAAAGAAAAGCAGAAGTAATATTTCTATAGGAGTCTATTATAGACCACATGGACAGAAAAAGGGAATAGAAGAGGTGTTTGGGAAATAGATCACAAACCTGGGACAGAGGCATGATATAATAGTAGTAGTGGGAGATTTCAATTATCCAGACATCTGCTGGAGCCTTCTCTCTGCCAAAAGCAGAGTTAATAACTTCTTCACTTGCCTTAATGATACTTCCATCCCTCAGAGGAGGAGCCAACATGGGGAAATTTTATCTTGAATCCAATTCTCACTAAAAATGAAGAATTTGTTATTAGAATGAAAATGATGGAAACCTACTGGAAAAATAGTCACTTTTTTTTTTTTTAAGAAGAAAAGAAATCCAGGTATGGTGGGATATGCACAATAGATTTTTGCAAATCACATTTTAAAAGGTAAAAGATAGGTAGGATTCCAGGGACCAAAATTGTATAACGGAAACTAATCTAGGAGAGGTGGAAAATTCTCCAGAATGAAACTCTGAAGAAAGAAAGGAGGTGAGAAGAGTTCCAATGAGTAGAAAAAGTTGTCTAAAGATATTAAAATAGGTACACAGGATAAATGGCATTAAACATAATACAGACATATGTATGCATGTATATATGCATATATATGCACATATGAATGCATGTATATATGTGTGTGTGTGTTTGAAGTAGATGTAAGAGCAGGTAACCAGAGGGAAGAATGGAAGGAAACAAGCATTTATTAAATGCCCATGTGCCAGGCACTATGTTGAGTGCTTTACAAATGTGATCTCATTTGATACTCACAACAACACTGCAAGCTGAGTGCTGTTATTGTCCTAATTTTATACTTAAAGAAACGAAGGTGAAGAGCTCCTAAGAGTCTCAGCTTAACTAGGGTATTCATGATTACAGGTCTCCGCTCTATTCACTGAACTACATAATTATGAAGGATGACGGTAGGAGCAAGAAAAGGTCTGAAAAACTTTTGCCAGGAGTTCAAAAATCAAAATAAGCTGAGACTGAAAAGGGTATGTAAAGACAACAAAAACTATCTTTTTTTTTTCTATATTAGGTAGATGGTGTGAAAGATAGAACAGAACAGAGTGAGAGCTGTTCAATTTATTTTGCTTCTCTTTTCTTTGACAAGGAGATTTTCACGATAGAAATGATAGAACAAGACTTGCAGGAAATTGATGCCCAAAATAATTAAGAAGATAGCAAAATAGCACCAAGGTACGCTATTCTGGGCCAGTTGAAATACAATCTTAGATTTTGGAAGGACAGATATGATTACTCAGCTACTGTCAATGACATCTGAAAGGTCATAGAGGACGTTAGCAGTATCCCAGGAAAAGGGGATAAAGGCAATCCAACGATGCAGCTTTTTCAAATGGGAGAGGAGAATATAATTTTGTAGCTACAGGGAAGGCTTCTAGATTATCCCCATTACATATAATGTTTGCTGACAATTTTAGATAGTACTTATAGATACTTTTAGTATTTTTAGCTCCTTTCATTCTTTTGTTTTCTAAATTTTTTTGAACAGGAATTAATGTTGTGTTTTGTCAAAAGCTTTTTGTGTGTCTATTGATTGAGAGAGAAAAATCAAAAATCAGATGATTTTTGTTGATTTTGTTATTGATGTGGTCAACTGTCCTGATAGTTTTCCTAATATTGAATCATCCTTGCATTTGTAGTATTAATTCCACCTGGCATTAATATATGATATTTTTAATATATAGCTACATAACTGTATATATGTATATATATATGTATATGTTATTATGATTTTTTTTACCTCAAGGGTTCCTAAAATGGTCCAGACACCTCTAGCATCCTTGGACCACACTTTAAGAACCATTGAACTAAACTATGCCTAAGAAGAACTTAATGAATATCTCTAAGATGGGGGAAAAAGGACTTCTCATCACTGGGAACTGTGAATTTATCCCTTTGCTTTGTGTGCTCTCTGAGATTGAGCTCATTTCCCCTTGGACTCTATACTACCTTCATGGAAAAATATGTCACACATTTTTTTTGGGGGGGGGATGTGCTGTACCAAATGTTGTTACTATCCCACTTTATGAAATATCACATTCTAAAAGCTAATTGCCTGGCTTACTAATTTATGTTAATAACTTAGTGTTCACCAATTGATAATTATGAAATTGAGGGAGGGGCACATCAGTAAGGGTTTGTAAACTACAACAGTGCAAATACACCCTAAACTTCCTCAAGGTACTCCTATGTCTCTGAGGGGAGATGAAGTAGCCAAACTCTGAGAACTCAATCTTCCAGAGACAATGGGTTTGGAGAGAGTAGCATCAAAGAAGCTGCATGCTCTTCCATAAGACAGCTCCTGCACTCCCAATCTTCTTTTCTCCAGGCTAAAAATAGGCAGTTCACTGAAACAATTCTCATATGAGAGATAAAAGCCTCTGATAGAAGCCATTATTCTACTTACTATGTCCAGGATAAGGAAGAGTAAAATGTTTTCCTTTGTAACATCCAATTTTGTAGTTAGTTGACTTTGAAAATTCTTTTTAACTCAAAAATCCATCTACAGAGTGCTGAGAAATCACTTAGGTTAAAAGCTCATGGCAAAGAAGGCAAGAATGTCATGGATTTCCATGTTGTCAAGATAGCTTATATAAAGACATGAGGGAAAACACAGGTGGCAGGCTGGGGAGACTTGAAGGAGACGTTAATCACTTTGAGAAATAGGGAGAGAACAGGATGACATTTCTGGGACCTCTCTGAAAACAGGGCACTTTGGCTTCTTCCCAGTTAGACTTAATCAACTTACATTCAAAGCCAGAGACTCAATCCCCTCAGCTTTTATGATGTCGTTTCTGTTTGGAAACACAACCCAAATTGGCTTGGTAAAGAAGGGAGGAAAATGTTAAGTTAGTTGACTTCAATCATCCCTGACTAACTGGACTTGCTATAAGTAGTTACAGGTGATGGCTACAGTATCTAATAAATTAGTCCAGCAAGGTTCAGTGGTTGGAACAAAACTTAAATGATCTTAGAAGAATAGATGTAACCTAGTATGAATAGGATTCCACACTCTCAGTATCTATCAGTTTTGACAAATACGCTCTTTTCTTATTTTTACTGATTAAAAATTTCATGGGATCATGTATATTTAATGTAATGGTTCTCAAGCTTTTTGGTCTGAGAACTTCTTTATACTATTAAAAAATAATGAGGCCATCAAAAACCTTTTGTTTATGTGAATTATTTCCATCAATATTTGATATATTAGAAAATAAAATGTCCTGGTAACATTACAAAAATAGTTTTGACTTCAAGAACCTCCTGAAAAAGGTTGAGAGCCCCTAGAGTTCTCCACACCACACTTTGAGAAGCATGGATCTAGTCTAAACTCCAAACATTTTATTTTGTTAATGAAGAACCTGAGTTGCCGAAATTTTAAGCCACTTGTCCAAAATCACAAAGTAAATGGAAGAATCAGCATTCAAAGCCAGGTATTCTCACTCGGGAACCAATGTTATTCCCATTGTACACAATTGCCCCCAAATCACGAGGGTTATTAGGATGTCTATTATATGGGTATAGGAACTAGACTTACGATTTCATTTGTATATATATATATATATTCCCTGATGAGAAAACTCCCTCTACCAATATAGGTCAGCATCCCCTCTGGAACTCATAGACTTAAAGAACTGTTTAGGGCATGGAGAAGTTAAATGATCTGCTCAGGGTTACATAGCCAGTTAGTGTCAGCAACAACAATTTTTACCTGGTTTTCCTGGATCCAAGGCCAATCTTGTTCACCATACCAAGTGCCTCTTGGGACACTCCCTAAACCTTGCTAATTAATAGCCAAACTTATTGTTAAGTGTCATTTATCCAACTAAAACTTCAGGATACTGTTAGAATAAAAAGCTATTATGTAAAGCCAAAAATGTGTAGCAATAGGCATAACATGATTTCCTAGAGTATGAAATTTTATATGAAACAGATCATCTTGGGCATCATTAAACTGAGGTTGATCCTTGAAGCACTTAAAACAACTGTCTATTATACTACATTATGTGGTCTTATCTATGTGGCTAATTCTCTCCACTGGAACACATAGCATCAATTCCTTCACTCTTCTTCATCCTGCAAGCTTTTTCAACACGGCTTCTCATAAATCTTCCATAGGTAATCTATCCAGTTCACTAGAGCTCATTCTTCAAATATTTAGTGAGTACCAGTTTAGTTCTTGGATTAGCTTTCTATTGTATCTCATTCTAAAGTTTCCAAAATGTTATGAAAACATTCTTATCTTACAAGTATATATGTATGTATATATTTATATATATGCATATTTAATATATGTAAACACAAAACAATATACACATTTACAAAATGCATTTATATGTAATATAGATGTATATACATCCATACAGATGTGCTTGTCTATATATACATGTGTGTGTGTATAAACACATGTGAATATGACACAAGACACATGCATATATGTATTCTGTGTATATATATATATATATATATATATATATATATATATACACATACATACAGAGACCTATATAGATATAGAAAAAGATATATTCCTTTGGAAACATTGGTTTTTGTTTTGACAATATAATAACACTGAAATTTTTAGTTTGAAAGAATTAACTCTATGACTTTATTGGAAAAAAATGTCATAGAGTTAATTCTTTCAAATTAAAAATTTCAGTTTTTTCAAACAATGTGATACTGGGCAAGTCTCATAACCTGTTCAGGTCCTCTCATCTACCAAATGAGAAGATTGGACTAGATGATCTTTAAGGTCATATCCAAACTAAAAGCTATGATACTGCCATCTTATAACAATCCAATATCCTCTTTCAATCATACACGTCTTTGATGTTGTTTTATACCATTATAATGAGCAAGTTATTGCACTTAATAAACTATAGCCTATTTACACCTGGCACACATCTTTCCATTGCTCTTGAGGTCAACTGCAATTTTTAGTCTTTTGATACCGTGCTGTTGTACAATTTAAAGTCTTAGAATACTGCCACAAGAATATTGGTGCTAAAAAAAAAGAGATGGGGGCTTTTGAAGGAGGGGGCAGTGAAAATATTTTACACACTTTCAGATTCAGTTCAACTTGATTTCCTCCTCCTCTTTAATTCTTGTCTTAACAAGGTAGGACAATGAACATTGTTCATCCACGTTTTCCTCCCATATGTGGCAAACTATACAGAACCAGGAAAAAATAGGCATACCTCTTTTCATTAACTCTACCTGAAACTTTATCTAGCCTGTAAGACAATATTATATCATGACTTGAGCATTCATAATATTATGTAATATTCACTTCTTTCTACTCAATCCTAGTCTAACGGGGCTAACACAACAACAATAATAAAACTAATAGAATTCATAAAGCATTTTAAGGACAGCAAAGCATTTTGAGTGTTAACTCATTTGATTCTCACAACAACCTTGTGAGAGAGGTTGTATTATTTCCCAGTTTTACAGATGAAGAATGAAATGAAAGGATGAGAGAGATAAGCTAACAAACCTGTGAATGTGAGCATTAGTTTCTGAGCAGTGGTTTTATTCTCAAATGTCATTTTCTACCATATTTCTTATAAAAAAATAACCTTCTGAGCAAATGTAAATAGAACCAACATATAAAGGTTGCCCTGACACCTAATCTTTACAACATTCTCTAACCTTAGAAATTTTGTTTTGGGCAAGGAAGGAAGGAAGGAAGGAAGAAAGAAAAAGAGACAGAAAGGAAAAGGAAGAAAGAAAGAATAAAATATTTCTAGCATGCGGTATTATTCATTTAGCTTTAAGTATTTGACCTTCTGGGAAATCCAGTTCCAAGTTTCCATTACAGTTTTCTTTAGCGCTGACTAGAGAGAAATGTTAGTGTTTTCACAGGGTCCATGTGTTTAGAGCTTGAGTATTTGCCATCTTGAGGAGCTCTTCAAATAAGAACATCATCTTTAAGACATAAAATTTGGAATGAGACTTTTTTGATAGTCATTTCTAATTATCTTGGAATGCCCTCCCCTAAAGGATTAAACAAATAACCATTCTTTAATTACCTAGTAAGTGTTGAGTACTGTGCTTGATGTCATGAGAGAAATAAGTCTTAGATGAGACAAAGTTTTTGCCCTCATAGAGTTTGCTTTCTAATAATAGGATATACTATGTATACAAATTGTAAAAAGCTTTAGGGTTTTTATTGGTGAGCAAAATGATTCTGCGACAAATTGTGATTTGTGTTGGATCACAATTAGCAAATGCCAGAGGTGAAATTTGAATTTAGGTCCTAAGACCACATATTTTTATTTGTAAGGAACCTTAGAGGCCGTCTAGTTCAACTTCTTTATTTTTCAAATGAAGAAGTAGAGGATCAGTGAAGTTAAGTGAATTGTTAGACTCACAGAAATAGCAAGTGTTAGAGGCAGGATTTGAACCCACATCTTCCTGACTCTAAGTCTAGCACTATATCCATTAAAAGGTATTACTTCTCAGAACATCACATCATAAGTATACTAAGGAGGTGCACAGATTTTTTGTGGGATTCAAAGGGAGAAGTTATTCATGGAGTACTCTACAGCAATAGTAGCCCTCGATCTGTAGTCAAAAGACATGGGTCCAGAAAGAAGTATTCCTTGGGGATGATCAAAAAATGCAAATACAATAGACATAGGCAAAAAAAGACAAAGATACTCAGTTCTGGAAAAGCAAAAACTATGAGGAGAAAAATTTGTTTATAAAGTCAAAAAGGATAGATGAGGAACTTTTCAACTGAATCCCAAACTTAGAAAAAAGTATCAAGTGTCAGGATAGAGTCAAAAGAGCATTGCATGTGGGGTCAGCTGACATTATTTTGAATACTGGCTCTGTTACTTCATAGCTGTGTGCCCTTGGCTATCTGGGGCTTAAGTTTCTGGGGTTGGACAAGACTGTTTCTAAGTTTCCTTCTCTCCCTTAATCTGTATCATGATGTCTAACCCAAGCTACATCTGCACAAGTGCATCCTCTTCAATATATTTGAGATATGCTCATCTAGCTTGTACTTCAAAGACCTCCAGTGAGGGGTCATAGTCCATTCCCTGAATGAGGGACTTTGGTACAGCTCTAATTGTTAGGAAGTTTTATTTTCTAAGAAAGCAAGAAGACAAGCAATTTGTTTTGTGAACCCAAACCTGCTCCCCTGAAACTTCGACCTATATGCATATATACATATATACACATATATATTCCCTTCAAATGCTTGGAAGACAAATACGAATTATGTCCTCTCTAAGTTCTTCTTCAGGTTAAACATTCCTGAGTGCCTTCAAATGTTTCTTATCAGGTACAGTTCCCAGTTTTTTCACTACCCTGATTGTCCTTCTCCAGACTTATTCTCTATTGATGTGACGCCTAATATTGAATGCTATATTCCAGATGTGCAATCCTAAAACCATCAGGAAAGGAAAAAAAATTACAATACATTAAAGTATGAAAACATATGGAATGCATTATTCCAATAAGGATTATGGGATAAAAATATGCATAGTTTGGTCTTTTTTAAGGTTTAGATAGCTTCACGGATAAGCAAATAATGAAGTATCATTTAGGGAAAATTGGATTTGGGAAGAATATATCTAATATTTTGAAATTTCTATCCTATCCTACCACAAATTTTACCTTGGTTCCTCTGCTAAAGGCAGAGTGTCGAACTAAATAAAAAATGGGCCTCACCTAGTGTGGTAATTTTTATATTGTGGTGCACTATGTGGCAAGTTACATAAGCTCAGGTATATGGGATTGCACAGAGCAAAAGCCTTAGAAATTGAAACACAGCAACTACTTGAGTATGTTTACAACACTTTTCCCCAGGAGATTTCACAGAGATGAATTAACTCACCCTTCTCAACAGGGGAGAATTGAACAGAATATTGTCATTTTAAAAATGTCTCCTTATGCTCTGCAGTTTTTCTTTGTCACCCAGTGGGAGAAACTCAGGATGCTGCCTCTAGATTTAACAGATAGAAATGAATAATACTCATTTGGAGTTCTTGCCTGCATCCTGGTAGATGCCGCACTCTTTATGTTCTCTTCTCCCAGGGATTGTGTGTGGGACAGTTCCCAGTGCTTCAGAGCATACACAGTTGGAAGGAAATAATTGTGATCTAAGGTCATGCCTCAGTCCAATGAACAGGAGAGGATAAGACCTGGCATGAAGAAATGACTGCTGATATTCTTCCAGGCAGACATAGAGGGAAGCTGGGAACTCCCAGCCTGAAAGAAGCTATGAGATTCAAAGTAATTGTCTATGGTGAACTCAGATTAGACCAGTGGTCCCCCTTAGGTTGGAATGCTACGTATTTTACTGAAAGTGGGTAGTGGAGAGAGAATGGGAGGAAAACTAGGAAGAAATTGTGGTTTTTCTTCCTACTGCAAAGGGAGGGGATATAGTCCAAGAAATCCTACAAGGACAGGGCAAGAAGGGGGTATATGAGTCTCAGGCAGAGCAAAAGCCAAACCTGTAAGTAATTTAATGAAGGATTGGAAGAACTAAGAAAGTAAGGTCTAGTTCTCCCCCAATATGTAAATGTAGTACCAAAGATGAGTTAAAACTTATCTAAATTATTTGAAAACTTTGACCTTTGTTACCCTCTTGTATGTTTTCTGCTACATTTTAGATCTTTGGTAAAATGGTCTAACAAAATGATGGTAGACATTTCTTAAAAGATAAGTGGCCCAATAGCATGAACAGATTCACAAAGAATAACTGAAAAGCAGAAATGACCATGTTAAAATGTGCTCTGAATCATTAATAATAAGATAAATGCAAACTAAAGCAAATGCAAAGTTTAATTTCATAATAAGCAAACGCAAAATTCCGTGTGGATCATTTCTTGTTGATGGATGCTACAAAAACTTCTATGGTTTCCAACATCAAAGAATGTCTGCTCCCTGGTTCAAAGGGTAGATTCAAACAAAATAGTACCTTGAATTTGTATGAGACTTTTCTCTCATAAATAATGACAGCCCATGTTTCTTTTTCTTTTTTTTCTTTTTCGTTTTTTTGTAGGGCAATTGGGGTTAAGCAACTTGACCAAGGTCACACAGCTAGTAAGTGTTAAGTGTTTGAGGCTGGATTTGAACTCAGGTCCTCCTGATTCAGGACCGTTGCTCTACTTACTGTGCCACCTAGCCACCCCAACAGCCTATATTTCTACAATTCAATAAAGGTTACAAAGATCTTTCCTAATAATAGTTTTGCAAAATGGGTGAGAGGTAAAATTTTCACAATCTTTCATGTAAAGAAATTGGGGTTTGGAGAAATTAAGTGTCTTCTTCATGGAAAAATGAATAGCAAATATCAGAAGCAAGATTCAAGCATACAAACAAATCCAGTTCTCCAGTCTTTAGGTCCAATGTTATTTCCAATTAAAAAAGTTAGATTAGCAAAGATGTAACAGCAACTTATTGTGAGGATAAAACACTATGACCAGGTGGGCTTTATATCAGGCTGCAGGGCTGGTTCAATATTAGGAAAACCATCAGCATAATTTACCATATCAATAACAAAATTAAGAGAAATTATATGATTATCTCAATAGATGCAGAAAAAAGCTTTGGACAAAATATAATACCCATTCCTATTAAAAACATGAGAGAGTATAGGAATAAATGGAGTTTCCCTTAAAATAATAAGCAGCATCTACCTAAAACCATCAACAAGCATTATATGTAATGGGGATAAGTTAGAAACATTTCCAATAAGATCAGGGATGCAAAAAAGATGTTCATTATCACCATTGCCATTCAACATTGTTACTTGAAATGTTAACTTTAGCTATAAGAGAAGAAAAAGAAATTGAAGGAGTTAGAATAGGCAATGAAGAAACAAAGCTATCATTTTTTTTTCAGATGAAATAATGGTATACTTAGAGAATCAACTGAAAAACTGCATGAAATAATTAACAACTTTAGCAAAATTTCACATAAACCATCGGCATTTCTATACACTAACAACAAAAGCCCAGCAGCAAGAGATAGAAAGAGAAATTCCATTTAAAGTAAATGTAGCTAATATAAAATATTTGGAAGTCTACCTGTCAAGACAAACCCAGAAACATATGAACACAATTATAAAACAGTTTTCATAGAAATAAAGACAGATCTAAATGATTGGAAATGCATCAGTTGCTTGTGGGTAGGCCAAGCTAATACAATAAAAAATGCCAATTCTACCTAAATGAACTTAGTTTTTCAGTGCCATACCAATTAAGCTACCAAAAATTATTTTGTAGATCTAGAAAAAAATAATAAAATTCATCTGAAAGAACAAAAGGTCCAGAATATCAAGGGAATTAGTGAAAAGAAATGCAAGGGAAGGTAGCCTAGCTATATAAAGTCTAAAACTGTATTATAAAGCAGCAGTCATTAAAACTACTTGGTACTAGCTAAGAAACAGAATGGTGGATCAGTGAAATAGATTAGGTACACAAGACACAGTAGTCTGTGACTATTGTAATCTACTGTTCAATAAACTCTAAGACACCAGTTTCTGAGGTAAGAATTCTCTATTTGACAAAAACTGCTTACAAAACTGGAAAACAGTATGGCAGAAACTAAACAAAGACCAACATATTACATGGCATACCAAGAAAAGATCAAAATGGGTACATTATTTAGACATAAAGAACGAAACTATAAGGAAATTAGGACATCAAGACTAGTTTACCCGTCAGATCTATGGAGAGGGAAGAATTTAGATCTAAATGAAGAGTTAGGGGATATATTGAAATACAAAATGGAGAATTTTGATTACATTAAATTGAAAAATTTTTGCACAAAGAAACCAAATGCAACCAAGGTTAGAAAGGAAACAGAAAACTGGGAAACAGTTTTTACAGCAAATGTTTCTGATAAAGGCCTCATTTCTAAAATATATAGGGAACTGAGCCAAATCTATGAGAATACAAGTCATTCCCCAATTGATAAATGGTCAAAGCATATGAATAGTCAACTTTCTGATGAAGAAATTAAAGTTATCTATAGTCATATGAAAAAATGCTCTAAATCATTATTGATTAGAGAAATTCAAATTAAAATACCTCTGAGGGTACCACATCACACATATTATATTGGTTAACAGGACAAAACAGGACAATGATAAATGTTGGAGAAAATGTGGGGAAATTGGAACACTGATGCATTGATGCTGTTGTGAACTGTTCCAACCATTCTGGAGAACAATTTGGAACTAAGCCGAAAGAGCTATAAAACTGTATACACTCTTTGATCTAGCAATACCACTACTAGGTCTACATCCCAAAGAAATCATAAAAAAGAGAAAAGGACTCACATGTACAAAAATATTTATAGCAGCTCTTTTTGTAGTGACAAAGAATTGGAAATTGAGGGGATGCCATCATTTGGGAAATAGCTAAACAATTTGTGGTATATGAATGCAATGACATACTATTATTCCATAGGACAAAAAAATGGTAAGCAGAGAGAATTCAGAAAAACCCGGACATTCTTACATGAACTGATGCTGAAGGAAGGGAGCAGAATGGGGAGAACACTGTACACAGTAATAGCAACATTGTGTGATGACTGACTTTGTTTCACTTAACTCTTCTGAGCAATGCAATGCTCTTAGATAATTCCAAAAGACTCATGGTGGAAAATGCTATCTACATCCAGCGAAAGAACTGTAGAGTCTGAATGCATATCAAACCATACTATTTTCCTTTTTGTTGTTGTTGTTTTTCCTTTTTCATGATTTTTCCCTTTTGTTCTGATTATTCTTTTGTGACATGACTACTGTGGAAATATGTTTAATATGATCATACATGTATATCCTACATCAGATTGCATGCCATCTTGGGAAGGAGAGAGTGGAGAGAGGGAGGAAAAATTAGAACTAAAAATCTTATAAAAATGAAAATTGAACACTAAGATAAATAACTAAATTTTAAAAAAATAAAAAAAAGAAAGTTAGGAGCTATCAAAACTCACATTATATCTAGATCTTACCTACTGGGCCACTATTTAAGACTACAAGTTACAGAGTGGTTTCTTATAGGAAAGTTCTCATTGTGCACTCCTTATAGTGGTGAAATAACAGGTCTGAATTTAAAAAAAAATAAAAGGAACATCTTTTCATTCCCTATTGAATAATGAAGTTAAGACATATGTCAAAGATCTAAGAACTACTTGTATTAACCTGGAACTTGAAATAAGATCCTTTTAGTCCTTATCCATTGAGGTTTGCTTGTAATTACTTAACAAAATTAGGGTAGGAAAGCCAGTCTATTGCTGCTGCAGGGAAATATGAAACTCCAAATTAATTAGCATGAAGAAGACCACGAGCATTTCTTCCTTCTTAATAAATCAAAGAGGTTGTATGTTGTTCTCCCTTTTCCCATACTGCTTTGGGTGAGTATGGGGAAAATCATACCCTTGAGAAGCTTTGTCTTGATATGTTGAAGAGGAAGACACATAAATTGAGCCATTGGGGAAGAATGAAGCCATCAGGCACAGCAATGACTACTTTTAATGAGGCCATTTGTATTAGCCAGCAGGTAACCTTAGGGCTATGTTAAACCTGAGAAAGACAGGAAGAAATCAAGAAGCAGAGAAAGGAAGGGAGTGAGAGCCCTAAACTGGCAGTTGGCCAGTGTTCCACTGAGAAGGAGCTAAATTATGCATCTTATTTAGTACATTTATTAAAAGATATTCTAACATTTCTAGGCAAACGTCCCAAAACAAATGTGACTATCAGTTAAGCACCCTGCAGTCCTAAGCAGATTTAATGCATTACAATTTTCTCATAATAGCTTCTCTGTGTTTGCCGAATTTCATCTTGATACCTTTTTTATGAATTGTCACTGTGTGAAAATTTTAAAGGGACCAAATCTACACATTTTATTTGGGGGAGCTTGTCAAAGTCAGAAATAATCAAGACTAGAAAGAAGCAGATAAGTGAAACCAAGTGATAAATACTTTCTCTTCCATGCAAAAAGTTTGCCCATTCTATGCCATTCTTTGGCTAAAAAAAAATGGTATCTTGCAAGAAACCACCTAGTTTTCTTTATTATAGTTCTGCAAAGCACTTTCCTTAAAATAATCCTGTGAGGCAAGTAGTGCAAGTATTATTACTCCTTTTTTACTATGAGGATGCTGAGATTTTAGAGACTTGCCCATGTCCAAACAACTTTTGGCCTCTTATTTTCCTTCAGCTTCTATTTCTCATTGTGTCAAGCATTTTGATCCTAACACACAACATGATTCTAGAACTTCAGTCCTTGACTTTAGAAAAAGCAAAATTCTACCAATTAGGTTGAAGAATAAGAAATAAATTATGCTTGACAGTGTACTCACTTGAGATTTTTATCATTTTTTCTCTTGCATTTGGTTCACATTTGACATGCATAATAGGAAGAAAAAAATTGACTCAACTTTAGTGTAGTTACCTTTGAAAAAATAGTGGTGAGAGAGAAGAAGAAAAAAGATTATTTACTGAAAGGAATTGCATACCCCAGTGATCCTCTTGCCATTTCTAATGGATGTTTAGGATGGAATCAGGGAAGCCTCTCAGAGCTGATATACCACCTTCTAACTGGGGAAATCCAGGAATGCCACAGAGATGGCATGGTGATTACATCTACCATGGCTCAATTTATTCTGTCTCTGGTGATATTAAACTATAATATCTTAGTCTCTCTCTCAAACAAAAACCTTGAGGGATAGGAAGGAGTCTAAATGTTCTTATGCAGATATGTAGCTTAGATTAAATCTAAATTACTTTTCTATCACAAATATGTTGTTCTTTCTCATGAGTTTTGCTTCTCAATCCGACTTTGTCCTCATGTTCACATTGAGAACTGGTACCTAGTATAGGCATAATACATGAAATACTTTGTGGGAGTTGTGGAAAATAGACTCATACTTTCCATGATTGTGTATCATTACTACACTTTATAGATGTATCCTCCACCATTCACTGAATGCTTACTATGGTTAAATCAATTTCATTGCTAATCCAGATCTGCACATAGATAATATGATTGCTTCTAGGCTACTTATACTAACAATAATTGATCATCCTTCTCTTACATCTTTTGGGTATGAACACCCTTTCAATCAATGTAGATGACAACTGTTCTATTCCATAGTAGATGGTCTTCTTGCCATACTGCAGAAGAAGCAAGCAAACAAAAGCCTCATTGTTTTCTCACCAGCCTTCTGAGTGTTTTCCAACTTATATAGAAGAGATTTCAGATGAGAGATTGCAAAGTCAAGCATGAGCAGGTTTCCAGAGGACTGGTGCTATGAACAGCTTTAAGGTTCTGATCACGCAGTATAGTGAACTCTCTATTTATTCAGCACTAAACTGAAGCAAAACATTCACAGAAACAATTACGGCATCCACAATGTTATAACATAACAACTTTTCACTAAAGTGGCCACATAGTTTTTACCAAAGTGGCCACATAGTTTTAAACAGAAGATACCTTTCAATAAGTCCTTAACTCAATTATCCTTAAGGAGAAAGCCTCCTTAAGGGAAGCAAAGTACAAAGGTCAAAGTTCTTCACCCCAGGTCACATTGTCTTAATCTCTCAATCAAAAAGTCTTCTTTTTTCTTGATTGGAGATTAGTTCCCAATTACCTTAATTCAATCACTCTTAAGAGGTACAAGGAACAGGGTACAAAGTTCTCCCACCCCTAGACTACAGTAAATCATGATCTTCTAAGTCAGCATTAAGTACTCAAGGAGAGGTCTTTTCTTCTTGCCTGAAGGCTGGCTTCCAAATTCCATGTTTACTCTTCCATGGTCCCAGCTTTTGACTGAATTTACCCAACTGTCAGCTGAATTCAAAGGTAGACAGCTCTCAGCTCCTCATTCAGCTCCTCATCCAATTCCTCATCCAGTTCCCATTCAATATTGAAGTTCACAGTGTCCAGTCCACCTCAAGTGCTTTACAGTTCCTGTTTCTGGGAAGAAAAAGCTTAACAGAGCCAAAACAACATTCATTCACATTGCCAGCACCATCATCATTTCACTTTCTGCCTGTGAAATCCACACAGATCCACAAACAAAATCTGAGAACTCAACACAAATTGTCATTATAGTCCCAGGACCTCTGAAACCCTCCTCTACGACTTCTGTAAACAGACAACAAGAAAATCATTTTTCAGGGCTTCCAGTAAGGTCTTAGGGCTTCTGTGCAAAATATTACAAACACAAATCAACACAGATAGGACAAACAAACAGAGTGTGGGGATACCACAAGTTTTCTCCTTTTCAACTCTGCCACCGCAAGTGTTCACTTCTCAGTTCTGCTCTCTTTCAGCTTGTTCTCAGCTTTTTATCTGGTCATTAGTTCCTCCCTGTTCCACCCCTTCCTATTGCATCAGCAAGTTTCTCCCACTGTGGGTTTCAGAAGTTCTGTTTCTTAAGAAAGACTTGATAGAATCAAGACAAGGCTTAACTCAGTGGTTCTCAACCTGTTGGTCACAACCCCTTTTGGAGTCGAACAACCCTTTCACAGAGATCACAGGAGTCAGCTAAGACAATAGGAAAACACATATTTTGATGGTCTTAGGAACTGAGACACGGCTCCTCTATCTGTCTCCAAGCGGGTCCATCTATATGCAGATATGCTCACATACAAGTATTAAAGGGTCACGGCATTAGGAAGATTGAGAACCACTGGCTTAACTGAAACAAGACCCTAAGTACTTGTTTGCTTGCCATTACAGAGATGCAAAGCCTTTCTGTATATTTGAAGCCTTCCCTGTCTGGCAGAACCTGTCAAACTTTTTGCTTTGCTAGCATAGCCTTTAAGAACCACATTGTAACTTCATACCACAATAAGGTATGAGGGTAGAACTTTAATTAACTTTTTACTGAAATACTCTTGGTAAGTTCTACCTTTGTAGGTTGAACACAATGGTAAATTACTTACAAAACAACTTTACCTGCTCTCTTTCCTTTTGATCTGGTTTTCTCTAATTACTATTCTTATTTCATTATTCATATTGGCTACATGACATGATAACCTGGGCAAATATATCTTTTGCTAAATTTTTTTTTGCTGTCCTTATTTTCCTCTTAACCACCCTTAGTCTTTTGCCCTTGACATGTGATTTGTCCTAGCACTTCCTCAAAATTTCAGAAAGAATTTTTAAAAAGAAAAAAAGAAAAGAAAAATCAGAAATATCCTTTATTTCCTGCTTAAAGTGGATTAAAATTTTACAATTCAATAAATTATAATAGTTAGCATTTCTAATGCATTTTTAGACTTGGAAAGGACTGCACACATGTTATTTCATTTAGTCACAATTAGTACTATCAGGTCTTGGATTTAATACAAAATTATGTATCAAAGAATCATAGAATCTTAGAACTGGAAGGAACCTCAAAGCTCACCTAACCTAAACCATATCTGAACAGGCATATTCAATCATTATGGGAAGTGGTGATCTGGTTATTTTGGTGGTATAAAAGTCATCTAGCAAAATATCTTCTCCCTTCTGGGTATTAAGGCAGCAAGAAAACTTCTGATAGCCCCTGATACTTTCTATATTCATGGATGGCGCATATCTGTGATTTCTTTCAGTGAGACTCTTTGCAACCCTACATCTTATTCTGAGTTTCTTGGCTCTTGGCTACTTGTGTGAAACTTTGACCATCCCTGAATGTTGCTCCCATTCCTGAGTAAGTTCTGACAAAGTTTAGGATATTAGAGTATGAAAATGATTTCAGTTATTAAAAAAACAAACAAACAAAAAACTCCAAAAGCTAGTTGAAGAGTTTTTTTTTCTTTTTGTTTTACCTAGTTTGTACCTGTTTGTACCTAGGTCAGATGAAGATTAATACTTATTTTCATCTAGCCCTTATACCTTCAAGTTTTTTTAAGTCCTTTTCAACTGTTATACTAATTTATTTTCTCATGCTTATACAGACAAATGTGTGTG
>CM053589.1:65951618-65981579 GCA_028646515.1 Pseudochirops corinnae | reverse complement strand
TAAATTTCTCATAGCTGCCTTAGGGTAATGGCACCTATATTTAATTGACACAGTACTTTCTTTTTTTTTTTTCTTAAATTTATTTTATTTTTTAAAATTTTCATTGACTTGTTTATTTACTTTTAGTTTACAAGATTCAGTTCTACAATCCCTTGAGTTTCAATTTTTCTCCCCTCCCTGCCCCCTGCCTCCATGGCGGCGTGCAATCAAGTATAGGATCTGCAAATACTTTCACATTGTACAATAGTCTGGTTGTGTAGAAGGATTGTAACCAACGGAGTGAACAATGGGAAAAAAGAAAAAAAACCAAACATGAAAAAGAACTATAGCATGTTGATTGCTTCAGTCTTCATTTAAACTTTGGTCTTTCTAGATCTTTCTCTGAATGTAGATATCTCCTTCCATCCTGAAACTTGTAGAGTTGTCTTATACGGACACAGTACTTTCTAACAATATATATTACAAAATTATTGTGGTATATTTTTCAGGATGCTACTAAACCTCTTGCCGAATTCAGTTGCATATATCTTGATGGATATACACTCTATGTACTCCTGGAGAAGACCAGAGAATTAGTATGTATTTTTTTAGGGGATTTAATTCTATTTCTAGATTCAGGCTTAAAGTCTTTATTCTTTATCTTCATATTTATCAAGTTCAAATAAAAGTTTGATTATAATTGGAAAAAAGATTTCAAGATATACAGTCTATTTAATGTGTTTTTAGTGGAGTAATATGGTTTGATTTCACATATGTAACCAAGTATTTCACCTTCCTCTTAAAAATGGAAGCTGTTCTTAGTTCTATTTAAAAGCAATTATAATGGATCTAAGGGCAAGCAAAGTCATGAAGAGTTTAAGTTGTCTTCCTGAAAATTGTTACATGTTATACATTAATTGTTCTTGACACTGTAATGTTGGTAAAATATTTTGAATAGAGAACATTTGTGTATTTACTGTATTTACAGTATATGGTTAGGCCATGAATTCAGAATAGAATCAATCTTTGTCACAATCAGTAAGAGCAGTAAAAAGAAAAAAGTTCTGGAACTTCTGGGTGACTTGTCTAATTATTACAAAATCTAGAATATTTCTCTTTATAGGACTGGAGTTTAGGGATACGCTCTTTTTGTCTCCCAGTCAATAAAGTATTTCTTTTGTTATGATGATGTTTATTGGGATGGTGATGGTGGCTGTGAAACTACCATAGATCATATTTTTTATACTGTTCATGGATCCTTTTATCTTTGAATGTTTTAAGATAGGTGGCACAGTGGATAGAGTCCTGGAGCTGGAGAACACCTGAGTTCTCAGACATTTCAAGTTTTATTACCCATCATTCAACTTCTGTAGGGCTCTTTTTCTTCAACTCTAGAATTGGAATAATAATAATGGCATCTGCCTCCCAAAGTTGTTGTGAGGATCAAATGAGGTGCTATTTGTGAAATGCTTTACAAACCTTAAAGAGCTAAGCCTTAGGCTGCATAAATGCCAAGTATTATTTACTCACACATTCTGTGCCTGAAGATAATGATAATTTCAGGAGGAAGAGACTAGTAAGTTAAAATATACCTCCCCTCACCAGAAGTTTCAGGGAGCACACTCTCAAATTAGGTACAAAGCTGTAGGGTAGGAGAGAGAAAATAAAAGATTAAGAGTCTCCTTAGCAATTTGGGGGTTTTCTTCCTTTTGTTACCTAAAACATTAGAAATCAAGATTGCCAGGCTTTTTTCAGGCAGCCTGGAACAGCAAGAACTCTGAGGCCACTGGCCAAGATTCTATCAAGCGGTGACTAATTTTTGTCACAGATTAGGCAGGTAGGTAACCCACACCCTAAAGCAGAGGTAGAAATCAGAATGTAAGGAGGAGAGAGGGCTCTGTAGGTATAGGTTGCTTGTGAATGAATGTTCCACCTCCAATCCTTAAGAATTGGGAAGGTATCTAAGAGGAAGTTTTTAAAAGATATTGAGAAACATATGAATGCTTAGCCTTTCCCCTTCCATTTTCATTATGCTCAATAAACTATGGGCTCCCAATATGTGATATCTGAGTACTATGAAGATGTATCTGTATTAGGGAGTGGAGCTGATGACTATAGAAGTCATATAATGAGTGTTTGCTCTGGAGCTGCTGATTTCATAATTCTAATATCTCATGATATATTTTATATCATCCCCCAGGGAAATTTCAGTCCTGAATTTAACCTACTTGGTGTTGCTTCTCTTGAAGCCACATGCTGTGGCAATAAAATAGACTAGATGATTTTTTTTCAGGATGACCAATTTCTGGTGACCAGAAGGGAATCTTTTGAGATATCATCCAACCAGTATGACAGGGAGGAGCTGAGGTTTTTGGAGAATTCAGACATTGCATCCTCACTATCGTTCTGTAAGTTTAAGAAAGGAAATCCACAAGCCAGTTTGTACTACTGCTATTACTATATGGTTCAAGTCACGTTTGCTATCTGTATGCACATTGTTATTTTTCTGCATTATAATGATGGTTGGCATTTATATAGTTCTTTAATGTTTAAGTTGAACTTCACAATAATTCTATGAGATAAGTAGTATAGGCAATATTATCTCCAATTTTTTAAGAAAAGAAAAGAGACAAAAGGAAATGTGACTTGCCCATGGTTGTACAACTAGCAGTACTAAGAGGAATATCTCATCCTAAATCTTTCTAATGCTGGGTCTTACATTTTATTCACTATTCCATGCTGCTTTTCAACCCCCACCCCTTTCTCTCTCTTGTTCGTTTTTATATGACTAGCCAAGATATATAGAGTCTTCTGTTTGTGTCTGTTTGACAAAACTTGTGTCCATACCCGAGTTCCAAATCTCACAAAGCCCATCATTTTTGTAAGTCTACACTGATAAATCAATGTGTAAAATTATATCAGATTGTGAAACAATTGTTTCATTTTAATGGATTAAATTCTTTGTTTTCTCCATTAAATTCCCAATTCAGAATTTATACCTTGTACCTGGAATGAAATTTTATCAGTGAACACATTTTTTTTTCAATTGAGTTTTTTTTTTTGTCTAATAGATAATGTTGAAATTTGAGGTGATAAACTAAAGAAACCCTGTGATGGAGTTTAAGCAAGCCAGACCAGTAATGAGAACTAGGATGGAAGTATGTAAGCAGTAATGCAGTCTCAGTTTATGTCCAACAGCATAATTAAAATGCTGCTTTTAGGTACAGTTGAGTGTGGTCCTGCTTTTTTGAAACACTGTAGGGGTCATTTGAGTTCCAATAGTTGGTATTTCTTCTCTGAATACTATGTAGGGAGGACATTATTTAGGCATTTCTGTACATTTATTTTTTCTCTTTTTTGTGGGTGATAGAGAGGAAATAATAGGAAAAAGACAAATGCAAACTTATTTTCAGTTGGTTTCTTTCATCCATGTATATCACATTTTCATCTATATTTGAAGGAGACTCAGAACCATTGAAACACTTATTCAGTTGCATCTTTTTTTTTAATTAAAAGGGATTCCTTGATTGATTTTCAAATATATAGATCCAATTTATGAAGTTTAAGATCAAAGACATTCCCTACATATCTAATTGTTGTCACTATTGTTAAATGGTTTGGTCGTGTCCAACTCTATTTTTAACCTGATGGCTCACCAGGCCCTTCCATCCTTCACTGTCTCACCATGTCTGTCCAAGTTCATGTTCATTGTTTCCATCACCTCCTTAATTTATTGAACAGAACTCGTTATCTGGAGTCTGAGAAAATCTGAGTGTAGACACCAGAATGTATTCTGTAATTCATGTAATTCATGAATAACATGTAATTCATGTTCCAAATGAAAAGGTATGGTTTCTGACACAGAAACAACAGATAAGAAGGAAGACATTCTGCTAGCCCAGCGGTTCTCAACTTGTGGGTCGCAACCTCTTTGTGGTCGAACGATCCTTTCACAGGAGTCACAGGAGTCACCTAAGACCATCGGAAAACACATATTTCCAATGGTCTTAGGAACCTCCTCTATCTGTCTCCAGGCCAGTCCACCCACATGCAGACAAGCCCACAATATGACTATTAAAGGGTCTTGGCATTAGGAAGGTTGAGAACCACTGTGCTAGGCAAAATCCTACTTCAAGGATCTCTATCTAAAAGAAGTAAAAAAGTCACAAAGAAGGAATGATGACATTTAGGCAGCTGTATTATCATCCAGGGGCTGGTGTGCTTCTAGGAGTCTAAGACAGTAACCCTAAATGACAAATTTATTTAGGGACCCAAAATAAGGGAGAAAACAGCCAACATATGATAAAGTATGAGAATAAAGAGATGCTAAATATAGGCCAAGGGGAGATGGGGGATATGTACCAAACACTGAAAGAAGAGTAAAATAAATGTTGGAAGCCACTTTTGGAAAGCTGTGGCCTAGAGTATAACTCATATAACCTATGACAGGGGTGGGAAGCCTGTGGTCTCAGGGCCACATGTGGCCCTCTAGGTCCTCAAGTGCATCTCTTTGACTGAATCCAAACTTTACAGAACAAATCTTCTTAATAAAAGGATTTGTTCTGCAAAACTTGGACTCAGTCAAGACTGCACCTGAGCATCTAGAGCAGCGGTTTTCAACCTGTGTGTCGGGACCCCTTTGGGGGTCGAATGACCCTTTCACAGGGGTCACCTATGACCATTGGAAAACACATATTTCCAATGGTCTTAGGAACCAAGATACCACTCCTCTGTCTCCAGAAGGGTCTGCCCACATGCAGACATGTCCACATACGAGTATTAAATGGTCGTGGCATTAGGAAGGTTGAGAACCACTGATCTAGAAGGTCACATGTGGCCTTGAGGCCGCAGGCTCCCCACCCCTGGATGAGCTTTAAAGTATCTAATTCAAGAACAAAACGTTTTTTTTTTCATAATTTAAAGGTTATTTTTTAATTTGAAAATATTGATATAACCAAGTCTATTATTTTAAAATAAAAAAGGAAACTAGTAATGTAGAAATTAGAGAATCCATTACAAGGTGATTATTTTTTAGTTGCGTGTGGTTTTGTGAGAGAATTGTATTCTTTACTGGATTTATAAATATGACATAAGTGGACAGGGATATCAGTCAGTTCTTAAAATAAGCACAGATATTTTCTACTTAGTTTCAAGCTTTGAAATATACATAGCTACCATATGGAAACTTTGGGAGCCAGTTTTTGGCCCTGATGGCTCAGGGGCTGGTACTTTATAATAACAAAATGTCTTCTAATTGCTTGTGACACTGAATAAATCAAAATTTTGGACATTGCTGAGCCAGTATTGAGTATGCATATAAAAGTACATAACCCATTTGTCTCTCACTTTTCCTTGGTGACATTAAGTAAAGAAGCTACTTTAAGCTGGATGGTAGGCAAGGGGCAGTTGGCTCCATTAATCCACTCACTTGTCATGAGTCTATGAGCACACAATGGCCCTGTTTCTTTTCTGTCTGTTCTTTCCTGATATTAGATGAGAAAGTATTTGGAGTATGGATTCATAGAGGTTGCAAACTTATGTGTTCAGGAGATCCCAAATATCCTGTCAAGGAACCAGAGTTGTTGAGAATCCCTTAGAACAGTGGTCTCAAGCTAAAATAGAAGCAGAACCACTAATACATAAGGATTCCTAGGGCCACATATTGACTTAGAAAATCATGTATTAATATTCTCTATGTTCTTTTATATTTTTATTTTTTAAAATATTTCCCAGTTGCATTTTAATCTTGTTTGGGTGCAGCCTTATATTTAACAGCTTTGAACTTGAAGATGTATCAGGAGCCCTAGGAGTGAAGATTTAAGTGATCAGCAACTCTGAGATGGACACATTGAGCAGCAACTTTGTGGGCATTACAAGATTTGGAAATCTCACAGGCAGCCCCTCAGTGTTGTAACCCTGCATCAGTAAAACTTAGAAAAAGGCAGTACAGCAGTCAGACTATAATTCATATATTCCCTTCTTTAGATTCTGAGTAGAAGTTGGAAATTGGGAGGAGTAGCAGTCACAGCAGATTAGTGACTTTGCTCAACCAAGAGGTAGACTTAAAGGAAACATGAGGACTCCCTTAAGGAGAGGACTTCTAAGTACTCTAGTTCCAAGAGTACAACATGTGTTTTTTTCACATATGCCTTCTTACTATGGATCCCATCTTCCTCAGGGACCTAGTATGAATAAGGGAAGAGTGTGTCTCTGGTTTGTGGTGAATGTTTTGCACCAGTGGTTCTTGCTATACCTTCTCAGCAAATCTTTTTTTGTTCTAAAAGCTAATGGAATTTATATGATTGATTAATCTTTGATGAGGAGCACATATCAGAGGATGCTTTTGAATGATAGTATTCAAACTTCCAATCCATCAGGGTTATCTAATAGTATTCTAAGAGGGTAGTAGTCAACTGAACCTCTAGGGACCCCAAACTACAAGTGGAGGTAATGTTAAATAATAGGCCTTGCTTTGCTGGTTCAGAGACAGTGTGGAATTTGTTGGTAACACCATGAAGATTTCCAGATTTAAGAAAGCTCTGTGGGCTCTCTCAACTGGGTTCTTCACCTGTATATTGAAATTTTTAACCTTAAAAATGTCAGCAAGCCTTCCACCTCTAAATATTATGCATATATCACTATGCTGAAATTCAGTAGGGTCAGATATAAAATTCTTATCACTTAAATACTTCATTGGCTCATTGACCTGGGTTCTTCCTTCAGCAATTTCAATTATTGAACCCACTCAACCTTTGTCTTTATCTGTTGTTTATGTTTCCCTATAGAGTCACCCAAACAGTATCATCTCAGGAAATTGGTTTAATTTGAATTTGTTCTTCAGGTGTAGCATTACATGAACTCCCATGTGTACCATAGGAAAATATTCCAGAAGAAGAATAATATGTATTTTGTGTTTCACCAGAGAGGGCTGATGGCGACCTGGGTTTGTATTAGAAATCCTTCCTGCACTAGAGATAAAGTTGATAGCACTTAGTTTTAGCACCTCTAAAGGTACTAAAATTTTCTAGCCCTCATACCAAGTGAGGTTTTCCCCATATGGGCTACCTTTGTCTCACTGGCTTCTTTAATAAAGCTATGGAATGGTGGTTTACGTTTATGCATTCTCTCTTTCCTATACAAGAGGAATCCAACTGACTTGACACTGAAAGGGAATTTGGAATTCTCATTCTCTCTCCCTCCTCCATAAAATGTGTGCTTAATTAGTGGAATTCAGACTTCCAGGAATCACATCAGTTATTGACAAAGAGTATCCCAAGAGTTCTTACTCTTAATTCATCCGTAGTACTACAAACTCCTACCAGAACAATGTAAAGCGTTCAGAAGTGGGAGACAAAGATAGTGAAAATCATTGATATTGTGTCGTATTGGATTAGTTAAAAAGAATTGGAGATTTTTATTCTAGAGATGAAAAGATTAAGTGAGCATGATACCTGTCTTGTAATATTTGAAAGATGGTCACATGGAAGAGGCACAAGATTTATTCTGCTTGGGGCAAGAGGAGAGAAAGAGGAACAAGAACTGGAAGTTTCAGAAATGTGTATTTTTAACTCAATTAAAGCTTAAATTTCCTTACAGTTAGAACTATCCAAAAATGGAATGGTCTCCCTGGGGTGGTAGTGGATTGACATGTACTAGAGGTCTAGAAGCAAACTTGGGATGGTCAGTTATCACACATGATATGGAAAAGATTCCTACAGACAAAGAACAGACTAGATACCCTCTAAAATCCCTTCTGGTTCTCATATTCTTTATTTGTAACCATTATAATATTATAATATTTTTTAAAGCCTACCCTAAACTGATTGCCTTCTCATGGTTAGAATTTCTATTGAAAGGTTTGATGCTTTAGTGTAAAAAGGAAAGATCTGAGAACATGTGAGTCTGAGCACCAGACACGTGACTTAATTTTACCATGGTATGTATGCTAATTGAAATTCTTTCTCTGGTCATAAATGCATTTACCTTTTTTAATGTAAAAATTAATATATGACAGAAATAGATAAATATGCTTCAATTTATGTAGGTATATATCATATCTATAAATATATTTCTTAGCAGTTCTACTCAAAAAAACTACAAGTAAATCATGTTATGGGAGAAAGTCTGAGTAATTTCTGATGAGCTGTCGGGTCATGTTAAGTTCATTTTATGAAACAATATACATTTGGTATTTAATTTGGGGCTGATAGTGCCAAGTAATTTTTAAAAGCAAAAAGAAGTGATGGGTTTTACTTATGAGACATTACCTTTAGATTACTACTGCTGGGATGAACAGTAGCAAAGAAATTTTTCTGTCTCAAGGGCCACACGCTATCTTTTTGTAAAAATGCATCTTCAGCAAATGAAGGATGACTTATTTTCACCTTAAATTTTAAAGCACCCTGTTATACACAAGAGCTGCTTAAACTTATATGCAAGATGGTCTTCCAGGGCCCATGAAAATAGAGCAGAGGGATTTCGAAAGAGGAATCTAGTTAACTTCACCTCTCTCGACTTTTTTCCACACTGGAACCTCTCCTAGGAACTCTGCATATGTAGAAAATAGTTCTCTATGCAATGTGACTTGATGAGTGCTAAAAGGCTTTCTTGACCCTTCAAATCTCCCTCTTCCCTCTGATCTGGTGCCTTAAATTCCCACCAAGTAAAAGCTATTCTTTGCATTAAAGTATTATGCCTTTCAAGAAATTTCTGTTAAAATGCAAATCTGTTACCCAGGGGCATGGCACATTCATCCATTACCACCTGTTAACACTTTACTAAAGATTTGTTCATAAATTTTCAATACAGAGCAGGCCCTCATAAATGAAATAGCTAAGTTTTTGTTGGGGAAGGTGGTCTGGAAGATAAATTGTAATGGAAGTGCTGATCAAGGAGATGGGTTTTCTGGGAGTGAGAATCTACTGATGTGCTGGAGACAGATCATAGACATCATGAAAGATGACTGTAAAATTTTCAGTTCAAACATCTATACTTTGATTATGAGCAAAAGTTACAAGTTAGTGTTTGATTTATTGTTTTGCTTATTGTCTAGACTTAAGAAAGTGATGAAGATAAAGTTAATGATGATTAAGCTTAAAAATTTGCCATACACTGAGAGCCCATTATTAAATATTTATCACGACATCTCTAGCTTTAAACGATGAGAGAGAAATTTGAGGGATAATGAACATTTTTTTACTTCAAAGTTTTTCCGAGAACTAGACCTGACTCTAACCCAGTCATACAGTTGCCTTATCTTTCAAAAAGAGTGTCAAAGTATATTTGTATATGCTTGTGGGGCATGGTGGGGTGGTGGTAAAAAGTTATGTGATGGATGAGAACCCAGAAATATAAGTAGATATGTGGAATTTTAAGGCTGAAGGGGTACCATAGTATCATATTTGTCAAGAGCCTCTAGTGCAATGTAGTGATACCATTTCATTTGAGTTCCTTAGGCAACTAGGTAGCACAGTTCTGGATCCAGTCGGGAAGATTTGAGTTCAGATCTAGCCTCAGACATTTCCTAGCTGTGTAAACCTGGATAAGTCACTTAAATTCAGATTTCTTATCTGTAAAATGGAGATAATAATAGTACTTATCTCCCAATACAATGGTGAGAATAAAATGAGATATTTGTTAGATGATTTGCAAACCTTAATACTCTATATAAATTAGCTATTATTTATTGTTTTCTACCTTTTAAATTAGTAATTGAATGTGAGGGTGAACTTAGAATAGTTTCTGTAGCAATTAAGTTTAGCCATGTTGAAGGTTTGTTCATGACTGTTGCTGATATAAAATATCAATCATTTTGTTGATAAGGATATACCCTTGATAAAACTTCACAAACTCATTTAATGTAAGTGTACTGTTGAAAATACTCTGAAGAAAAAGAAAATATGGCCTTTGTCCTAAAACCTGAGTAGACCAGTATTTATGTTTTTTAATAGATATACTGAAGAGTTTGAGGCTAGTCTGCCAGAGTCTTAATACAGTATGTAAAAGTATTACACTTCTATCTTTAAAATTATGCCTCACATGCATATATGTGTATGTGCACACATATGTACATGTGTGTATATATGTATGTGTGTATGTGTGTGTATATGTATATATATATATATATGTGTGTGTGTGTGTGTGTGTGTGTGTGTGTGTGTGTATTACCATAGAAGTATACTTTCATCCTGACAGCAGTCAAGACTTAATAATACATCCTAATGAGTGGCTTCATTTTTTTTGCTTCACCTAAGACTAGGGCTTTCGATTAATTTGTGAGGTCATTGAAAGAACAGCTTATGATTACTCTCAATCATTATTCAGATAAAAATATGTCATCCTCAGAATCAATAGTCTAGTGAGGACACAAATCTTATTCTTACAGAACTGTCCCAACTGTCTCATGGTTGCAAACTGGGATATGTTTTTAGTTCATATTGTGGGATCACCTTGTGTTTGTGGAGTTCATATTGCTTACTTTCAATAGTGTCTCTTAACTATGCCTGACATTTATGGCAGCTCATGTCAGTAAGGCTGAATCACTACTTGTCAAAATTGAAAATAACAGCTTATAAATACATAACAGACACAGAAACCATAACAGACAGACTTCTTGCAAATAAGGTCAGCAGAACACAGGAAACAACTTCTCCATGATAGCTTAAGATCAATCCACACATACAAACTGCTGTCTCTGTTTTGTACCATTATAATCATTGCTGTTCCTATCTCACATCTATAGAGAGCATTAAGATTTACAAAACTTTTTATTTCAAAGAACTATATTAATTGCAATGAACAATCATGTGTAAAGCACCTACCTACAATATTTCAGGAACTGTATGAAATGCTGGGAATAAAAAAAGGAAAAAATTAAATAGTTCCAGTCCTTATGAAACTGAAAAATGTACATATATAAATACATATGTATAAATACATAGGTGGCACAGTGGATAGAGTGCTGGACCTAAGGTTAGGAACACAAGTTCAAATCTGGCCTTAGGAATTCATGAACTGTGTGACCCTGTGTAATGGCAAACAAAATGGTAATTTGCTCTTTGTTTCAGCAATTTGATTTCTTGTTTCAGCTCCTTGTTTCAGCTATTCAAGTGACTTTGAGCCTGCCTTTGATTGTGTCAAGTCTTTGTTGAAAACTAACATTGTCACATGGAGCCCACAGTGGGAAGAACTTGCCAAAAGAGAATATAAAAGCATGAACACAAGCTGGAGCCAAGCAGAACTGAGAGAGAGAACAATTGGGGTGTTGGCCCTCTGTCCATCTGTTCTGTCTGTGTTGATTTGTGTTTGTCTTACTTTGTCAGACAGAAGTATTCTGTCTGTTAATTGTGTTACTTTGTCAGAGAGAAGAATTCTATCTGTCGATTTGTATACTTTGTCTGACAGCGGCACTCTGTCTGCTGACTTGTGATTGTGTTACTTTGTCAGACATAAGCACCCTGTCTATTGACTTGTTTTGATTTCACAGGCAGAAAGTGAATTGAGATGATAGTGCCCGCAAGGTGTGTGGATATTGTTGTAACTCTGCTAAGCTTAATGTGCGTAGATATCATTATGGTTCTGTTAAACTTTGTCTTCCCAGAAACAGAAACTGTGAAGGGCTTGAGGAGGACTTTGTCACTGGGAGTTTCTAGCTGAAGCAAGAACTGGTAGCTGCTTACCTGTGAATCCAGGTGACAGTTGGGTGAATTCAGACAAGGAACTGGGAACATGGAAGAAAAACCATGGGGTTTGGAAGTCAGTCTCCAGTGAAAATGAAAGGATCTTTACTTGGGTACTTAGCTGATGTGTTTAAAACAATGTGATCTAGGGATAGGAGATCTTTGTACTTTGTACCCTTTAGGGATGACTGTCCCTTAGGGATGATTGAGTTAAGGATAATTGGAAGCCAGGCTCCGGTCAAGAAGAAAGAAGACTTTAGATGGATACTTTATATTTATTGATTGAGATTGGGACTTACTGAATGATATTTTTTGTTTAAGACTATGTGGCCATATTAGTGATAAGTTGTTATGTTATAGCATTGTGAATGTTGTACTTTGCTTTCTGTGAATGTTTTGCTTCAGTTTATTACTGAATAAATAGAGAGATCACTATACTATGTGATCAGAACCTTAAAGTTATTCACAGCAGCAGTCCTCAGAAGAGCTGCTTGTGGTTGATTTTATACCCTGGGCAAGTCACTTCCTCTCTATTTACCTCAATTGCCTCATTTGTAAAATGAGCTGGAGAAGAAAATAAATGGAAAACTATTCCAGAGTTAAAAAAACAAAACAAAAACAAAGACAAACAAACTACCCCCCCCCCCAAAAAAAACACAAACAGATGGAGTTACAAGAGTTAGGAGTGAAGTGACTGAACAACAAATAAATATATACAAACTAAATGCAAGGTAATGTGGTAGTGGTGGAGGAGGGATGGTACCCTAGCAATTGACGGGAACCAGGACAAATTTCTTATAGAACAGCGGTTCTCAACCTGTGCATCACGACCCCTTTGGGGGTTGAATGACCCTTTCACAGGAGTCACCTAAACCATTGGAAAACACATATTTCCAATGGTCTTAGGAACCGAGACACTTCTCCTTTATCCATTTCCAGGCGGGTCTGCTCACATGCAGATATGCCCACATACGAGTATTAAAGGATTGTGGCATTAGGAAGGTTGAGAACCAGTGCTGTCAAAGGTGATTCATTCCATAGTTTCACAAGCAGTACACAGATGTGCTAACATCAATAATAATGGTGGTGAGGATGATGATGATGATGATAGTGTTTTAAAGTTGTGATGCAATTTATAAATATTATTTTGTTTATTATCACAACAATTCTAGGAGGCAAATACTAATATTTTCTACATTTTATAAATGAAGACTGAATGACACAGGCTGAATTTAAATATTCTCCTGCAAATATTTGTGATATCCCTGGTAAAAGAAAGAGCAATCAGTCACTGCCCTATCAAAGAAAGGGGTGATAAGTTGGAATACACATAAAAAATTTCATATTTAACAATCCTATAGTCCACAAATATCTCAGTTAAGAAGTAGAAGTTCCTATAAAATTTTATTTCTCTCCTTGGTTTTCATTAAAAGCAGCATTAATTTTTAATTACTTCCATTTATGAGTTACATCTCACTCTTACATTTACCTACCTCATAGTGTTCTACTTCATATAAATGTCAAATCAACACACCACTTCCATCTTACCAAGAAACAAACCTCTCCCAAATGTACATTGTACTCAAAGAATCAATGGAGATCTGGGGAAAATGGTAGTGTAGTTCTAGCCATTGGAAAAAAAAATGAGAATCTAAGTGAATATGCACTAATCAAAACTAGTAAAGTGCATCCTCTCCTAATTTAGCATTGACTTTTTTGTCTTCCATCTAATACCTACAAGTTATGTTTAGTGGCATCCAAAACCATTTTACTTACTCTTGCTTTTTAAAAAATGAATTTTATATTACTTGTTACATTTGGAACTATAAGGTAATTGTTCTCTGCTTTCAGATAATGTAAAATGCTTTGTAAAATGGAATTAAAACTGTTTTTGGAGGTATTAAAAATCTAGATTGACTTTCAGATATCTGCTGATTATCTCACCTGTTACCCATATTGGCATTGATTTACAAAAACAAAATCTCTGTTAAAAATATTTTATTGATACTTTTAAGTCACTATGACTCCTTAATTTCTCCTTTCCCCTAATAGAAGCCTTTTTTGGTAACAAAATGCAAGACAACTTAATATATTGACTTTGTCATATAGCACATAAGTAAATCTGCAGCTATTAATATATCTCTTCTTTACTGAGAGGGATATTTCATTATCAGTCCTCTGTATCCAAGATTTATTATTATGTTGATATAATTACTGCTGTATTATGGTGCTTACAAACATAATTTTACAATACTAGTGCGGCTATTGGTATCTTAGAGGAATTCCTAAGGTCCTCAGATAATTTCCCAAGCTATCAGTATACACTTTAAGTTTTCTGTCCTCCTGGGTACCATATTTTCAAAACATTCTGTCTGATTATGTGAGTACAAGTCTCACCTGCATGGCTAATTGAATTGCTTACATAAACAAGTCTCACATATCAAAATTAAAAGGATAGCACAACTCCATGGTAGTGCTGCCCTGTGTTGCATGGGTGAGGATAAGTTTTCATTTATGGAGAAAGAGTATAATTTCCTTGAGTGTACTGCTGCAAGAGATGTTAAATAGTAGGTACTTAATAAATGCTTATTGTTCTATTTTTTTGTATATTGCAATTTAATACAGGAAAAATGTCATTTCTACAAAATGGAAGCTAATTTGAGGTTTTTGTTTTTAAAGTATACACAATGGACATGAAAAATAATTTTATCACAGTGCTTAGCACATAGTAGGTACTATATAAAGACTAATTAAGTCCTTCCTTGCTTTTATAGTTGTCCCAGCATTTACTTATTTATGAAAACAAGTGCCAGAACAAATGACCTCTTGAATTCCAAATTTATGATTTCTATAAAAGTAAAATCTATTCAAATAGTACTCTTACTTCTGACACCTTAGTAAGATGTTATGGTAGCAATATCATCAGGAACTTTCTTATTTGTTGTTCTGGACTTATGATTTTATCAAAATATTGAACTTCTTCTATCATTTTAGCCATTCTGATGGGTATAAAATGATGTCTTGAGGTTGTTTTAATTTGCATTTCTCTAATCAATAATGATTTAGAGCATATTTTCATATGACTATAAATTGCTTTGTTTTCTTCATTGGAAAACTGCCTCTTCTTATCCTTTAACCACTTATCAATTGGGGAATGATTTGCATTTGTATAGATTTGACAAAGTTCTTCATATATTTGAGATGAGACCTTTATCTGAAGAATTGTGTCTAATATTTTCCCCTGGTTTCCTGCTTTCCTTCTGATCTTGCTACATTTGTTTCATTTGTATAAAAACATTCTCTCAATTCAAAAATTGTTCATCTATCCATAATTCTGATAGGTAATATATTCAATGTTTTGCAGATTTTCCTGTAATATTGCCTTTTATGACTAAGTCATGTATCCATTTTGACTTTATCTTGGTAAATGGTGTAAGAAATTGGTCTATGACTGATATCTGCCAGATTTCTTTTCAGTTTTCCCAGCAATATTTTAATAAATGATGAATTCTTATGCCAAAAACTTAAGTCTTTGCATTTGTCACACTAGGTAAACTATATTCATTTGCTGCTATAGATTATATTTCTCCCCTGTTCCACTGATCCACTTTTCTATTTCTGAGCCAGTACCAGATAGTTTTGATAATTACTGCCTTGTAATATAGTTTGTGATCTGGTATTGCTAAGCCTCCTACGTTTACTTTTTTTTCCTTTATTTCCTTTGATATCCTCTACCTTTTATTCTTTTTTTATTTCTGTAAAATAATTTTTAGTAATTTAATTGGGATGGAATTGAATATATAGATTAATTTTGATAAAATTATCATTTTTATCATACTGGCCCTGCCTACCCCTGTACAATTAAAATTGCTGCATTTATTTAAATCTCATTTTTTTTGTGTACAAAGATTTTCATGGTTTTGTTCATATTGATCTTAGGTTTGTTTTGGTAGTTGTTTTCCCAGTTATTGTATACTTTCTAGAATTATTTTAAATGAGGTATCTTTATATCCCTTCCTGCAATATCATGTTCATACTATATAGGAATGCTGATGATTTATTTTGTTTACTTTGTATCCTGCTACTTTGATGAAATTATTAATTATTTCAGTTAACTTTTTGGGATTTTCCAAATATATCATATCATCTTCAAAAAGAGATAGTTTTATTACCTCATTCCCTATTCTAATTCTTTCTATTTCTTTTTCTTCTCTTGTTGCTATTGCCAGAATTTCCAGTACAGTATTGAATAATATTTGTGATGGTGGGCATCCTTGTTTCATGCATTTTTGTGTCTTTTTCTGTAAATTTTATTTTTATTTATGTATTATATTGAATCTTAAGTTTATTTTTTGAAAGGAACAAATTTTTATTGAGACAATTGGAGAAAAGAACCATTTCCTTATCTGTCCATTTGAAGTCAAAGAATTAGAAGGGATCATAAACACTGATTCTGACTTATTTTTGAGACATCACAATTTTCCTATTTTGTAGGTAAATACTATAGTTGAGTTCCAATTAGTGAAAATTATGAATTTCATGAAGTGATAACATATATTCACATTTTCACTATTCCATTATAATTATGTAAAATATGGTCATTGGTTCTAGCTCAGTGAAAATATGTGGGAAGAATTCAAATAATTAGACTACTTCTTCTGATTCATTATTCACATTAATCAAGATCTTATACAGGATCATACCACAATGTGTTCAGTCATCACCTAGGCATCTTCTTTGTTTCCAGTTCTTTGGTACTACAAAATGTGCCACTATGAATAGTTTAGTGTATGTGGGATCTTTTTTTTTTTCTTTGACTTCTTGTGGTATAAGCCTATTAATGGAATCTTTGGATCAAAATGTTTGGACATTTTGTTCATGTTATTTGAGTAGTTCCAAATTGCTTTCTAAAAATCATCTTTTCTCCCACAGCTTTCTTTTTTCTGAGCTTCCTTATTACTGTACCAGGTACCACACCTTGGTGTCAAACTCAACTCCTCACTTATACTGAGCTGCCAAAGTGATTCTTTTAGCAGGTCTGACCATGTAACCTGCTTGCTCAATATATTCCATTGACTCCCTTCAGTATCAAAATAAAATATTCTGTTTGGCTTTTAAAGTCTTTTCCAATCTTGCCCCTTCCAACCTTTCCAGTCTTCTTATACTTTGTTTCCTTTCCAGTGACACTGGAGTCCTTACTGTTACTTGCACAACACTCTTAGCTCTTCAACTCATGTCTTTTCTCTGGCTGTCTCCCATGACCAAAAAGCTTTCTCAGCTTCTCTCTGCCTCCTGGCTTCCCAGTCTACATTCAAGACAACTCAAATCTCACGTTCTATAAAAGTCAGTGGTCTCCCATTGACTTTGCTTTTTTATGTTTATTTTTTCCAAATTTTTAAAAATGTATGAAATACAACAAGCATTTCTAAAACATAGTATAATAAAAAGACAAATGCACATGACATTGCAAAACTATTGTGTACAATTTGCTCTTTCTTTTAAATATATGACATTATTATTTAAATTATTTTTTATTCTCTTACCCCCACCCTTGAGATGACCACCATTAGATACAAATACACATATATGTATGTTGGCTGTGCATTGTATGTATATAAACATATATATGTGTATATATATATGTATATACATGTATACATTATTCTATACATACCTCTATTTCAGTTCTTTCCCTGAATGCAGATAGCATTTTTCTTCATATGTCCTTTATAGTTACTTTGGGTATTTATAGTAGTCTAAATGACTGATTTGCTCAAAGTCATTCTTAAAACAATATTGCTGTTACTGTATACAATATTCTCTCAAATCTGCTCTTTTCACTTTTCATTATTTAATGGATGTTTCCATGTCTTTCTAAGATCATTGAACTCATCATTTCTTGTAACATAGTGGTATTCCATTCCATACATATACCACAACTTGTTCTGCCATTCCCCAATTGATGGGTATCCCTACAATTCCTCATTGATTTTCAAATAACTTTCCTTTCAAATTACCTTCAATTACTCTATATCTTTTATATATGTTTATGTTTTTTGCATATTGTCTTTGTCATCGGAGTTTGAGCCCCTTGAGGGTAGGCATTGTTTTTTTTTTGCCCTCTTTCTTTATATCCCTAGCACTTAGCAAAGTTAATTGTATATAGTAAAATTATATTTACTTAGTAAATTGTATATTGTAGAATATTATTTACATAGTATTTACTATGTGCCAGGTAGTATACTAAGTGTTTTAAATTATTATTTCGTTTTATTCTCACAACAACTCTGGAAGGTAAGGGCTATTATTATGCCCATTTTATAGATGAGGAAACCAAGGCAAACCAAGGTTAAGTGACTTACACAGGAACTAGTGCCTGAATCAGAATTTAAACTCAAGTCTTTCTGGCCTGCTTTATCCACTGCATCAACTTAATAAATAAAAGCTCAATAAATGTTTATTGACTGACTAATTTCCTCCTGCTCCATCATGGTTTTCATTCAGAATATTTATTATTTTTGTAGGGTTTTTTTTAATAGACTAGAACAGAGTTCCATGACATACCCTTGACTGAGAACCAATCATGAAGAATATTCTTTATGTTTCTTCTATTATTTATGGCACCTGGCTTTCAGAAAAGACCTTTTTCTTTTCTAAGGTAATGATTTCAGCAGAGTTCATTTTGTCTTTTGTCTGTTTCTCACAAAATACTGTGATCCCTCAGAGGAGGCTACATGATATGTTTTAACTATGTGTACTTCAAAAACACACCCTTTCTTGAAAGGAACTAAATTGTCTGCTCTCATACATGACTCTTAAAGCTTGGATTAATTTCCTTTAATTTTCTTTTATAATCTTTTTAACAACCATATGCTTTCTCTGTCACAACTACTTTCCTTAAATATTGGTCCTGTCTCCTATAACTCTGATTTATTCAATTTATCTTTACTCTCAAATATACGCCTATGCATATAGATGAGGCAATAAATGTGTCTATATGAACGCATATGTGTATATATCTGTACATATATTTTATTTTAGATATATCCCATTTACCCCAGTAATTCATTCCCATTTTATATTTAAAAATTCCTTACTTGTTTTGTTCATTTTCACGTTATATTCTGGGTCAGTTCAGTGAATTAATGATAAAATAGAGTCACTCTCACTTATCACAGAACCCCAAAGTCTCAGAGTTAGAAAGAACCTCAGAGTTCCACTGGTGGTTGACCGAGCTCTAACACGTATTCTCTATATGTCTTCTTTGTTTGCTACTGCCCGTAGTGCCCACATATTCCATTTTGGGTTAACCCTAGTTGTTAAGTCTTTCCTTACCTGAAACCTAAATCTTGCTTAAAATATTTGCACCCCATTAAGACTTCTGGGGCTAATTAGTTCATCATCATATTAATTACATACAAACTATACACCATGTACTAGGTTAGGTCCTGAGAATACAAATATAAAGAATGAGATAATCTCTATGGAGACCACACACACATGCATATATGTATATGTGTGTATGTGTTTGTGTATATATATATATATACATACATATACACACATATACATACATGCATGCATGCATACACACATATGAAGAACAAACACAAAATTTTTTCTTGACGACAGGAACTGCAATGTTTTTGTCTTTGTAGCCTCATTATCCAACTCAGTATCTTGAATCTGGTAGCTACGTCTTTATAAATTAGAATGAATTGAATTGAGATTTAAAATATTCTTTCTCTGAGTTTTACACTGCTCTTATTACTGTCCTAAGACTACACATGGAAACCAATATTGGTACATTACCTTAATGGGGACTCCTTACCCTTTAAGTTAGACTTTCTCATGTCAAGTTTACTTCTATGTTCAGTTATTTTTGTTTTTTTGTTACTGAGAGTAATTAAAATAAGTTGTTGAGAGTAGTTAAAAGTAAGATGATCTAAATACTTCTTTTCATATCACCTTTAATCTTACACATCCTTGAGTGAAATACATTTTCAGTAATCCCTCAGTAGCCTCAAAAGATGAATAGTACTAAAGTGGATTATTTATTTGCTTTTGGCACTGTAGATAAATAGGTCAAAATCTGATTTCTGATTTCATTATTGTAAATGATCTCTTTACCAGTATTAAACTCTGTTGCATTGCTGTGACTAAAGCATTTAATCACCAGGTAGCCAGCCCTCTGATAATCACCCTTTCCCTGAACATATCCAGTGCCCATCACTTGACTCCTCCTCAAAGTTTCAGCTTAGTAGATCTTGCCCAACCTTTGACTTGGTTGGCATAACCTTTGAGAATCCACTGTTACCTCTGTGCTTAATGATTCCATGATAAGGCATTAACATTAAACTTTTGTGTAAATTATAGACAAAAAAATTGGGTAAATAAATATTCCTGGACAATTTTTACTTCTGACAATACAAATATTATCTAGAGAGAATGCAATTTTGCTTTTAGGATGATCTTATAAATCCTTAAAATTACAAAGTATGCAGCATAAATTCTGCTTCACATCAGGATGCAGACATTTAAAGAAAGCAAGCAAGGTATTCATTGTCTACAGGGATATGGTTTCACCAAGTAATTTACTAGAGCATTGGAAAGAACATCCAGTTCATATTTCTATAGTAAAGGATGAATCAAATAGCTTCTAGCTCCCAAATACTGTTCATTTTTATTTCTATAAGCTTAATACCCCTCCCTCTTATTTTCCCCCTTCAGCAATATTTTCTTTATTAATATTTTGAACTATTTGTTTCCTCCCACTCTTCTGGTTGGTGCAATAACCTAGTCATATTATACAGCAAATCCCCTAAACTTTTATTTTTTTCTTTCTCCAGTATAGTGGAGTCAGTGAACCTTGGGGGCTTTCTTTTTTATTGAAGCAATAAATTCTTCCATTGAAATTAAGACTTATTTTACAACTAGTGCCTTTTTTAATGGTACCACAACTTACCACAAGGCCAGCTGGAGTTGTTACCAGATGCACAGTGTTGGAACCCAACTAAAAAGCATTCCACCAAATTATTTGATTACTGTATAATAAGTAATATATTTATTGGCCACTAAAGGACAGGCATGCAGGAAATAAAACAGTAAGCACTGTTTAGTTTATCTCTCATTGTTTTTCCAGCTTTGTTGTTTTACAATTTTCCTCATTTCCTCTACTGACTTATAATTCTTTTTTTTTTAACCTCGTAGCTGCTATACTTTTCGACAATATTGATACTTGTGCTTGTTAAATGATTTCTTCCCCTGCTACAGAATTAAAAAATCATTTCCCCTCTTTTGGTTTCACCATTTTCCATATAATGTCTATACATCTATAGAGGGATATGTAGTGATTTATGAAAAGACAAGGACAAGATTTGCACAGCATAGGCAAGTATGGATGAGTTGTGATCTGCTCTACTAGAATGCCTACCAAAATCAATGAAATCCATTGGAGAAATAAAGGAACTTTGACAAAACTATTTATTACAAAGTTCTTTCAACCCATGTTATAATCTAGGAATTTGAAAACTAGGTGGATTATTGTACTAAGACTCAGGAAGACCAGGGCTCAAATTGTACTATTTATACTTGCTGACTTTGTGTTGGAAGTAAATCATATAAGTTCTCTAAGCATCAATTTCCTCAAAGGTAAAAAAGAGGCAATGTGCAAGATGGCTACTAAGTTCTCATCCAGCTCTATATCTTTGATACAATGATCCTATGTCCAAAGACAAACTCAGATTTTCCCCCAAAATTTGTCCATAACTTTTCAGTTTCTGTCTGTGATATCTTCTTCATATAGCCACCCAAGATGATTAAAATCTCAGCATGTTTTTTGTATTCCCCACTCCTTACTTCCATAATCAAACCAAATCTTGTAAGTCATTCTTCAAAATGTCTCTTGCATCTTTGTTTTAGTTGGATCATTAAGTTGTGTCTGACTCTTCATGATCCCATGGATATAGTCATGTGTTTTTCATTGGAAAGATACTGGAATGGTTTGCCATTTCCTTCTCCAATGTGTCCCTATTTTAGAGTTGAGGGAATTGAATCAGGCAGAGGTCAACTGCCTTACCAGGGTTATACAGAGAGTAAGTGTCTGAGGCAGCATTTGAACTCAGGTCTTCATGCTTCCAGGATAGTACCCTATCCACTGAACTATGTAGCTGCCCCTGACAGCTAAGCATTTTAAACATAGTTTGACAGTTATTGGAGTGAAGAGAAAAGTTATCCTAGATGGTAATCCTTAGAATTTTTGGACTATTCCTCTGGAAATTCAGACTAGACCACAACTCTCTACCATATTATCTGGATGGTTATTTTCAAAGTATCTCCTCACATCTAACTCTTTCCTTTTTGTTTTCATTGCATTGATCCATTTCATTTTATATGACACAGTTGAGTATTTCAAATGATCCATGATTTTACTATCATAAATAGTCTCCATTTCATAGATGGAGTTTGAAATTTCACTGTCCCTTAGTAGGTAGTTTGATGATCGGTCACAATCAAAAATTGTCATATTGCTGGTCACCATTTTGGTGACAAGATTTTTCTGAGACAAGCAACAGACTTATAATACTTTACCAGACTATATTCATGGCCTTTAACAATTTAGGATACTTGAGAGCATTTGGTTATGTTGTGGTGATGCAGCTTTTAAGAAATCTTTCAGGGGGGCGCAGTGCAGATGGTGGCACAGAAGCAAGAAAACTCTGTGGGCTCCCTCCATAACCACCTCAAATACCTATAAAATCTGACTCCAAACCGGTTTTAGAGATAGGGACAGAGAGGAGCAAATCTCCTGTTGAAGGCAGTTCGGAAGGCTGGCAAGAAGGGTCCATTGCAACACTCTGGGAGAAGAGCTCAGCCCTGCATGAGCCCATGGTTTTAGCCTCGGGGTGGCCCTGGCCAGCTTCGGCTGGAGCATTCCAGAGAGTGGATCACCAGCAGCTGTGGCAGTTTCAAGAATTATCAATGCATAAATGCCAAAGACAAAGTAAAAGATTGATGGAACTCCACTAGATTTGGGGGGGGGGGAGTATGGAGGTGCAATCCAATCTCTACTCCCAGAGCAAGATCAGGAGAAGCAGAGGCCCTGCAGCTGCCTCCACATGGCTGCTTCAGAGCTCCTGGCCTGCAGATCATAAGGGGGCCAAATGGCCATTCAGAGGCTAAGCACTCTTGCCTTAACCTGCCTGGATTCTGGATCACAGTCTTCGGTGGTGGTCCTGAAGTGGGTGACCAGTGACCCAAAGCTGGTGTGGGCTGTAGAGATGGCGTCCTCCTAATACCTCTGGCAACTGTGAAAACCCCAGTGATTTGGGACAAAGCTTTCCCCTCTGGAAGCAGAGTTCTACTGTCAAAGAGCTCAAAAGTCAAGGAATTGAGTGTCAACATGAGCAAGCAAAGGAAACAAAGCAAGCATAGCCACCCAACTTTAGGTTCCTTTTTTGGGGACACAAAGGATCAAAGCATGGAATGGGAGGAAGACAACACAGTTAGAATTCCTGCACCAGAAGCTTCTAAGAAAAATGTGAACTGGTTACAAGCCATAGAGGAGCTTATGAAAATCAGGTAAGAGAAGTGGAGGAAGAATTGGGAAGAGAAATGAGAAAGATGCAAGAAAATCATGAAAAGAGAGTCACCAACCTGAATGAAGAAAATAAAATCTTAAAAAATAGACTAACTCAAATGTCAAAAGAGACCCAAGAAGCCAATGAAGAAAAGAATGCCTTAAAAAGTCAAATTTGCCAGATGGAAAAAGAATTTCAAAAGCTCACTGAAGAGAATAATTGCTTCAGAATTAGATTGGAGCAAATGGAAGCAAATGACTTTATGAGAAATCAAGATACTATTAAATAGACCCAAACAAATGAAAAAATAGAAGGAAATGTGAAATATCTCATTGAAAAAACCCACTGACTTGGAAAATAGATCCAAGGGAGACAATTTAAAAATTATTGAACTACTTGAAAGCCATGATCAAAAAAAGAACCTAAAAATCATCCTTCAAGAAATTCTCAAGGAAAATGGCCCTGATATTTTAGAACCAAAGGGCAAAATAGAACTTGAAAGAATTCACTGATCGATCACCTTTTGAAAAAGATCCCAAAAAAGAAAACTCCTAGGAATATTATAGCCAGGTTCAGAGTTCACAGATCAAGGAGAAAATATTACAAGCTGCCAAGAAGAAACAATTTGAATATTGTGAAAATACAACCAGGATAACACAGGATCTAGCAGCTTCTACATTAAGGGATCAAAGGGCTTGGAATATGATATTCCAGAGTACAAAGGAGCTAGGATTAAAACCAAGAATCACCTACCCAGCACAACTGAGTATAATATTTCAGGGGAAAATATGATCATTCAATGAGGTGGAGGACTTTCAAGCATTCTTGATGAAAAAACCAGAACTGAATAGAAAATTCAAAAACAGAAGCTAGAGAAGCATGAGAAGGTAAACAGGGAAAAGAAATCAAAAGGCATTTATCACAGTTGAACTATTTACATGCCTACATGGTAAAACAATAATTGTAACTTATAAAACTTATCTCTGTATGAGGATAGTTGAAGGAATATAAATGTGTGTGTGTATATATATATATATATATATATATATATATATGTATATGTATACATACATATATACCTATTTAGGAGGGTATATATGCATATGAATACATATGTGAATGTATGTATATTTGTGTACAAATTACATAGACAGAGGACACAGGATCAATTGAATATAAAGGAATGATATTTAAAAGGTGAAATTGAAAGGTGAGTGAGGAATATAATGAGAGGAGATGGGGACAGACAGAACAGAGTAAATTATCCCATATAGAAGAGGCAAGGGATAACTGTTACAGTGGAGCAGAAGAACAAGAAGGCAAAAGGGAATGGGTCAACCTTACTCTCATTGAATTTGGCTTAGGGAGGGAATGCCATACACTCTAAATTGGGTATCTTGCCCTACAGGAGAGTAAGGGAGAAGGGGATGAGAGGGGGGATGATGGAAGGGAGGGCAGGTTGGGGGGAGGGTAGACAGAAGCACACACTTTTGTAAATTGATAGGGACAAAATAGGGAATAGAACAACTAGGGGCTGGGATAGGTGGAGGGAAATATAGTCAGTCTTTCACAATATATCCACTATGGAAATATTTCATGTAACTACACATGTACAACATATATTGAATTGCTTATCTTCTCAGTAAGGGTGGATGATGAGGGAGGCAGGGAAAGAATCTGGAATTTAAAGTTTTAAAATCAAATGTTTAAAAAATATTATTATTATTATTATTTACATGTAACTAGGAAATAAGATGTAAGGCACTGGGATATGGAAATCTATCTTGCCCAACTGGAAAGTCAGAGGTGGAATGGTGGAGAATATAGGAGGGAGCAGATTGGGGGATGTGGTGTTCAGTGGGATCACTGTTTTGGGGTGATGGGTAGGGGAAAGATGGGGAGAAAATTTGTAACTCAAAATCTTGTGGAAATGAATGATGTAAACTAAAAATAAACCTAAAAGCTAATTTAAAAAAAAGGAATCTTTCATACGATGAATAAGCATCAGAGTAGAAACTTATTAGTGACTTTATTAACTAATGCCTGGTCATTTGCTAACCAATTGGTTTCTCTGTCTCTTCATCTAATCCTTCTCATAAACTACGGTCAAATTAATTGTCATTTAAGTAAACTATTCTATTTATTTCATTCACTTGCTAAAAGTCTTTATTACTGCTCATAGGAAAAGGTCCAAATTAATTATATAAATTTTTGATCCCTCTATTGTGAATTCCAAGATAATTAACATCTACAGTTTCATCATTAATATTTTTTACTCACATTCTACTGAAAACATTTCATATCTTTTGTGGGTGGGTAGAGGATGCCTTTGTCCTTTATGCTTCTTCCATTATTCTCCTCTTATATGTTCTATACTTTTATCAAAACCCCAGGTGGATAGAAAGAAAATAAAATCTGTTTCCTGATCTCAAGAAGTTCACCTAATAGCAGAGGAAACAAGCAAATCAGTTCAGATCCTATCATCTTGACAAATCAGAAAGTTTTATTAATAACTTATTATTTAACATGAAGTGTACTAAGTGCTGGGGAAACAAAGAAAATAAAACATGGTTACTGACCCCAAGGAACTCATATTTGAATAGCAGAAAAAGAAGCAAAATAGTGAGCATACAAGTGGTCTTAAAAGAAGCTAGGAAGTAGAGGTAAAGAGGCATGGTGGACATCCACTGCAAAGGCATAGAATTAGATAATTAGTACTGTGTGCTTGGAATAGCATAAAGGTCAATGTTGTGAGACCATAAGGCATATGGAAGATAAAAAAATTTAAGAAGGCTTGAAAGATTCAAAAAGGGCTAGTTCATGAAAGGCTTTCAATGCCAAAGACAGGATCTTTTATTTGATATTGGGGGTTAATAGTGAGCCACTGGAGCAGGTGGATGGCATGGTTAGACTTCAATTTTAGGAAGATAACTGTGGTGCCAGAGTGGAGAAAGACTGATCAGATAGCAAATATAACAGTCTGGGCATCAGGTAATTAAAGTCTACACCAGAGTGGTGACTGTGAAAATGGAAAGAAAAAGCATACACAAGATTTGCTGTGAAGATAGCAGAATGGACATGTGGGAATAGTGTTAGTGAGGCATAGAAAATTACATTGAGGTTAATGTAAAGCCAAGCACGAGCAGCTTTCCAGAGGATGGCTTTTGTGAATAGCTTTCAAGATTCTGATTATATAGTATAGTGAACTCTCCATACATTCAATAACTAATCAGAGCAAAACATCCTCAGAAAATCAAAATACAGCATTCACAATGACATAATAGCTCAACAACTTATCACTATAATAGCCACACAGTTTTCACCAAATTGATCACATAGTTTTGAACAAATTACATTCATTTAGTCAATTACAAAGTCCTTAATTCAATCACAAAGTACAAAAGTCAAAGTTCTCCATCTATAGGTAAATCATAATTTTATCAGTCAGTACACAGTATCCAAGTAAAAGTCTTCTTTCAGCTTGACTCGAGGCTGATTGTTGGCTTCCATGATTCCTCTTTCATGGTCCCAATTCCAACTGTCACCTGGGTTCAAAGGCAGACACTTCCCAGTCCCTTGTACAGCTCCTTGTCCAGTTCTTTCATCCAGTTCCCATTCCATATTGAAGTTCACAGTGTCCAGTCCACGTCAAGTCCTTTGCAGTTTCTGTTTCTGTGAAGACGAAGCTTGACAGAGCCATAACCATATTCATACACATTGCCGGCACCATCATCAATTCACACCATCATCAATTCACTATCTGCCTGTGAAATCAGCTCAGACTCACCAACAATATCTGGGAACTCAACACAAATTATCAACATAGAAATCAACACAGACTCATAAACAAGGTCCAAGATGTCAGTACAAATCATCAGTAAAGTCCCAGGACCTCCAAAACTCCCCTCCAGGCCTTCTGTAAACATACAACCAGAAAATCCTCTTTCAGGGCTTCCAGTAAGGTCCCAGGGCTTCTGTACAAAGTATCACAAACAAACATCAACACAAACAGAGCAGACAAACAGAGTGCAGGTATACCACAAGTTTTCTCCTTCTTGACTCTGCCACCGCAAGGGTCCTCTTCTCAGTTCTGCTGTTCCTAGCCTGGGCCTTTCTTTATATATGGTCATTAGCTCCTCCCTTTCCTGTTGCAGAATTCATGAGTTCTAGGATTTACAAATTGTGGGGTTCACATGTTCTGTTTCTTAACAGACTTGACACAAGGCTCAAGAGAAACTTCAACTGAAACAAGGTGTTAATTCAACAGCTGAAACGAGGTGTGAACTACTTCTGTGCTTGCAATTACATTTACAAGCCTGGATTACGGAGAGGGCTGGTATTGTCTTTGACACTAATAGCAAAATTAGAATGGAAGTGTACTTTTTGGGGAAAGATCACCAATTCTGTTTGGGCCATATTGAGGTTGGAATGTTTACAGAACATAACCTATTAATGTCCCATATGCAGAATATGATGCAGAAATGGAAATCAGGAGAGAGGATAAAGCTTGATTAGTAAGTCTGAGAATCTTTCCATCAGAATGATATTTGAAGTCAAGAGAGATGATGAGATCCTTAAGCAGTGTAGTATGGGAGAGGAGAGAAGAGAAGAGTTCTCAGAACAGACCCTTGAGGAAACGATTAGTGAATATGTTCTGGAAGAAAATTCAGCCAAAAAGGAGCAGCAAGCCAGATAGGAGATGCACTAGAAGAGATCAATGACTTGAAAACCTGCAAAGGAAAAATTTCAAAGAGGTAAAGAAATTTGTGTGTTGAGAAAAAAATCTATTAGATTTGTCAATGAAGAGATCAGTGGTAACTTTAGAGATGGCAGTTTCAGTTAAATGATTACACTGGAAACCAGCATGCAGAGGGTCTTGAAGAGATGGAGAGGAGAGGATGCAGAGGATATGATCACAGCTCAAAGTGATCTCATTATTAGGCAATCATTCTTACCCCTGACTGTATATGAATCATTTAGTTATGTATTCTTTTCAGATCTTTTATTTAAAATGTAAGTACATACTTTTATAGTGAAATCTGTTGTCTCCCATGTTTGTCCAATAGCTCCACCATTTTGAAACCTAAAGTACCAGTTTTTAAGTTCCATGATATACATTTTGTTAGGATGGGCTATCTATTGCTTACTATACTTATTTGATGTGCTCCTAGTATATTTTTTGAGATATGCTGCTTCAAATCAGAGTTGATTCTTTAATTCAAAATCTTACAGAAAAGTTTTACAAATTATGCTTTTATTGAATGCTTGTATTACCACAAGTTTCACTTTGCTGTGTGATGGCTTTAAATGCACTTAGTGAAATACTAATTCACAACACTTATTCACATCATTTATCTCATACTTCTATTTTATTTTATAATTTATATTTCTACGTGTTTATTTATTTTCATCTTAATTTGGTTCCAAGTTCCTTGAGAATAGGGACAAAATCTTCCACATCTCTGTACACTAATAATATTTAGCATAGAGCATTGTTCATGGCAAATCCTCACTAAATAAACATGGCAAGTCTTATTAGCAAGAGACAGGCAAAAAGGAGAAAAAATCAGTAGGAAGTATTAGGATTGGGGAGGTTTTATCCTATTTTGGAGAAACTGAGATGCAAAGGTTTTTACTGATTTACTGAATATGTATAGGAAATCACTGACACAGTGCACAACTATTTTCTATGCTGAAATAGAACTCTTTCCACTTAAGCATAGTTTACCTTATGTGGTTAGAAGCATTTGGGTAAATACATAATGAAACATCAACCATCAGTATTTAAAATTTGGACTACTTAAACATACTTTTCCCTAGATTCAATTAAATTCAATTAAAAATAATTTTGTTAGGTAGGTATAAATAAGGTAAGTATAATTAGGTAAGTATAATTAATAATAATAATAACAGCCTAGCATTTGTATAACATTTATGGTTTACAAAGTAGTTAACAAGTATTATTTCATTATATCCTGACAACAATCTTGGAAGGTAGGTGCTATTAGTATCTGTATTTAACAGATAAGAATATTGAAGAATGTAGAAGTTGTGAGTTGTCCATTATCATGCAGTTAGTAAGTATATGGGATGGTATTGAGTTTCGAATCTTCCCTGATTTTAGGTCTAGAGCTCTGTGCCTTGCTCCACCTAGCTACTTAAAGAAGGTAAATAACAAAAATAATACCCCCAAGACAACACACATGGGGAACAGTCCCCACCTTTAAGGAGCTTATATTCTGTTTGGATGACACAGCAATGTAAGAGCTATCTATTCTCTTCAGAAACTGTATTGTTAACCCGGCCTCTAGGCAGGGGGCTTAATTGTTAATTAGGCACTCTACAAAGACAATAAAGAGACTGGACAATAACATTCTATCATGTTTTCTATGTGCATGTAACCATACAAGTGGGTAAGTTATTTTTTCCACTTCCTTTGCCTGCTGTCTTGTCCCATTTCCCTCTTGTTGACCTTTCCTATTCCCAGGAATGACTGCCCTATTTTTGCCATTCTGTGATTGAGGGCTCTCTGGTGCTCCATTAGTCATGATAAGACAGCCCAAACTGCACATTATTTCCATTGGAGAGTTCAGATGTAATGACCTGGGCCATGATGAGAGTTTTCCTGCTTCATGCTTGCTTTATTTTTTTTGTTGTTGTTGTTGTTGTTTTTTCTTTTAAGTGGCGCTTTCCGTCAGGTCTATTATACTATATGTGTATATATA
>CM053589.1:65935969-65951118 GCA_028646515.1 Pseudochirops corinnae | reverse complement strand
AGGTAGGTAACTCTTCCCTCCCAATTGTCTGTTTGTTTTCAAAGCTTTCAAGTGACACCTGATTGTAGTTGTTATCTTGAATACTCATTATTTTCTGAGGTTTTGCTGATCTTTGTCCATTTTTATTTCAAATAAGACTTCCTAGGCTACTTTTAGGTTTAAAGACCTGAGTCTGCCTATCCAGGAATCTCTGTGTGTATACCCTATTTTCAAATTAAAAGAGAACCTAACAGAAAATAAATAGTCTTTAATCTTCTGTAATATTTTGTATTTGATATGTCATTCACTCAAGAAGCACTTATATCTACTACATGTGAAACATTATTTACATGTTGTCTTCTCCATTAGAATGTATGCTTTCTGATGTTAGAGACTTTTTTTTTTGTCTCTCTTGTTTTCTCAGCTACTAAATGTGGTTGACTGACTGGACCATAGTCTGCAGCCTCTATTTAAACATCATCATTATACTGCTGAGTGGCTCTGTATTGCTAACTTTAGTTGATTTCATGGCTTACCAAATATCTATCTGATCAAATTTCTTTCTTTATCTGGAAAAAATATTCAGGTCCAAAGTATAATAAAATCACACTTAAAGTGTAGAAAACTATACAGTCATATGGACAAGGAAAGTGATCATTCAAATAATTTTTCATTAATCCTCAAAATAAATCAGAAATAATGAAGAAATAAAGGAAAATTAGACTGGCTAGAATTCTGAATGCTAAGAGTATTTATACAAATAGCGTTTACATGGTGCTTTAAAGTTTACAAAGCACTTTATAGATATTCTTATTTGGTCCTTACAACAATCCTGAGAGATAGTTGCTATTATTATCCTCATTTTACAAATCAAGAAACCAAGACAGACAGAGGTTAAGTAACTTGCCTGGAATAACACCACTAAAAATATCTGATGTCAGATTAAAACTGAAGTCCACTGAACCACCTACCTGCCTCCTCAGACAAATAGTGGGAGATGTGTTAAAGATAATATTCTGTTTTGATGAGCAATACCAGAAAATATTTTTGCTTTCCAATGATGTTACCTATTTATCTAAAATATCTGAGTCCATTCTTTTCCCTCAACATGTACAGTATGATGAGTCCTTTGATGATTGAGGCATTTGCAAGATCACTTTCCTGGACATTATTTTTATTTTGTAGGACCCTAAATATACAGGGAATCGAAGTGGGAGAAAAGAATTAATTCCCATTGACTCTCAGGCATACTTTTGAAGTTGCTTTTTAAAAATAATATGAACTCATCTTGTCATTTGCTTCTTACTCATAAAAGTAGAGTGCACAAAAACAATATAATTGATTGTTGCGATTATTTGAGTTCTAGTCAATTCAGGTCTCCTTGTACATAGGGTTTATTTTTACCTGGTGTTTGTTTTTACAGTTGGTACTATAGATGAAATGCCTAAAGGAAATGCTGTAATAGGTTAACTGAACAGAACTTATTAGACTGAAAGTCAGTTAGCCTCTATTAAACATTCTTCCTAAAATTTTCCCAGAGAAGAGTTTATAATGCTATGGTTCCTCAGACATTTTTCTAGCTCTCTATGGAAACTGCCATCCTTTAGAAATAAACTGGATGATTTGAGTTAAAAGGAAGAGAAAACAAAGAGACTGACCAAATGTGCCAGTTCAAAATGGGGCAATAACCAGACTACAGTAGAAGACTGCATTCATTGGTACACTCAGAACAATAAATGAAGAGGCATGAAAGGATGGATATTCAAGCACTGTATCAGCCAAACCTTCAAATGCTACTATAGACAATAATCAGGTACTTTGAATTAGTTTCTGTTTATCAAGTATTTCTGACCACTTAACCTGAACTTAATACTGTATTTTGAGTTTCTGTATAATGGTTTCCAAAAGAAAACAATTTACCTTTTCTCTGCCAAATACTCTCTCCTGAAGTTAGCCTTGGTGAGAAAAATTTGAGCAGCACTGATAAAGAATGCTAAACAAACAGATTGTTAGTCCTGGGAACCAGAGTGGTGGTTAATTTTACTTGAATGAGTGCCAGGGATATTCCCCTTGTGTCTTGCTGGATCTCTGAAATAGAGCACAAACAGAATAATTTAAGATATCTCTTCTTTGTCAACCAGAGATAAGGAATTGGATGTTGATACTTTTACTTTATTGATAAAAACCCTTGAGCCTGTGCAGAATTGCAGAATTTTAGAGATCAAGAGGATCTCTATTGGCTATCCAGAACCTCTCAGACCTAATGGAGAATCCCTGTTACAACATGCCCAATATGTTGTCTCATCTTAAAGACCACCTATAAGGGGGAAAGCACTTTCAAAGGGAGTCCATTGTATTTTTGGATAACTCTAATTATTAGGGAGGAAATTTTCCTTTTTTTACACCAAGAACTTTCTCCTGGAGCTCCAGCAATGGAAAGAAAGAAATCTTTGGTCTCAGTTGGTGTTCCTGAGGTGCTTATGGCAAAGGTTTTAATCAATGATACTTTACTTCCTCTGAGAAAACCAAAGAGATGTGTAGGTTTGTAGTGAGGAAATATAATCTTACCCTCTTGCTACAGGCAAATGATCTTGCTAAAGGAAATACAGGAACACTTGTCTGTTGTGACAAACTTCTAGTATTCTATGATAGCATCTGGTAAGTTTACATGCTTATAGCCTAGGCCATCAATTCTAACCCACAGCATTTTTTTTGAAGTCTTATTCTCTAACATCTTTTTCCTTTCACTTCCTAATTCTTCCTAACAGCCATCAATTCACCATACCACCAGAATTGTAGAAGAGTGAACAAAAGTAAGAACTGGGATTATGAAGTTGTGACACAATAACAAATCACATTTGTATAGTACATTATGGCTAACAAAGCACTTTAAATACATTGCTTTGATCCTTTAATACCATTGTGAAATAGATACTATTCTTATCCGTATTTTAAGGATCAAACACCTAAAGGTGGAACTTGTTTAGGGTCACACAACTAATCATAGGCAACATTATACACTAGAAAAGAAAGAAAATCTGGAGTCAGAGGATGTGGTTCCAAGTATCTGCTCTGCCACTTAATACACATGAAACCCTGAGCAAATCATAATCTTTCAGCATCAATTTCCTCAATAAAATGAAGGAATTGGACTCAGTGATTTCTCTACTCTCTCCCAACTATAAATCCTAAGGACCTTTAAGGGTCTTCTAGGCATTTGATTCCAAATCTTCCCAATAGACATCCCCTCATTCTATCCACTACAGCATTATGCATACTCACTTTGTGGTGGGAAGAAAATGAGTCATCTCATTAATAGCTTATTTGGACACCATACTTGCACTATTTTAAGTAACTGTAATAAATTTATGAAATTTTAGCACTCTCATATATTTTCATAAATACTGTTTGGTCTGAGGAGAGAATCTCAAAAGATAGCAATTTTCAGTTTGAAAAGAACTCCATATGTAATATAGATGTGTATATCAATCTACATGTCTATCTCTATATCTGCACATAGACACAAACATACTTTTATATGTATACATGCATGCATGTGTGTAGATATGTAAATTTTCATTTAAACCTTACCCTAAGCATTGCAGTATAGGAGCTGTTATTATCCCCATTTTTCAGTTGAGGAAACTTAGATTAAGAGAAGTTAAGGGAATTAGCCAAGTTCACATAAAGAGTAAGTGTTTAAAGTAGGATTCACACACAAGTCTTCCTGACTTCAAGGACAATACAAGAATAGCTAAATATATCTTATATATTCATAATATGGTGGTTTTTGCAGGTTGGGAGACCTTGCTTTTAGCTCAGTTCAATTTTTTATAACTTAGAGATAAAATACTGCTTTATTCAGTGTCATAATCATTAAAAATCAGTCTTCTAGTGGCAAGACTTGAAGGAGCCAAGGTCAATTTCCCACAATGGCCAACTGCTTGACAGCCCATAGTTCCCAGAATGAATTTGTGAAATTTGTCTGGGCCTTAGGGAGCATTTTAGATGAATGAATTCTTGATGTTAGATTTGGTTAAACATATATTTTAGTACTCTAGAACAAAATATTAATAAAAATGTGAGTTTGGTGCCCACCTAGAGTGTTACTTAGGCCTAATAAAAACCTATAAATAACCAAAACCAAAAATACAAAATAAAACAAAATCTGTAAACCCTACTAGGTTTCAAACCAGTTTGTTATAAACCTCTTCCCTACCAAACACTTCAGGTTCAGATCAACTGGTTCCCTTTCCATACACCTACTTCTCAGCTCACTGTCCTTGAGAATGTCAACAATTTGGGCTGGGAATATTTAATGGAAGTTAGGAATGATTGTAAATAAGAATTAGTTAGGGTTTTTTTTTTTTTTTTACAAAAAGGAAGACATTGCAATTTTCTTCCAAAATTTCTATATGGTTATCTGCCACATTGTCATGCAAAGAACAAAAATACACTTTTCTCATCTATGAAATGAAGCAATGTGGACTAAGATCTTTAAAGTAGATCTTTTTTCTTCTTCAATTATCTTTTGATACATCATAATTTTGTATTTGTTTCTTGTTATGAATCTTTGTTCTTTTTCTTTTTTTAATGTGCTAGTTGGAGGTAGAAGAAATGATATTTGGACCTGTGCCTGAGATTTCATCAAAAGAACTCCCAATGTGGATAGTTCCTTTACTGATGCAATTTAGCATCTTTTTTTGTAATTTAGAATAGTAGTATCAGAGATTTAAAACTAGAAAACAACTCAAAAGGCCATATACATTTACCTCTTTATTTTGCAGATGAGGAAACTGAAACCCAGAGTGATTAAATGGTTCGAATATATAAGGATATACACACAGAGATTTTTTAAAAAGGGAATAAAGCCTATTTGTACAAAAATATTTTTTGCAGCTCCTTTTATGGTGGCAAAAAAAAATTGGAAATTGAGGGGATATGCATCAGTTGAGGACTGACTGAACAAGTTGTGGTGTATGATTGTAATGTAATACTATTGTCCAATAAGAAATGATGAACAGGTTTTCAGAAAAACTTGGGGAGATTTACATAAACTAATGTAAAGTGAAGTAATCAGAACATTGCATATAGTAACAGTAATATTAGAAGAATCATCAACCGTGAAAAACTTGGCTACTCTAATCAAGACAATGATTCAAGACAATCCCAAAGTATCCATGATGAAAAATGCTATTCACTCCCATAAAGAAGGAACTGATAAATTCTGAGTGCAGATTAAAGCACCCTCTTTTTGATTTATTTTTCTAACTTTTGTGTTCTATTTTTACAATAGAAATAAGAATACATATATATAGACATATGTATGTATCTGTATATACACATACATACAAATATATGTATAATGTCAAAAGATAAAATCTGATCCTAGATCTTCTCATTTCAGATAGACTTTCCATTATACTAGGCTACTGCTTAGATAATTACTTTTTTTAAAATTAAAAAATAAATTTTTATTATCTTTTGTTTCTTTTTAAAAAAAGTTTTCTGATTACGTCCAAATACAGTTTTTAATATTCTTTTTTTGGGTTTCAAATTTATTCCCTCTCTTTTCCCCTCATTAACAAAGCAAGCAATTTTATATAGGTTATACATGTGCAGTCATATAAAACATATGTCATCTTGTGAAAGAAAATATTGGCCAAAAAATAAACCCAATAAATATGAAAAAAAATTTAAAAGAGTGATTCGATCTGCCTTCAAACTCCATTAGTTCTTTCTCTGGAGGTGGATAGCATTTTTTCTTATAAGTCCTTTGGAATTGGCTTAGTTCACTGTATTGCTGAGAGTAGCTAAGTCATTCATAGTTGATCATTATACAGTATTGCTTTTATTGTGTTGTCTTTACCTGGTTCTGCTCACTTCATTTTGCATCAGTTTATATAAGTCTTTCCAGGTTTTTCCGAAATTATTCTGCTCAACATTTCTTTTTGTGCAATAGTATTCTATTACAATCATAAACCACAACTTGTTCAGTCATTCCTCAATTGATGGTCATCCCTTCAATTTCTAATTCTTTGTCAAGACAAAAAGGAGCTGCTTTTGTGCATTTTCATGAGGATTTTATGACCTAACATCTAGTCAGCTTTTTTGTTTTTGTATATTCTGCTTTAAACTCCTCAATGTCATTAAATATCTATTTTTCCCCCTGAAGGATTTTTATTCTGTTTTGTTGGGCAGGTGACTTTACCCTCCAGAATATCATATTCCAAGCCTTCTGAACCTTAAATGTAGAAGCGTCTAAATCTTGTTTTTCCTGACTGAGGCTCCACAATATTGAATTGTTTCTTTCTGGTTGCTTGTGTTATTTTCTCCTTCACCTGGGAGCTCTAGGATTTGGCTATAATATTCCTGGTAGTTTTCATTTTGGAATCTTTGTAGGTGATTAATGAATCCTTTTGGTTTCTATTTTATCCCCTGATTCTAGGATATGAGTGTCATTTTCCTTGATAATTTCTTGAAATATGATATCTAGGATCTTTTTTTTTTATCATGGCATTCAGGTAGTTCAATAATTCTTAAATTATCTCTCCTTGTTCTATTTTTTCAGGTTAGTTGTTTTTACAATGAGACATTTCATATTTTCTTCTATTTTCTTCCCATTATTTTGGTTTTGTTTTATTGTTTCTTGATGTATTATGGAGTCATTAGCTTCCACTTGCCCAATTCTGCTTTTTAAGGTCTTCTTCTCTACAGTGGATTTTTGTTGTCTCTTTTACCAGTTGACCTGTTTTTTTTTAAGTTTTATCTTTATATTTTTGTCCCTTCTTTACCAAGCTGTTGATTTTTAAAAATTATTTTCTTGCATTTCTTGTTTCTTTTCTTATTTTTTTCTTCTATCTCTCTTATTTGATTTAATTTTTTAATCTCTTCTAGGAATTATTTTTTTTTTAAATTGAGACCAATTCACATTTTTTTCTGTGAGGTTTTGCATGTAGACGTTCTGACATAGTTTTCTTCTTCTGAATTTGTGTCTTTATCTTTCCTGTCACTGCAGTAACAGGTCAGATTATTTTTTTGTTGTTTTCTCATTTTTTCAGCTTATTTCTTGAATTTAACTTTGGGTTACTTCCAAGAGTGGAGGGGTCTCTATCCTGAGATTCAAGGTTTTTTGTGATGCTATTTTCAGGCATGGTTTGAAGAGTCTGTAAGTTTTCAGCTCTTTCAAGGTGGCATGATATAAAGAGAGGTGTGGTCACTATACTCCTGATCTGTATTTTGGTCTGTGAGTAACCAACCAGATGCACTCTTTTCTACCCTGGACTTGTGACCAGCATTGCTGCTCCTGATAGTGCTCCTCCTTCTTCTGGGACTGTGACCCATAATCATGTATGGACAACAGAGTCCCCCCAGTGTCAGCAAAAGGTTCTCTCTTAAGCTCCTTCTTACCAGTTGTCTGACCCCTTTACCTCCAGTGGGCTGGGACTTGAAGATACAGCTGCTGATTCAATTATTGCCACAGCCTGCTGCTGACTTGCCCAGGCAAGGCTTGTGCCGAACTATATTCCACTCTCACTTTAGTAAGACAGAACTTTCCTGGTAACCTTCTAAGTTGTCTTGTACTAGAAAATGTTTCATCCTGTCCTTTTGTTGATTCTGCCATTTCAGAATTAATTTTGAGGGTTTATTTTGACATTACTTTGGAGGGGAATTTGGGTAGAGTTCAGATGAGTCCATGCCTTTGCTCTATCATGACTCTGCCTTACTAAGTGATTTTTCCAGTGTTATATGCTGTATGAGTCAAAGCAGGATTTAAACCCACGTCTACTTGGATATAAACTGAGTCGTGGCTTCTATCCACTATGCCACTCTCCTTTCTTGTTCAACATTAGGATCCCTAAAAGAGAAGAGTTGAGTCTGAAGTGACCTCCATGCCAACAAATCATCCATTCATTTTTTTCCTCTGTGAAGTTTCTAAGAAAGTTTTAGAGAAAAAAAATTGTACATCTACAAAGTCCTTGTGTGAAATTATTTTCAAAGTTATATGTAACCTGAAAGAGTTCTTTCATGATGATAAAGACAATTGCAAAAGTAAGAAATCCAAGAAGAAAATTGTTTAGTTGCTGACTGTGAGACATCTTTTTTGACTGTTTAATTATCTACATGGTATTTTGAAAAAAAAAAAAAAGGATTGAACCAAAATGCAGGAAGCCTACATTTCAGTAGAAGTAAAGGAAAAGCATTATATCTTTCAAGTGATTATATATCCAAATACAACTTTCTAGTGACAAGAAGAGTTCTGAGACCGTGGTAAGAGGTGGTCCAAATGGTCTAATATGAGGCCATAGCCTCAAGAATGGGACCTTCCTCTAGATTTCAGTATGCCTGTTATATTGCCAAACAGACTGATGCCACTATATAACTCTTCTTCCCTAGTTTACAAAGATTATCCTTGATACCCCCTCCCATATTTCACTCAGTATTCATTGTCAAGCTCATTTTAATAGATTGAAAAAACACAGGAAGATCATCCTGCTGAAGACTTCAAGACTGAAACAATTTTTAAAAAGCATTTTAAGACATACAGAGCACCCCTGGCCCATAGGTATAGCTTTGAATACTTTGACCTGGGGGCAAAAACTGGAAGATAGGGATTATGTGTAGAAGAACCACTGGAGAAGCACAAAGGACAGTCCAACATTAAGTGTTCTGTTCTCACACTAGAGGAGGACCAAACATTCCTCCAGACAGTCTGGGACATGGCTCTATGGTAACTTGTGACAATTATATGGTTAGCTATAGGAGACAAGTGACACAACGATTGATCCATGGCAGTGGTGTTATAGGATCAGGTGTATGTGAGAGAGTATACTATAATATATTAAAGTAGGACATCATTATTATTCTAGGAATTACTATTTAGGATCCTTGGGGCTATTGTTGGAGCTATTATCTAATACCTGAAAACTAGGCATTGCCATGGCCATGGATCCTGAGAAACTAAACTTTAAAAAGGGTAACAAAATCCTCCTTTCTTATACTATCCAATGACTAAAATCTTCTAATGTTAGGGGTTCAGTGATGGCGGGTTCTACCTCCATTGCTCCCCATCCCCCAAATAGGAAATCTTCAAGCAGAAACTGGATTAACACACATGAGGTCTATTGTGGGGTTTCCTTCCAGGCCTGGGTTAGACTACATGACCATAGAGGTGTCTTCTCCTTAAATTTTATTATTTTTGACACTGTGGCAGCAGCAAGTCACTAAGCATTTGTGAGCTTCAGTTTTTTCATCTGTGCATTGGCATATCCCAATGAAATGGCTAGTTATACTTTATTAATGTTAAAGTGCTTAATGAGGACACATGTCAGTCTGATATGGCCACTTTTTTGGCCTGATGCTGGGTCAGAGGTCCAGTCAGGAGTTGGCCAATTCTGCCAAATTGTAGAATAGCCTGAGCCACTTCCAGACACGTCGAGTTAGCCTGTTTTATACTGAATGTAATGGTAATGTAAATGAGAAGACGTTTCCCATCCATTAATAGGCCCATGTGACATGGAAGTCTGAGTCACATAAGTCTGTGGTGGGAGGAGCTTGCTGAGTGGGTGGAGCAGGAGGGGCAGAGCAGAGCCCAGCGGAAGTTGGTCAGAACAGTTAGAGGTGCGGGAGAGAGAGGAAGCAGGCAGTGAGCTGGGAGTGTTCCTTTGTGGGAAGGTCCTAGCAGGGGGAAGGCTGTTAAATTCTGTGATTCAGAATTATGCTGACACATTCATAGCTGCTGTAGGTGCTGTGAACATTGTGTTGGTGCTACACTGAAGAGTAAAGGAAGGGAGCTGAAGTCTTTTACAAATGCATTAAGGTTGGGCAAATCAAAACCTTTACTGCCATCTATCTCCTCTCTTCCCTCCCCTCCCAACAGTTTTTGTTATTGCAATCCTGAGTAAGCACATAATAAACACATATAGGGATTGACAAAATACACTAGGTGCTTAGTGGTTATGCCTATAAATTCATCAGCCACTGTGTTTCTACATACTTGTACATCCTCCTCCCTTTAAGGGAAGAAACTGAGGCAGGCCAAAGCTAAGTGACTTACACAGGGTCACACAGTAAGCAGACTTCAAATTTTAACTTTACTAAGTCTAGGCCCAGTGCTTTCTATATTGTACCACCTAGGGGCATATATGATACAATATAGGTGTGAGTTTTACAGAGGAAATGGTGCCTATTCTGCCACTTGCCTTTGTGTCCTTGGACAAGTCCCTTAATCATTCTGAACTATAGTCTTTTCATCTAAGTGAGATCCATTATGTAGTGCTGGCCTTAAATCCAAGTAGACCAGGTTGAAGTCCTATTTCTCTCTCTGTGACCCTGGGCATGTTATTTCACCTTTCACTTCTCTAGGACTTTTGTGAGAGAGAAGGTAGTGACTTGCATTTGTAGAGAAAATTCTTTGCACAAATCACCACAGAGACCCAGTCTTAATCCCTATCCTAAAACGCAGGAGTTGGTCTCCATTACCTCTGAATTCCTTTCTAAGTCTAATGATGATCCTATATGGAAAGCTCTGTGAGAAATATGCTCTCTGAAAGTAACAGAACTAACAGAAGCCCCAGTTTTATGAGTATGCCTATCCTAATTCCAATCCTCCTATGTGGGGAGCTTTATTTATCTGTAACCTGCAACTTCATAAAAGTTTTCAGAGTTGTCAGAATGCCCTATTCACCGCCACTGCAGTGGCCTAGGCGCATTTGCTAACTGAGCATGCTTATAAGGTTCTCCTATGAGAAATCATCCCCACAAAGCAGAAAATGAAGGCTCTCTATCCCCTGTCAATTCTACTTCACTGAAGCCTCCAAACAAGTCTTTAGCATTTTGTATGTTATTTTGTATACCCTACATTCTTCATAAAAGAAGGAACCTGAGAAAATACTGTAGCTCAGAAGAGGTAAAATGCAGTTTTGTTCTTTGAATGTAGGCACTGGGCTATTGTTGTAGCCCCTAAAATAAATATCTGCTTTGATAGTCCCCGAATGTCATCAGCTTTATGCAAAGAGAGCAGGGGTGGGGTAGGAAAGAGAAATATATAAATAAAAATAAATTTATAATGTACATTCAAGTGCTTAGTATACACAAAAGAAAGATGCTTGTGTCTTACTCAGAGAAATGACACTGCTGAATATTCATGAGAGATACATTTATCCCCCTGCAGGCACAAAATATTTGTATAAATATGAAATCTGTGCATAATTATATGAAAGCAGACATCCCCCAGAGGTTAAATATGCTAGCGTAGCAAGAAAGGTCCTGCCCTCCTGTAGATTTTATTAAATTAATGCAAGTGTTTGAAAGGATGTAAACACTGAAGAAGAGAAGAATTGTTTAGGGTAGTCTAAAGGGGTAAAACTAGGAGTAATGAGACTGAACTAAGTAAAGAAAAGTTTAAGGTTGCAACATTTTTTTTTTAACCATGCTGTGCTTTGCTCCCCAGTGATGCTGTTAGAAATGCTTTCAGCCTTAATTTTAGAGTCTAATGAAATCTATTAAGCTGAAATTACCTCTCTGGGAAAGTGGCAAAAGCCCTATTCCTTGGCATGCTGTATGTGATTGAACTTTTAAGATTTTTCCTGTCTTTGGCGTGGCTGGATTGCTAAAAAGGGAAATAGGAGCATATGTCTAGTTTTCCCAGTTTTACTGTTGATTGGTATGTGGCCTTGGGCACTTGATTCAATGACTTTATATTCTTTATCCTGACCCTGAATGCTCAGCTTAGTTCTGCCTTTCAGGTAAAGCACTGTCCTATGTTATGCTCTCCAAAGTCAGTGAAGGAAAAAAAAAAGACAAAATCCCCAACACACAAACCTTCTACCTCTCAACTTTTCTTATTTATGGGCTTCCCTATACCATTGATCAGTCTCAAATATAAGAGATCAGATCTGAGACTGGATCTATGATTTCACTGGGATAGGGAAGGCCCAGGTGAGGCAATTCATTCTACCAATCCAAATTGGCACACTGAGAATGTCAGTGTTTTCCAAGAATGGCACAGCCACTCACTGTGTCATCCATGGCAGTTTCAAGTATATTAAGAGTCACATGCTTTCTTGCCCATGTACACACAAAATGAGCTGAGAAAACGCTGTTTAGGGTCATGGGAGTTTATGAAGATCCCCTAGAAAATATAAGAGGATGGCATTTTTCTCATTGATTTTATTTGCCTTTTCCATCCCTCCCTCCTTCTATTTCCTAAAACCCTATTTCCTGCAATCCTGGTACTCTTTCTTTGACACAGGCTTTTTCTACAGTAGCTTCATTCTACTTTATAGTCAGTAGATTCCCACTGTCTCTTTAATATTCACATTGCTGTTTGTAAGAGGAAGAGGAAGAGCTCATGGCAAGGATGTAGAGTTAGAAGCCCTCTCTTTACCTTTATGTGACCTCTTGGTCCTCTATGACTGCTTGGCCACAATTTTCTGTGTGAACTTGTCATACAAGTGACCTTACCATGACCTTATCAATCTGGGCCTCATTTTCCTCACCCTTAAAATAAGAGTCAAACTAAATGACCTCTATAGCCTCTTTAATCTCTAAATATCTGTTCCTATGATGGCTAGCCACATACCTGTCTTCACTACTGGAGAAAATAACTCCCTGAAGCCATAGCATCATAGAATCCTAGACCAGTATTACTCTAAATGCCCGAGAGGCCAAATTTAGTTCAATCTCCTTGTTTTACTGAGAAGGAAGCTGAAGCTGACAGAGGTCAAATGACTTGTTTGAGGTCCCACAGCTAGTTAATGGTGAAGCTACTTTCTAGCCCTGTGCACTCATCAGTAAATCACACTCTTTTTCACATATAGGCATTTCTAAGTTAGCATTTTGAGCTTCCCTGTTGCTGTGGTAGCTTTCTATGGTCAAGGTTCTCTTCTGTTTCTTACTAATTTTTCACTCTTTTTGGTGACTTTTAAAATTGGGTTCTACACCTGGGACACAGGGGGCGCTATCCCAAGCTTCTTCTGCTGGAGGTAGGGGCACTGACTTTCCATGCCATCTACTGTGCTTGTGGTTTGCCCAATGTGTTGCAGGTGGTTTGATCTAATTGAGCCTGTTGTATCAGTGTTATGGAGCTTGCAATTTGCCTTCTGTGCTGAGACTGGAGGCCTCTCTGCTGGCCTGCTGAACCAGGATTGAGTTGCCTTGGTTGCTGCTCTGTGCTGTGTCTAAAAGCCTCCCATGTGCTTGCCTGGATACTGTCTGTATTGGGCTGTTCTCTCCTTTTACCCAAGTGAGACAAATCTTTCCTGAAATCCTTCCAAGTTTTTTTTTTAATTTTTAAAAATTTTAAAAAATTGATTTATTTATTTACTTTTAGTTTACAAGATTCAGTTCCATAATCCCTTGAGTTTCAAATCCCCCCCACCCCTTGCCCTTCCCCCATTGTGGCATATAATCATGTATAGGAACTGCAAATACTTTCGCATTGGACATTAGTCTGGTTGTATAGAAGAGTTGTAACCAATGGAGTGCACAATGGGAAAAAAGAAAGAAAACCAAACATAAAAAAGAACGATAGCATGTAGATTGCTTCAGTCTCCATTTAAACTCTGTTCTTTCTAGATCTTTCTCTGAATGTAGATATCTCCTTTCATTCTGAGACTTGTAGAGTTGTCTTGTAACTGTGCGTTGCTGAGAAGAGTCCAGTTTATAAAAGTTGGTCATTACACATACCATGTATCTGTGATTGTGTACAAATTTTTCCTGGTTCTGCTCTTCTCACTAAGCATCAGTTTGTATAAGCCTCGCCAGGTGAATATTAAGACCATCTCCTCCCCATTTCTTATAACACAACAGTATTCCATTGCATTCATATACCACAGCTTGTTTAGCCATACTCCAATTGATGGGCATCCCCTTAATTTCCAGTTTTTTGCCACCACAAAGAGAGCTGCAATAAATATTTTGTACATATGGGTCTTCCTCCCATTTCTATGATCTCTTTGGGATACAATCCTAGACGTGGTATTCCTGGGTCAAAGAGTATGCAATTATTTATAGCCCTTTGGGCATAGTTCCAGATTGCTCTCCAGAATGGTTGTATCAGTTCACAACTCCACCAACAATGCATTAGTGTTCCAATTTTTCCATATCCTTTCCAGCATTTGTCATTTTTCTGTTTTGTCATCTTAGTCAATCTGGCTGGAGAGATGTGGTACCTCAAAGTTGTTTTGCTTTGCATTTCTTGTATCAATAGTGATTTAGAGCATTTTTTCATATGCTTATAGATATCTTTAATTTCTACCTCTGAAAATTGCCTGTTCATATCCTTTGCCCATTTATCAATTGGGGAATGACTCGTATTCTTATAGATTTTACTTAATTCCCTGTATATTTTAGAAATGAGGCCTTTATCAGAGACACTGATTGTAAAAATTCTTTCCCAATTTCCCACTTCCCTCTTAATCTTGGTTACATTGGCTTTGTTTGTACAGAAACTTTTCAATTTAATGTAATCAAGATTATCCATATTGCATTTTATAATGCTTTCCAACTCTTATTTGGTCATAACATTTTCCCTACTCCATAAATCTGACAGGTAAACTATTCCTTGTTTTCCTAGATTACTTTGCAATATCAGCCTTTATACCTAGATCGTGCACCCATTTAGACTTGACTTTGGTGTACAGCGTTAGATGATGATCTGTGACCAGTTTCTGCCATACTACGTTCCAATTTTCCCAGCAGCTTTTCTCAGATAGTGAGTTCTTATCCCCAAAACTGAAGTCTTTGGGTGGGCTTATCAAATAGTGTTTCACTATAATCATTGACTACTGAGTCTTTTGTATCCAATCTATTCCATTGATCCACTACTCTATTCCTTAGCCAGTACCAAGCAGTTTTGATGACTGCTGCTTTATAATACAGATTAAAATCTGGTACAGCTAGGGCACTTTTGCTAGCATTTCTTTTCATTAATTACCTTGATATTCTGGACCTTTTGTTCTTCCAAATGAATTTTGTCACTATTTTTTCTAGTTCTATAAAGTAATTTTTTGGTAGATTGATTGGTATGGCACTAAATATGCAATTTAATTTAGTTAAGATTGTCATGATCATTATATTAGCTCAACCCAGCCTTGAGCAACTGATGTATTTCCAATTAGTTAGATCTGATTTTATTTGTGTGAAAAGTGTTTTGTAATTGTGTTCAT
>CM053589.1:65909335-65935869 GCA_028646515.1 Pseudochirops corinnae | reverse complement strand
TAGATTCCCAAATATTTTATAATGTTTACAGTAACTTTAAATGGGATTTCTCTTGCTACCTCTTGCTGTTGGACTTCATTGGAAATATATAGGAATGCTGAGGAATTATGTGGGTTTATTTTATATCCTGGAACTCTGCTAAATTTATTTATTGTCTCAAGTTTTTTACTTGATTCTCCAGGATTCTCCAAGTATATCATCATATCATCTGCAAAGAGTGATAGCTTAGTCTCTTCTTTGCCTAATTTGATTCCTTTGGTTTCTTTTTCTTCTCTAAGTGCTACTTCTAAGATTTCTAGTACCAGATTGAATAAGAGGGGTGATAGTGGACATCCTTGTTTCACCTATGGTCTTATTGGAAATGCTTCTACTTTATCCACATTACATATAATATTTGCTGATGGCTTTAAGTAGATGCTACCTATTATTCTAAGGAAAACTCCATTTATTCCTATACTTTCTAGTGTTTTAAAGAGAAATGGATGCTGTATTTTGTCAAAAGCTTTTTCTGCATCTATTGAAATAATCATATGATTTATGCTAGTTTTACTGTTGCTATGATCAATGATACTGATGGTTTTCCTAATACTGAACCATCCTTGCATTCCTGGAATAAATCCAACCTGATCAAAATGTATTATTCTTGTGATAAGTTGTTGAAGTCTTTTTGCTAATAATTTATTTAAAATTTTTGCATCTACATTCATGAGGGAGATTGGTCTATAATTTTCTTTCTCCATTTTGTCTCTCCCTTCTTTAGGTATCAGTACCATATTTGTGTCATAAAAAGAATTTGGTAGGAGTCCATCCTCACCAATTTTCCCAAATAGTTTGTAGAATATTAGGATTGATCTTTAAATGTTTGATAAAATTCGTTAGTAAATCCATCTGGCCCTGGGGATTTTTTCCTAGGGAGTTCTCTGATAGCTTGTTCAATTTATTTTTCTGAGATGGGGTTATTTAAGTAATTTACTTCCTCTTCAGTTAGTCTGGGGAACTCATATTTTTGTAAATATTCATCCATTTCCTTAAGATTGTCAAATTTATGTGCATATGATTGGCAAAATAATTCCTAATTATTGTTTTAATTTCCTCTTCGTTGGAGGTACATTCACCCTTTTCATTTTTGATGCTCAAAATATGGTTTTCTTCTTTCTTTTTTTTTTATCATATTGACTAAGGATCTATCAATTTTATGGATTTTTTTTCATAAAACCAACTCTTAGTTTTATTTATAAGTTAAGTAGTTTTCTTACTATCAATTTTATTAATCTCTCCTTTGGTTTTCATTATTTTTATTTTAGTATTTAATTGAGGATTTTCAATTTGTTCTTTTTTCTAGTTTTTTCAATTGCATGCCCAATTCATTGACCTCCATTTTCTCCATTTTTTTCATGTATGCATTCAGGGATATAAAACTTCCCCTAAGAACTGCCTTTGCTGCATCCCACAAGTTTTGGTATGATGTCTCATTTTTGTCATTCTCTTGAATGAATTTACTGATTGTTTCTATAATTTCTTTTTTGATCCTCTCATTCTTTAGGATTAAATTATTTAGTTTCCAATTAGTTTTTTGCCTATCTTTCCATGGCCCTTTATTGCATATAATTTTTATTGCATCATGATTTGAGAATGATGCATTTAATATTTCTGCCTTTCTGCACTGAATTGTGAGGTTTTTATGTCCTAGTACATGGTCAATTTTTGCGTATGTGCCATGTACCTCTGAGCAGAAGGTGTATTCCTTTTTATCCCCATTCAGTTTTCTCCAGAGATCTATCATGTCTAGCCCCTCTAAAATCCTATTTGCCTCCTTAATTTCTTTATTGTTTATTTTGAGGTTAGATTTATCAATTTCAGAGAGGAGGAGATTGAAGTCCCCCACTAGTATAGTTTTGCTATCTATTTCTTCCTTTAATTCCCTTGACTTTTCCTGTAGGAATTTGGATGCTATACCACTTGATGCATATATGTTAATTAATGATATTGCTTTATTCTCAATGGTTCCTTTTAGCAGGATGTAGTTTCCTTCCTTATCTCTTTTAATTAGATCTATTTTTGCTTTTGCTTTATCTGAGATAAGGATTACTACCCTCTCTTTTTTTGCTTTAGCGAAAGCATAATATATTCTACTCCATCCTTTTACCTTTACCCTGTGCATAACTCCTTGTTTCAAATGTGTTTCTTGTAGACAACATATTGTAGGATTATGTTTTTGAATCCATTCTGCTATCTACCTCTGTTTTATGGGAGAATTTATCCCATTCACATCCACAGTTATGATTATTATCTGTTACTTTCTCTCAATCTTATTCCCTCCCATGTTTATATTTTCATTTCTTTCTTTTCCTTTCCCCTGCTTAAGAGTTTTGTTTTGACCACTACCTCCCTCCCTCCTTCAGTATTCCCTCCATGTTCCCCCCCTCATTACCTACGCTTTCCTCTTATTACTTTTTCTCTCCCTTCTAACCACCCTCTTCCTTCTTACACCCCCTTTACTCCACCTACTGCTTGTTGGGCACAATAGATTTTTTTTTAATAGAGTATTTTGTTCCCTCCTTGAACCCAAACCAATGCTAGTAAATTGTATACAGTGCTCCTCTCCCTCCCTCTTTTCCCTCTATTGCTATGAGTTTTTGTGTCTTTTCATGTTAGCCTCTAAACTTAAGTGTATTGATCGCTCTTTAATCAGAACCAATGAGTGTAACAATCATATGATGCTCATCTCCTTCCTTCCCTCCCCTCCACTTCAGTATGTTTTTATGCCTCTTCTTGTGGCATAATTTACCCTTTTCTGCCTCAACCTTTCCTTTTCTCCTATTACAATCCCTTTCTTCCCCTTAATAGGTTTTTTAAAAATCTTCATATTAGTTCACTTATACCCACATCCTCTATCTACGTAAATCTCTTTTAAATGTTGCAATACTTATACAAATTTCACTATTGAAAGGCATCTGCTTCTCATATATGGATGTAAACAGTTTGCTCTTATTGAGTCCCAAGTTATGTGCATGTGTGAGCATCTGTGTGTGTATGTGTATGTGTGAATGCATTTTGTCCTTGTTTATCTTTTTATGTCTTTTTTGGGTCTTGGAAGTGGAGACTGAATTTTCCATTGAGCTCTGGCTTTTTCATAAGGAAAGTCTAGAAGTCCTTCATTTCATTGAATTACCATGTCCATGCCTGAAAGTTTATGCTCAGTCTTGCTGGGTAGTTGATCCTTGGTTGCAGTCCTAGATCTTTTGCTTTACAAAATATCAAATTCCAATCCCTCTGATCTTTTAATGTAGCAGCTGCTAAATCCTGTGTAATCCTGACTGTAATTCCACGATATTTGAATTGTTTCTTCTTGGCTGCTTTCAATATTTTCTCCTTGACCTTGTAGCTCTGGAATTTAGCTACTATATTTCTTGTAGTTTTCAATTTGCGATCTCTTTCAGGAGGAGATTGGTGAATTCTTTCAATAACTATTTTACCTTCTGATTCTAGGACCTCAGGATGGTTTTCTTTGACAATCTCTTGGAGGATGCTGTCCAGGCTTCTTTTTCATCATGGCTTTCTGATAGGCTGATAATTCTTAGGTCAGCTCTCCTAAATCTGTTTTCCAAGTCAGTTGTTTTTCCAGTGAGATATTTTTCACTTTCTTCTAATTTTTCAATCTTTATGTTTTGTTTGACTGACTTTTGCTGCATCATAGAGTCCTTAGCTTCAATTTGACTGATTCTAATTTTTAGTGCATTATTTTCCTCACTAAGTTTTTGAATCTCCTTTTCTATATGTTCAGTTTTCATTTTTAAGGAGGTATTTTCTCCAATTAGATTTTGGACCGCCCATCCTAGTTCTCCAATTTTACTTTTTAAAGATTTGTTTTCTTTAGTGAGATTTTTTTTTCCAATTTGGTCACTGTAGATTTAAGTTTATCTCCTACCTCTCTAATTTCATTTTTAAAATCCTTCTTGAGGTCCTCCAAGAATGCTTTTTGGGCTTGAGACCAATTCACATTTCCTTCTGTGGTCTCCAGTATGAGTATAGAGTCCGTGTTGCCTTCTGAATTTAGTTGTTCTTGCTCAATATAAAAAGATTTTAATGGTCCTGGATTTGGTAGGTTCCTTCTTCCTCATTGTGAATGCCTATGTCCTGGGTTTTTAAAAGTGGCTATCTGCTTTTGGGATCTAGAAGTATTGAGCTTCTCAGGCTGGGAGGTAGGGGTTTGGTTGCTCACTTCATGAGCTGTAGCCTCTGAATGACTAGACTGAGGCCAAGTCCAGGACTCTCAGTGTTTCCCCTGAGTTACCCTGAGGCTTACAGAGTAACCTATGGGGGTGGAATGGTCTGGCTCATTCAGGTTTCCACCTCTGTGTCTCTGGGCTACAGGTCAGGCAAGCTCAGTAGCAGGAGGCCAAAAGGGCTGCTGTCAGCTTATTTCCTCCTGGTGGTGCTGAAGCTTGCACCTGGGCTTGTGTAGTTAGTGTTTGCTGGATCCACCCTCCTGGGCTTCCCCCTTCCTCAGTGCCTCCCAAGCCTGAGGCTGATTCCACTAATTCAGGATTTTACTCTGGGTGGGGCAATTTTCTCTGGACTTTTCTGGGTCAGGAAGTGTGGGTTAGAACAACTGAGTTTTATTCCTCCATCTTGATTTCTGGAAGTTTGGGTTATAATTTTTAAAACATTCAGGCTGCAGGCTGGTAGCCCCAGGTAAAGATGCTGCTCCTGCTGCAGGCCCACAGTTTTCTCTCACCCAGCTTCTACAATCCTCTATCTTTTTTGTGTAAATTGCCCTGAGGCTGGGTGAGTCTGCTGGCCGACTGGGGCTTCTTCTCAGTCTGCCCTACTCTGTTCTCAGATCCCCACTTGTGCAGCTGCTGTGTGCTCCAAGTTCTCCCTGCCCCGACCTGAGTAGGCAATTTCTTGGGCTGGGAATCTGCCATGCTTTGTCTCCCAATGGGTTCTGTCACTCTTAAATCCGTTCAAATTCAGTTTTTAGCTTTCAGCAACAGAATTTTTGGAGGAGCTTGGAAATGCTATTGCTTCCTTTCTGCCATCTTAGCTCTACCTCTCCTTCCAAGTTATGTTAAGCCAGAAAAATGTTTCACTCTATTTTTGTGGGTTGTGTCAATCCACAATGCTTTTAGAGTCTTGATGTAACATTGTTTCTCAGGGAAACTGGGGAGAGCTCAGGCAACTGCCTGGATTTCCTCTGCCACCTTGGCTTCAGCCCTCAATTATACTGTTTTTCAATGGAGTTTGCAGGTCTTTTAATAAAATGTTAGAGTTGGAAAAGATTTCAGAATTCGTTCTGTCTAAACCCTACCTGAAATATCAATGTTCTCAAATGTCCAAACCAGCTCTTATTGTTTTGGTGTCAAGCTATATCATCTTCATATGCAGAAGAGAGTGCTATCAAAATACTAGTTAATGATTTAATTAAATTAGAAGATACAATATTGTTGTCAAAGGAATATACAGTTCTTTTGTCTGTATAAGAATGTGACTTACGTTCTTTAGTTATTTGTGAGACTGTAAGAATGTTTAAATAGCGCCAATGTTCACAAGTAAGGAAAATTAGGGATATTTGAGGAATGTTGGAAAAATTTTGAGGTGAAACTGAAGACATTAACCACACCTTTCCATGAAACATCCAGTACAGCTGTCAGAGATGTAGACTTGAATGTATTGGTCCACTGATCTGACCCAATGATGCACCTGTGAAGAGTTAATCAGTGAAAATATGTCAGGAATCACAAGACTATCTTACCTCAACAATTGAGCTGAAATAGAATATTTAAGTAGAGGAGGCAATATTACCAAGTCTAGCATTCCTATTGACAATTGTTTGATTATCTGGAAGGAAATAATTAGAGGCAACAGCTTGAAGTTAATGAAAATTTATCTAATTCAAAATCATATGAAAAGGCAATAGACTCAGAAAATGTTCTTTTATTTGGACTAAATTAAACCATCAGAATTTTTTAAAGTATCATCCTATTCAACCTTTGGAAATGAAAGACTTACCTTTTAATGGAAAATCTACATTTCATCATAAAAGTGAAATATGGTGACCTTAACTAAGTTATTCCAAAGAAAAGTAGGTTCACGTTTTTGATTATAGACATAGCCTGGCCTAAAAGTAGAATAACTAATTATGAAACTATTAGGCACATTTTTGAAGCTTTTTATATTTTAATCCAGGGCAATCTCTTGGGGGAGTGGAATCCCCATATTATAACTGGGATTAGCAGTGTGGTATAGTGATTTGAATGTTGGTCTTGCAGTAAGGAATACCTGGGTTTTGAAACTCATCTCAGTTACTTCATAACTGTATAAACCTGAGCAAGTTAATTATCCTTTCTTAGCTACAATTTTGTCATTTGTTAAAAGAGGATAATAGCACCTGACCTATGACTTTTGTCTCAAATGATATAAAATATGTAGTGTTTTGCAAGCTTTAAAGTGATACATGAATGTCTCCTCCATTCATATATAGGCTTCTGTGCATAGGAGATATTTTAGTCTAGGTAATTGTATTTCTAGTGCCTAACATGGTGTCTAGAACATAGTAGGTACTTAATAAATACTTGAGTGATTAGCTATTATTATTACCTGTTGAACAAAGTAGCACTTTCCATTACTTTTCCTAAAATGATTTTCTAAACCTTTAAAGAAAAAAAAAAAAACTTCCAACTATCTGGTAAATGTCCGTGTTTTTTCAAGGTCCTTATATCTTTCATCTAGGGAAGCAATTTTTGTGAAAAAAGGACCAGTCATTCCCACCAATTACAAACTAACTGGGATTCACAGGGGTGGTAAATCGGCCTAAAAGAAACATCAAGGTATTCTGAGAAAGATAGGAAGCAAGTCAAACCACCACTGCCACCACCTTGATCACCATCTGTTCTCGGACCCTGACAGAGACATCTCCAGACCTTGAATCGAGAATCTTGGCAATAGCATTGCTTCTAACCCAATACACTTAGAAATCATCCCAGGCAAACAATCCTGGTGGAGAATCAGCCTGGCAAGTGTTCCTGCAGGTACTAAAGCCATAGCTACTGAGAACCCAGAAAAGAAGGTTGTTCTCAGCAAAGTTCTTGGAATTTTCAAATCATTCAAAAAGTGGAAACCTATATAATTTTATCAGTGGAAATGACATTAAAGAAGGGGAATTATAATACATGCTTTGCCAATGCACTCTAAGGACAATGGGATTTTTCTATCTTATTTGCTACTGAAATCTTCTGTGTGTTATCTCCTCCAATAAAATGTGAGCTCTGTAAAAGAAGGAACTGTTATTTTACTATTTGTATCCTCAACTTCAGCAAAATACTTTGAATGTAATATGTGCTTAATAAATACTTTTTTCATTCATTCATGCACTCATTTCTTAATCTGATACCTCATAGTGACATAGAAATGAACCTAAATTCTGGAAGTGTATATAGAACACAAATTTTACAGGGTCCTGCAAAACTGAAAAGGCTTAGAATGAAATGGGGCCAACCAATTTATCAATCAGTGAGCGCCTACTTAATTACCTACTATTTGCCAGGTGCTGTCCTAGGTGCTAGGGATACAAAGACTTAAATGACAATGACATTTCTATCAAGAAACTTACACTCCATAGAGGAACAACATGCACAATGGCAGCACTTTGATAGAGCCAGTTCCTAATGGATAACTGGAGCCAATTGTCAAATTTTCAGTGTGGGCATTTGAATGTTAGAAATGAGCAAATGCTACATATCAGGGCTTTCACTTATTATTATTACTATTATTTTGCTTATTGTATGTATTTTTAAAAATGCAGAAAATGTTAATTATTCAGATTAAACTTTAAAAGATGTGTGTGTTTTCTTGTGGAGAGCCACTTATTAAATAAACATTTACCAGCACACTACTAAATTTAAGCATATACAAAATATGATTAAAATAAATACAAGATAATTTGGGGAAAGTATGTACTAGAAACTCCCACAGGAATACATTTGAAAATTTTGCAGCCAACCCCAAATTCTGAGTTGGAGAGAGAATGAAGTGCTTTGTAGTCATGATAGCCTGTACAAAGGCAGAAAGATGCAAGATGGACTATGTTATGTGAAAAGTAGCAAAAAAGATCAGTTTGGCTAGATCAAAGAATGCATGAAGAAGAGTAATACATAGTTACACATATGTGTGCATACATGTTCATTTTAAAATTTATTTTCAAAGATCAGTCTTTTCTCCATTTAACTCCTCCACCTAGGTAGCAGAAGGGAAACATGTATCATATTATATTTGAACATAAGCAGTTTAGCCTTGTTTAGTTTCTTATCATTGCTCATTCATCTTTTTAATGTTTCTCTTTACCCCTTTCTTTGTACTTCAAAGTTTTTCATGAACCCTAGTCTTTTCATTATGAATGCTTGGAAGTATTTCTGCTTAATGAAAGCTCCATTTCCCCACCTGTAATATTATACTCAATTTTACTTGGTAATTTATTATTGGCTATAATTATTTATTGTTGGTTACAAGCTTTTGACTTCTGGAATATCATATTTATCAGTTTTGTGCTCCTTTATCATGGTGGCTAATAAATCACGTATGATCCTGACAGTGGCTGCTCAGTACTTAAATTATTTTTTTTTTCTAGCTGATTGGAATTTTTTGTTTGTTTGTTTTACTTAGAAAAATTGGATATGGGCTATGATGTTTCTGGGAATTTTCATTTTGGGGTTTCTTTAAGGAAGTGATTAGTAGATTCTTTCTATTTCTACCTTGTCCTATAGCTCTAAGAGATCTGGCCAATTTTCTTTTAAGATATCCCAAAGTATGATATCTAGGTTAATTTTTGGTCATGCCATTCAGATGTTCTAATTATTCTTATTTTTTTCTCATATTTTTTTTATCAAGTCAGCTATTTTTTGTAATCTTACCTTTATTTCCTATCTTTACAGAATTTTTATTTTGTTTTAATATTTTTGGGGCTAGGACACAAATTACATTTACTTTATACTTCTATCCTTTTGATTCCATTTTAATATTACTTTTTGTTTCATATAGTCATCATTTTTCTATTTGGTCCATTTGAATTTTCTGGGAATTTGTTGCATGGGCACGATATTGAATATGTGCCAAAATGTTAATTCTCTTTCCATTTTTTTCTTTTATAACTCTTTCTTTTTCATTTCTTTTCTGAAGTGCTGTTTTTCCCCTTATAAAATAGGAAATTCTTCGAACTCTTTTTGCTATTTTTGCTTCATGTCTTCCAGAAATTCTAGTTGAGTTTGTGCCCATGCTATGTTTTTCTTTGAGTCAGTGCTTGGAGATGTTTTGGAATTAATCTCTTTTACATTTATGTCTTGAACTTCTTTGGCACCATAATAGGGGTTCATTTTTTATTTGGCCATTCTTCCAGCCTACTTCCTGACTTTAGACTTATTGTTAGGGTTAGACTCTCTAGAACTTCTGGAGGAAAGGTTTGGGTTAGTTCTATTACTACTTTTTTTTTGTTATTGATTGTTGTGTTATTCTAGGATTTCTTACAAGCTTTCAGTATTTCTCACATGGTCCAGTACAGTGCAAAGTCTATTTTCTGACCCCTTGCCTGAGCTCTGCAACTTCCTTAATTGGGTTTGGGTCTGATAAGTACTAGACTGTTGTTGGACTTTTCTACTATCAGCTGTTTAGAAAGTTCTATTGATTCAGAGCAGCAGAATTATAGACTCCCCTTTGGTCTAGAATTCCTGATCTAGTGTTGCTTTGCACTATTGCTCCTGCTGCTTGAGGATGGGAGAGAGGTTTTGCACTTCCTCCTTTCTCATTTTCTCCAGGGCCTCTTTGCTTTGGAATGCAAATGCATGAACAGGACCTTTTCTCACTCTGCTTTAGATCTGCCACTCAGGACTGTGTCATGGGAGAGAAAACTGTGAGATGGAACCTGTCCCCATCACAATACCTTATCAGGTTGGAGGGTGTCCAAGCTTGTGTTTTTTGCCCAGGTCTTTCCCTAAGTGCCTGAATGCTTTCCACAGCATGTTTCTGGCCTGATCCAGTCCCCAAATGTCTACAGACCTCTCTGTCTCTCTATGCTGAAATGTGCTGGACTAAAAACCCATTGCAACTTTTTCTTAATTTCTATATCAGGATTTGGTCTGATATATTTTCTAGATCTGTTAGGAGGAATTTTTGGAGGGATGTTCACTGTACTGCTTCTAATCATTGCACTATCTTGGCCCTGCCTTGAAGGAAGTGATATATGATAAGCCTAGAACCATTTTTTGGAATTAATCTGTTAAGGATTTCAAATGCCGAACAGGAGAGAATGAATTTCATTCAAGAAATAATAAATTTCAATTTACTGAGCAAGGGAGTTATAGAGAGCTACTTGATCATATCTGTTTTTTTAAAAATATCATTTTGGCAGCCGTTTAGAGGATGGATAGGATTGAGGAGAGACTTAAAGACAGGAGATTACTTAGGAGGTGATTATATTAATTTAACTTAAAAGTGATAAAATAGAAATTCTCAAAATAGTGGTGGGAGGTAGGTGCTATTGTTATATCCATTTTACAGAAGAGGAGTGACTTAACCAGGGTCACAAAGATAGTCTGAGGGCAGATTTGAATTTAGATCTTCTTGACTACAGACTCAATGCTTTATTACTTGGCCTCTTACTTGCATAAGTGATAAAATGGAATGGTGGCCTGATGGGTGACCAACAAAGAGTTGGATATGTGTTATGGGAATCTGAAAATCTTCCCTGCCCTTAGGCCCTTTGCTAAAGTGGCTATGTGACTCTGAGAACCTTCCCAGATTTGAAAGTATACTCTGTTCCCTAATAGGCTGAATGTGGTCACTTGGAGCCTGTGGTGCCAGGCTTGTTTTTCGGGAATGCCCATGCCTTGTAGCTTTGTGATTGGGCAGTGGGTCTATAGGGCTGTGACATTCTCCAAGCCAGGAAAAGGCTATATATACTCCCTGAGGTGAAGTTTTGGTTTGGGGCACACTTTGAGAAGAGTTGTGTGATTTGGCCAGACGAGACTCTGGGAAGCCTTTGAGCCCCTCAGTTTTGAAAAATCCAGATGTTGGTGCCTCCCTCTCTGGTAACTGAATAGGTAACTGATGTAATGATCAGATGCTGGAAGCCATCTGCTGATCTGTTTTTCTGTTTGTTTGTAACTTGCATTTGTAACTTATGTTTGCATTCTCTGAAGTTCAGGGTGCTGACTTTTTTCCCTGAACTAGATAAATGACATTTGTTTGACTGATTAAAGTAAGATTGTTAACCCATTTTGCATTGTTTTCCTTTAGAAAAGCAGATCTAAGAACCTGTGCTAGCAGCCATCCTGGGTATGCTGGGGTGCTTGCTGATACCATATGTAGCCTCTGTGAAACTGTAGTTTGAGGTCTTGGTCATTATTATCTCATGTTTCATCTCAAAAGGACCAGGACAACAAATTTGCCTTTGAACTCTAAGTATCTTCACAGTACAGGGATGGAATACATATTTGTTGTTTTAGGATAATTCAAGCTAAATCTGAGGAGGCTCATCAAAACCAGAAGTTTGATCGAAAGGTGAATTAATTTTGACTATGGCAACCCATAAGTTTAATAACATTACAAATAACTTACATTTTTGTAGTGCTCAAATAATTCTAGAGTTTATAACTTATGATGGGGAGAGATGGGGGATGTTCATAAAATGAGGGGTTACAACATAGTAAGTCACTGAGGCCAGATTTGAACTCAGGGACATGAGTCTTCCTGCCCCCAGGACACCATTCTATCCATGGCACCACCTAGTTGGTTCTCTGTTGACTACCACTGATGTCTTTCCCCATTATCTCCCAGGCAACCCCCTTATTGTTTTATCTTGTATCTTAAGGGCTCCTTCCACTTCCTGCTTCCCACAGTAGTGGTACTTTTTTGACAGGGTTGTGCTGGAACCAGCTTGAACCACCTTGCCATAACCCATTGTTAAATTTTCAGTGTGAACATTTACTCACCAGAAGTAGGCAATCATTATAAATCAGAGCTTGATTTTCTTGACAGTTTAGACATGTTAATAATGAAGACCAAATTTAAAAATGTGTATGCAAACATTCTTTTTTGTTAAACATTTCCCAGCACACTCAGGCATTTCTCTATAAACATTGATTGAGCTCAGCAGTAGTATATTAGGAGGTTCAGGAAATGAAGTCATCACCATACTGAAGATCTGGTGAATATAGGCTAATAATAATTATAATAATTTATTTTAAGATTTGCAAAGTGTTTACATTTATTATTTCATTTAAACTCACAACATTTCTATTGGATGTTGCTTCTTGATATGTAATCTAGTTACGATACTCTACCTAATCTTTGCTGAAATTTTAAAGAGTGAGGTAAACAAAATTCCTGGGTGGGGTCTAAGGAAGTCAGTGATTGCTATTTTGCCTGATCATTGGTATTTTCCTTCATGTACTCAATAAGGATAATCTACTAGGTTTATCTTCCTGCTACTCTAAGCAATTTATCCAAGTGATACTCATCCAAGCTACTGTATATGTGAAAAGAAACCCTAATGGGAGGAAGTCGAATATAACAGATGTTTATCCAGCCCTTGAGTCATTGGGAAACTCCATTATTGCTCTTTAGCTTTGTACGTTTCTGGTAGTCTCTGAAGGTTATGACAGGGAGGAGAGGAATTTAATCCATTCCCTTCCACATAGCTATATTGTATGTTAGAATAACTCTCATTAAGTTGTTGTAAGTCTCCTTAATTTCCTATGAGAATAAGTATGACTTTTTCCATTTTGATGAGTAATATGAGATGCAACCTTATAGCCAGTAAATTCTAGAGCAATATTCCTACCACTTGTGATTTATGTTTTTGTGTGTTTTTTTTAATAATATACTCAAGCAACTTATGTGACATTTTCATTACATTCAATATTCTTGAGGTTAAAGAAGTAGCTGGGATACTAGACAATATCTTTGTATAGCATAGGTACAGTTAAGTATACTTTAACAGAAAATTTTTATGTGTCCATTTTAAATCCAACAAGATTATGAGAAGAGAATCTAAAAAATACAAGATTTTATTTTTTTTAAAGAAGAAATTTCTGGGTTTTTTTTTTATCAGAGGGTACTTATTTGTGAAAATTTTGAGGAATTGTGTTGTTTGTGTTTTTAAGTTGTTCCCTGAATTTAAAGCCTCTGTAGAGTGGGCTCATTTTGACATAGTAATTGCGTAGCATAGAAATCTGTTTGTACATTCAAAGGAGGTGCCTTGTAGCAGAAGAAATTATTTTTAGATAGTACAAAGTGCCTAGCCTTTGAGCAGACTTCTTCATTTATTCTCAACTTTCCTGTGTGGCAAGGTAGTCCATCACTCTATGCAGTTCCTTAAGGCACAAGCAGAGCCATCAGAAAGGCACTGTGATCAGGACATTGCCTCAACCTGGGAAATTTAGGTTCTGTGAAATTTATGGGACATTGACATTTATTGCATGTGTACTTTCGGCAGAGAAGGAAGTGAGGGGAGCAGAGCATGATCACAGATCCTGACTGAGGAGAAGGAAGTTGAAGTTTGTATTTTGTCCAGTTACTGAGACAGCTAACAGTTGTAACACTAATCATGGCTTCACACTTGAGGACTGCTGCTGTGAAAAAATTTTAGGGTCTAATTGCTTGCTATAATGAACTCTCTATTCAGAACTAAACATTGTTCAGTAAATAAAAACAAAACATTCATAGCAAAATCCTTTGGCAAAATACATCATTTAATACATACATGCATACATATATGTTTGCATGTATGTGTATATATGTATATATGTACACACACTATATATGTATGCATGTATGTATGTTCGTGTGTGTGTATAGTAACACTCAGTATATCATATGGTGCACAGCATATTTCATTGCATTCAGTAGCATTCCCCCAAATGCTTGTTTACACAATCAGGAGGTCCCAGGCTAGGGTTTTCCCTAACACAGCATATCCTTAAGCAGAAAATATCACACCATCCACCCCTAGGTCACAGTAAGAACATCATACTACACAGTATATATCATTGCATCCCTAAAATCAAGGGGTCCCAAATTAGGGTCTTCCCTAGTAAGATATATCCTTAAGGGATAGCAGAAAATACCACATCATCCACCCCTAGGTCACTGTAAGAACAATCTCCTTAATCAATATCAAGTATTGAAGTCCTTTTTCACCTTGACACAAGGTTGACTTCCAAATCCCATGACTCTTCCTCTGTGGACTGACTGTTCTTGACTCTCACCTGGATTCACATGATGGCAACCCTCTGCTCTTGCTCCAGGTCTCAGCTCATGGGCACTGCTCCATTCCAGGCTCCTTTGCAATAACAAGCTCCTGCGGGCAGCTTCTGCCTCTGGGAAGACAAAGTTTAATAGGACAACAACACTTCCTACCAGCACCACCACCTCAATTCACCAGCAGAGTCCAGAGGCTCTGTGTTAAAACTCAGTTCACTTTAACAGCTCTTAGAAGGGGCTTAAGCTAAGCCTACTTCCCTTGGGCAGGTTTCTGCCCTACATTTCTACTTGCTTTTACAGCTCAGAAACTCCTTCAGCAAGTGTCTGTGATCAAAAGTCTCCTCTTTGCTCTCAGAGGTCTCCTCCCAACTGTTTAGAGGTTTCCTCTCTCTGCCCAATCAAACTGCTTCTTTCTCTGAGCCCTGATGCTCTCTCAATACTGGTTCCCTTAATGTCTGCTTTGTCAACACTAGCTCTCTTTACATATAGTTTTTTTCCCCCTTTTTGGAAGGGAAGGCAGGGAAATTGGGGTAAAGTGACTTGCCCAAGGTCACATACCTAGCATATATCTAACTGGTTAAAGCCTACTTGTAAATGTCTGATTGACTCAACACTCAACACACAGAGAGAAACAGCAAAAAAAAAATCCCACTTTGCTTGCTGTTACAACACTGGATTGGAACCTATTCAGTTCCTCCATCCATCTCTCCGTGCCACAGGGAAAACCAGAATATGTATCCCACTTACCCCTCACTGCTAACTTGAGATTTTTCCTTGTTTTCTTTTTTCAAAGGTAATTAGAATTTCTACTTCTTTTCAACAAGTAGAGACACTTCCCATCCCTATGCTATCTTTTTTCCTTTATTCTGGGCAGGAAAAGTCTCTGTGAAGTTTTATTGGTTAACAAAAGAGAATAGGGACATCAGACACTATGTGGTGGAAAATATGACCTCCAAGGTTCCTTCTAAAGGTGAGAGTCCTAGTCCCTGAAGTCATAATAGTAACTTTCTTCTTTCCTCCACTATTCATTATGACTTGATCATTTCTTGCATTGTTTACATAAATGAATTATATGGTTGATTTCATGGAAAATTTTTTTTATCACTTGTCCCAGATATTGTTGCTTGATCTGCATGCCAAGATTGCTAGTTATGGCTCAGAATTTTGGATTTGGGGGTCCTAAGATCTCATACAACATGAAAACTTTGTTCTTAGGCCAAGCTGGATTTGGAGATTTAAAGGACCACCAGAAAGTTGTAATGATGTGTGGAGCCTCCAAACCTTTAAATTTATTCAGAAAACCCTTGAGTGCTTTAGACAGATTTCAGCTTCTTTAGCCTCTTAAAGTTTCTGTTATACCTCTCCAAGTATGTGCATGTGTGCTTGTGTGCATGTGTGTGTGTGTGTGTGTGTGTGTCTGTGTCTGCGTAGGGAGTAGTGTTGGTGAAAATATCTTTCCTTGGTTGTTGTGCTTTTCTCTCAAAGGGGACCAAAATGGCATCACTATATAGGGATCAAGTTACAGAGTGTCTGACTGTGAATGATAAGACCAATATGAACTTGAAGGGTCCTCATATGAGCATATGGTGAAAATATCTTTCCTACCCAACAGGGGTCCTTCAAGCTTTAAGGTAGTATGTCCATTAGAGAATCTTAGGGAAATCATGATATCACTATAGTTTCAGTGCCTAGAATAGTTCTGCAATTGTCCCCGGATCTTATGAAATCCAGAAATATGGGGAGAAACCCTATAAATTACAAGTGATAGCACCGTTTTTCAGTATATAATTAATTGTCTGCCATCATCTGTGATTTTCGTGATGTAGGGAAGAGAAGTAAGCATCTCTATACTCAGGTTAACTCAGGAATTGACTCTCAAATAGACAATGGGCCCATCAAGATATTTTGACAAGCATGGTTGCTTTCTATGTAGAAGATTCAAGCTTCAATTTATGAAGGAAGCCTAATTGTGTAGGAAATCAGGTGCTTGTTAAGCATTTAGGGCCTCCCTAAAGAATATCTTCTCAACTTAAAGATCTTTACTTTTGGAAGCAAAGTATGAATTTTAAATTGAATTCTGCCTTTACCACTTACTGTGTGACTTTGGGAAGGTCACTTAGCGTATATGTGCCATAGTTTACTAATAGCTAAAATGAGTGTTCTGAAAGAGATGACCTTTAAGGTTCATTCCAGCACTAAATCTATGATTATAGGGGCAGGAGGAGCCTGCTGGACTAGTAGAGCAATCTGTGGAACCCTAGTAGTTCCTGAACTAAAACTCTCAGTCTCAGCAAAAAATGGAAAGGTTCATAGAATGAGTGGATCAAATGAAATTCTTGAATGCAATAACAAGATTCTTCCACCAAGCAAGAATGGGAGCTAAGGAACAGCAAAGGACAAAGTCATGATGTGGCCCAAAAAACAAACCAACAAATCTTAAACTTTATGTTTAAGTGATACTGTGGGTTACATGAATTGTGCAGTTTCAGACAAGAGGGTCAATTATGTATTGACCCCAAGTTACCTCTTATTGGGGGTTGAGGGGGAGTAGAGATTTTCAAAGGTCTTTGGAGACAGTGGGGTCTACCAGACCAGAGAGGTTGTTGTTTGACTCTTTAGAGACTAGAGGTACTTATTCTTTATGTAAGAGAACCTCAAATTCGGGACAGATATATTTTAAGGATTATATAAATCCCTATCTGGATACCTCATTGGTGAAAGTTCCAATTTATTTCAGTTCTACCAGTGCACTTTAGGAAAATTGATGGGATTTTACTGTACCTTCATGTTTCAGCTTGATTTGGTGAACCCAGTAGGTATGGACCAAATAGTACATATTATTCTCTTGTGTCCTTACTTGTCTTGACAACACAAGAGAAAATGGTTCATTTTCTCAGTATTGTAAATGTATTGGGGAAGCATACTGGTCCTTACAATAGAATAAACAGCTATGAATAAAAAACATATGTCTCATCAGTAGGCTCTCCAAACAACATGTAAAACACAAAACCTTAACTGTAGTCTCATTAGGCAAAGGAAAAGCTTCGTTCCTTTCTAAGCAGCAATTATGAGAGTGGCATTTTTGAGGCCCTGAACAGCAGGTGTGAGACTACCTTATAACAGCAATAACATTTTACCCAATAAAAACACTTAGAGACAGCAGGTAGGCACATACAGGTGGCCTATTTTTGTACATTAGCTGAAATTTGAACAGCTATGGCTTCAAGAACAAAACAAAAGAAAATAGTATAAATCATCAGATCCTTTCTGAGTTGATTGGACCTTTCTACTAACATCATGATCCTCATAAACAGACATATATCAGACATCAGAGGGCTGCTTCCTCTTCTTCCTTCTTTAAGATAGCAAGACTAATACTGTGACCTGGTTGATCCTGGAAACTGTTGTGGACTAGAAAGAATCCTTGGAGTCATTAGTCCTGGGTTCCAGTACTATCTCCAATAACTAACCACAAAACTTGGTGTCATGTTAAGCCTCTATTTCCTCGTTATAAAAAAAAGAGATACTCATCATTCTATTGCCTACATTAAAGGGTTGTTGAGAGTAAAGCATTCTATAAACCTTATGAGGCAATAGAAATGAGACGTCATTATGACTAAAGGTACAGCTCATTAGAGTTTTGAATAAAGCAATGGACTTGTATTAAGGTATCATTTAGTCTGTCAACAAACATTTTATTAAGGGTCTACTCTGTGTTAGACACTGTCCTAAGCACTGACAGTTGTCTCTGTTCTGGTCAGAAATCTTGAGAATCTTCCCCCTCTTGGAGTAATTTCTTTTGAGAAGGCAAATCAGGCCATCTTTGGCCTCAATTCTTATCTAGTCTTTAATCACTAAGTGGGTGTTGCCTCAGAAAAACAGAACTGTGAAAGACCTTAGCTTAAAAAGGCCAAGGTCATCTATAGCATCTGGTGCCATCACCGCTCATCCTATCTTGCCACTGTATTCTGGATAACTCTGGAGAAGAGAGTGAAGATGATGATTTTACAAAGCCTGCCTTACTTAAATCCAATTCACTTGCAAGTCATGACATCACCCTCCTGATATCATTGGTCCCCTTTAAGAATGAAGGAGAAACAACAAAAATCTGGAAAACAAGGCAAGAAACATCAACAAAAGCAAGAACACCAGCAACAATAGTTGTTCCTGCCTTTGACACTCACTAGTTGTATGAATTCAGACAAGTCATTTATCATTTAAATTAAACAAGGAACACCCTAGGCCTTATCTACTAAGTTATAGATGGTTTTAATCTGCTTTGGATTTTTTGGGAATTCCCTATTCTTATGAAATCACGAATGTCTGCAGCACCAGCAGCAGTAGTAGCAGTGCTGATGGTAGCAGTGTGGGTGGTGGTGCCTGCTATATTGTCAACACTAAATTAAAGTTTTTTGAGTTATCATTATCATTGTTTTGGTTAATGCCTGGTACATAATAGGTACTTAATAAGTGCACTTGGGCTTATTATTGTTTATTTGTTCTTCTTATTAATATTTGTGCCCACAGCATAGTAGAAGTTTAATAAATGTTTCTTTAATTCTTTTTTTTTCATTATTATAAAGAGCAGGGAGGTAACAAACAGGATGGATTAAGTTATAGGGAAATTAGCATAGTGTTTGACCCCAAAGGAAATGATTCATTGAATTATTTAGGGTCAAAATAACAAATACAAATGCTTCTAATTGAAGACAAACAGGCTTGATTAGAATATAATTTTGGCAAGATGGTAAGATGTTATCAATAGAAAATCAATAGAGAAAATTCAAAACTTCATCCTTGGTCCACTTTAGAATGTGAAATTTATTGTGCTTAAAAATAAAACAAAACACCTCCAATCAGATGTCTCTTGTAAAAAAACTTCATGATTGGTACTGATGTCTTATAGAACAACACTGTAATCAGCTAAGGGGAAATATATTAGCAAAACCATATGGATGTGGCAGCATTAGATGATCAGTTGACTGCAGAAGGCTGAGGGGAAAAAAAAAATTATTCAGGATGTGATCAGTTCCAGACATTGGATTCTTGGATCATTGATTCTGCTCTTCTAAGCTTCCACATGCTTTTTTGAGCAGCCCAGATTGATCATTCCAAATGCTCACTTTGGCATACTGGCTAATATTGCTATTGCAGCAGGAACAAATTCCTTAAGAACATCTGGCACAGCAGGATCTTCAGCAACAGGCTCATTTGGTAGCTAACTCTTCAGACCTCAGTCCTTCCAGTTCTTCCTATTTTTCAGAATGATCCAGAAGTCGAAACTCAAAATGTTGTTAATTGTCCAGCTAAATCACTGAAGATGACATGCATGAATTTTCCCCCAAGATCAGAAGCATAATGGTGTTTAATAACGCTCCCAAAAAATACACCCACAATACTTTTGAGCTTAAACTGCATAATTAACATTTTCTCCATGTCTTTATTAAGTCTGGACAGTTAAGAAAATATTAAATCAAGCTGTGATCTGTAGCATTCACCATTTTTTTTTTTAGGTATTCATGCTCATGTGGAAAATTTAGAAATCAGCTCTAGCCTGCTAGTTCAAGTTGGTTCCTGCATATCCCTGTCCAATGTCCTGATCAGAAGTCACAGAATAGCATGTGAGTTGAGTTCATGAAACTTTTGTAAAAAGAGCACTAGAGCTGGCAGTTTCTACCTAGACAGAAAGGCTTTGCATTTAATACAGACCTAATGATACTCCTGGCATTCAAAGACCAGCCAAGCTAAATTTGGAAAGACTCATCACTCAGCACCTGGCCACCAGGTGTCTTTTTTTTTTTTTTTTTTTTTGTCTCAGACACAAGCACCTCAGCAAGCTCATCTACTGAGTATGATCTGTTTCTGTGAAGAAACTACCCCCAAAGATGGAACCATTAATCTCCTAAAGTATTGAAATAAGTATGAAATAGTGCCAGAAGGCAATAAATATTCAGTATGTGCCTGTACTGCTTCTGTACATAAAGGAATTAGGCTTAAAAATTGATAGGCAATTCATCATCCAGATCTTATATTGGCCATTGGCTACACAATCATAATGAATCTAATTGGTACTGCAAAATACAATCAGTCTGGCTTGATATGCCTCAGCTACACAGCTGAATGATACTTCTGGAAACTGAAAATGCTGCTTTGGCTTCTTGTAAAAATGAGTCCTAAAAAATGGTCTAATGATCACTCACAGTCCACTGTTAAGTGTACCTCTGTTATTTAGATATAGCCATACATAGTCTTTACTAGATTTACAAAATACTGTTCTGTTCCCATTAAATTCATATATCTTTTTAGCATGGCTCAAGGTTGAGAGAAATATTGAAAAGAAATAGAGAGAAGAAAAAGGGGGAAAGGGAGAAAGAGGAATAGGCAGTGAAAGGCAAAGGGACAGTGAAAGGAGGGACAAAACCAAAGGAGGGAGCAGAAAGACACAGAGAGAGAGAGACAGAGAGACAGACAGAAAGACAGAGACAGAGACACAGAGGTAGAGACACACAGAGAGGGACAGAGAGAGGGACAGAGACACACAGAGAGGGACACAGACAGATATAGCCACAGCCACAGAGACACAGAGACAGAAGAAAAAGCGTGAGATCATAGATTTGGAAATGTAAGGGATTGGAGATATCTTTTTACAAATGAGAAAACTGAGTCCCAAATGGGTTACATGATCTATCCAAGATTACACAGGTAGCAACTAAGAAAACAGGATTGAAATCCAGGTGCTCTTACCCCAGACACAATTCTTCACATGGCTCTATGTCTAAAATAGTAGCTAAGTAGATAAAATGGAAAGAGCAATTTCTCTGGAGATTGAGATTTGTGTTCAAATCTCACCTATGATGCTTATTAGTTTTGTAGCCTTGGCTGAGTCAATGGGTCTCAATTTTATCTATAAAATGAGAGGGTGTGACTGGATGGTTTGTGAGGCTTCTTTTTAGCTCTAGGTCTATGAACTTATGATCTTAGATTTTTGGTTAGGCAAGGTGAAAGAGAATTGAACAAAATCAGTTGGGCCTTCCCAAGCAGAGTTACTTGTACTCTTGTATTGGTGCATGAATCATATAAGAGCTAAGACCATGGGCTTTAAAAAGTTTTATTTTTTATATAGCCTTTATTCAGCACTATACATGGTAAATGTTTAATACAGTCAGATCTTGCTTACCTGTGCCAATGAGAAAGGAAAAGGTACAAAAATTTCAAAACAATGGGTAACCAATAAAATAAGTTAAATTGGTGAAAAATATTGGTGAAAAAACTCATTAAGAACCTACTATTGGCAAGGCATTGTGATAGGAGCTGGGAATGAAATGGTAAAAAAGAAAAGTGTCACTTCCATTTCAGATTAACATTCTGCTGAGGCACAAATAGGCACACTTATATACAATGTAAGTATGAAGTAATCGAGGGAGGAGGTTTGGCACTAACAATTAGGCACATTAGGATTAGATTTCTGAAGAATGTAGCATTAGGCCTGAGCCTTTAAGGAAGCTATGAATTCTAAGAGGTGCTGGTAAAAGGAAAAGCATTCAAGATTCAAGTTATGGGTGGTGCCTGTGCAAAAGCATGGAGGCAAGAGGTGATATTCTGTTTCTAGAGTATAGATAATAGGCTACTTGGCTCCAGTGTAGAGTGTGTAAATTTTTTCTGCAAATGTAGGTTGGAATCTAATTGTGAAGGACTTTTAATGCTGAACAGAGGAGGTTGGGTATTAACCTAGAGATAATGGGAATCACTGGATATTCTTGTTAATAGTAATACTATGGTCAGGTTAGCCCTGTGCTTTAAGTAAAACAATTTGACAACTATGAGGAGGATGAATTGGAGAGAGTAGAGAATGGAGATGGGAAAGAAGCAAGGAGACAAATTAGTATATTGTAATAATCAGGTGAGGGATCTTGGATTTGGGGGTGTGGCTGTGTTTGTGGAGAGAAGGTGATAAATGTTAGACATGTTGTACAGGTAGCATTGCTAAGAATTGAGAAGTTATTCGATAGGGGGAGGGGGAGATTGAGTGAAGAACTGAGGATTACTCTAAGGTTTCTGGACTGCAAAATTACTCAGCTGTCTTCTCTCACTTCTTTCAGTGCCTAGGCTCTTCTTAATCTGGAATATCCCTTTATCCTCCTACCAAACCTGAAACATCTCTTCTATTCCATCCACTTTCTCCAATTGGTTAGTTCTTTCTGTGGCTTCCATTTTGGAGAAAGGCCTGGGCTAACCAACTTTCCCTACTTTTTTCATAGTCACTATTGATAACTGTATTTCCCTCAATTCTATACCCCCTTTTTATTTGATTCTCTCTTTCCTTTCACAAGTATCTGCTCAAAAGTGTTTTACTTCTGACTACCACCTCCTCCAGTCTGCTCTTCCTTCTATCATTGCCCCCTTATACCACATTCCCCCTACTTTCCAATAGGATAAGAGAGATTTTCTTACCCAATTAAGTGTGTATGTTATTCCCTCCTTAATCCAAATCTGATGAAAGTAAATTTCACTCATTCTCCATCACCTCCCATCTTTTCCCCTTCAATGTTTTAAATGATCTCTCCTGGATCTATTTTCTAGGTCAGTTATTTTTGCAATGAGATATTTCACATAGTCTTCTATTTCTTTTTTGTTCATTAGTCTTGTTTCATTGTTTCATGATTTCTCATAAAGGTATTAGCTTCCACTTGCTTAAATCTAATTTTTAAGGAATTATTTTCTTCAATGGCCTTTTGTACCTGCTTTTCTATTTGGCCAACAGTACTTTATAAAGACTTTTATATTTCAGTGAATTTTTGTGCCTCTTTTTTTTATTTGGCCAATTTTGCTTTCAAAGCATTCTTCTTCTCATTGGACAGTTTTGCTATTTCTTCCTTTAACTCACTTAACGTCTCCTTTAGGAATTTATATGCTATTATTATATTATTATACCGCTGGCTGAATATATGTTTAGTATTGATATTGCTTCATTGTCTATGGTAACTTTTAGCAAGATGTAGTTTCATTCTTTATCTGTTTTAATTAGGCCTATTTTTGCATTTACTTTGTCTGAGATCAGGATTACACCCCTGCTTTTTTTTTTTTTTTTTTACTTCATCTGAAGCATAATAGATGCCACTTCAGAACCTTACCTTTACTCTTTGTGTGTGTCTGCTTCAGGTGGGTTTGTTGTAAATAACGTATTGTAGGATTCCAGCTTTTAATCCACTCTGCCCTCTCCTTCTGTTTTATGACAGAGTTCATTCCATTCACATTCACAGTTATGATTACTACCTGTATATTTCCTTCCTTGCTATTCCTCCTGTTTGTCCTCTCTCTCCTTTCACTCTTTCCCTCCTCACCAGTGTTTTGCTTCTATCTGCCACCTTTACCAATCTTCCCTCCCTACTGTCAGTCCCCAAGCTCCCTTTAATTAATCTCCTCCCTTCCTACTTCCCTATGGGGTAAGGTAGATTTCTGTATTCAACTGATTGTGTTCAAGTGATTCAAGTATTCAAGATTCAAGTGACGTTCATTGCCCACTCTACCCCCTCATCTTCCCCTCCACTGTAACAGGTCTTTCACACCTCTTCATGTGAAATAATTTACCCTATTCTACCTCTTCCTTACTTCTGCAACCAGTATGTTCCTCTTTCTTATCCCTTAATTTTTTTTATGTCATTCCCTCTAATTCACCTTATACTCATTCTCACTGCCTATGTGTATTCCTTCTAGTTGTACTATTAGTGGTGTAATTTTTAGAGATTACAAGTATCATTTTTCCACATAGGAATGTAAACAGTTTAACTCTATTGAATTTCTTATGTTTTCTTTTCCCTTTTTATCTATTCATGTGTCTTTTGGGTCTTGATTTTGGAGATCAATTATTTTTTTGCTCAATTCCATTCTTTTCCTAATGAAACCTTGAAATCTTTCTATGTCATTGAATGAACATTTTCTCTTGAAGTATGATGCTTAATTTTGCCCTGTAGGTGATACTTGGTTGTAGTCCTTGTTCCTTTGCCTTCTGGAAAATGCTGGTCCATGACTTCAGATCTTTTAATGATGTAGCTGCCAAGTCCTGTGACATCTTAGTTGTATTTCCCTGCTATTTGAATTCTTTCTGGCCATTTGTAGTATTTTTTTCCCCTTGAGCTTATAATCTTGAAATTTGACTATAATGTTTCTTAGAACATTATATTTTGGGATCTTTTTCCTGGTCAGTGGATTCTTTCAATGCCTTTTTACCCTGTGGTTTCAGGATGTCAGGGCAAGTTCAGGATACATTGTTTTGTTGTCTGTTTACACTTAAAAAAATGATGGAAAAATAGTAGTAAGCAGATAGATAGATAAATATAGAAAGACATATATAGATAGATATTTATCTATTTAAGTAGATAATTCTGCCATTTGTATTGCTGCTGTACCCTCAGGACCAACAGGCTCAACTAAAGTTGAACCCCAGTTTATCCAGAATACATACTGGTAGCGGTCATATGGTAATGGTAAATGGTTGATGGTAATATGGGTGATGAAAAATCATATTAATGCAGATAGATATAGATGTATTTAATGTATATATAGATTTATCTACATATACATCAGTGTTATTTACCATCACCCATATTACCATTAACCATTTACCATTACTGTATGACCATTACCAGTATATAATCTGGGTAATTGATTTTCAAACATTTCCCAGCAGGCCCCAGGTTTACCTTTAGTTGAGCCTGTTGGTCCTGAGGGTACAGCAGGAAAAGAAATGGCAGACCCCAAAAATCCTTCATGGACATCAGCAGTTTACATGACAATTAATCAGGCCTGGAGGGTATAGTGTTAAGACAGATGGTTGCTCATTCAAATAACATCAAAATAATTTCTGTGAATGTAGAGGTTTGTCAAACTGATAAAGCATATGTCCATCTCTTGAGTTAAAAGTTGTGGTCTTGAAGCAGATTATGACATATGTTCTCAGATATGACTCTTGTGCTAATTTGTTTTTCTAGACTATAGACATTTGTTACAAGGGAAGTTGTATGGTGTCAGGGAGAGGAGGTGGGAAGAGACAATGTAAAGAGAAGAGTACCAAAAATTTAAAATTACCTTGTGGCAGATTTTCTCATTATAAAAAGTTAGAAGCAGCTTGGTAACAATGGATATAGATTTAGTTTTGAAGTTAGACTTGAGATTGAATCTGACTTCAGGCAGCTTATGAACTGTATCACCCTTTTGTATCAGCAAGCACCCTAGCATACCCAGGGCGGCTGCTAGCACAGGTTCTTAGATCTGCTTTTCTAAAGGAAAGCAACTCAAAATGTGTTAACATCCTTATTTTAATCAATCAAACATATATCATTTACTTAGTTCAGGGGAAAAAGTCAGCCCCCTGAACTTCAAAGAATGCAAATAGAATACAAACACAAGTTACAAGCAAACAGAGAAACAGATCATCAGACAGGCTTCCAACCACCTGACCATGACATTCATACCTATTCAGTTACCAGAGAGAGAAGCACCAACATCTGTGTTTTTCAAAGCTGGGGGGCTCAACAGCTTCCCAGAGTCTCATCTGATCAAATCACACAACTCTTTCCAAAGTGAGTCCCAAAGCAAAAACTCACATCAGTGTATATATAGCCTTCTCCTGTCACAGCTGTCTTGATCTACTGCCCAATCACAAAGAAATAAGATGGGCATTCCTGAAAAACAAGCCTCCTGACACAGGCTCCATGTGACCACATTCAGCCTATTAGGGGGAAGAGTATACTTTCAAACCAGGGAAGGTTCTCAGAGACACTTAAGCCTGTCAAAGGGCCTAGGGGCAGGGAAAATCTTCAGATTCCCATAACACCTTTGCAAGTCACTTAACCTTTTTTTGCCTCAGTTTGTTCAACTGTAAAGTAGGGACAATGATATCACCAACCCCCAGAATAGTTTTGAGAAGTTCCTGGCACAAAGTAGACTTTTTAGACTAGTTAGCTTTTTTCCCACCTATTCTTGCTTTAGTGCTTTGGTTATATTATCTTATTTTATCTGATCTAGTCTATGTAGAGCTGTTTGTAGGCTGCTTGTTACTTTGCCATTTGGTCAATATTCTTATTTAACATATTTATCCATTACTTGGATATATTCATAGAAAGCATATTCCTCACATTGGCAGTGACTCTAACCTGGAAGAAATAGTATACATGCCTGATTACAGAATCAGTGTTCAAAAAGATATTGACTGACTAAAACATTGGCATTATTCTACTAAGATGTGAAATAAATATGAAATCTTATACTTGCATATATAGCTA
>CM053589.1:65889727-65908835 GCA_028646515.1 Pseudochirops corinnae | reverse complement strand
ATACACATGTATAATCCTTTCAACTGTCCTCATACTGAGAAAAATCTTTTGAGTTACAGTTATCATATTTCCATGTAGGAATGTAAATAGTTTAACTTTAATAAATCCCTTATGATTTCTTTTTCCTGTTTACCTTTTCATGCTTCTCTTGCTTCTTGTATTTGAAAGTCAAATTTTCTGTTCAGCTTTGTTTTTTTCATCAAGAATGCTTGAAATTCCTCTATTTCATTGAATGACCATATTTTCCCCTGTAGCATTATACTCAATTTTGCTGGGTAGGTGATTCTTGGATTTAGTCCTAGCTCCTTTGACCTCTGGAATATCATATTCCAAGCCCTTGGATCCCTCAGTGTAGAAGCTGCTAGGTCTTGTGTTATCCTGATTGTGTTTCCCCAATGTTGAAATTGTTTCTTCCTGACTGCTTGCAGTATTTTCTCCTTGACCTGAGAACTCTGGAATTTGGCTAGAGTATTCCTAGGAGTTTTCTTTTCGGGATCTTTGTCAAGAGGCAATCGGTGAACTCTTTCAATTTCTATTTTGCCCTCTGGTTCTAGAATATCAGGGCAATTTTGCTTGATAATTTCTTGAAAGATGGTGCTAGGTTCATTTTGTGATCATGGCTTTCAGGTAGTCCAATAATTTTGAAATTGTCTCTCCTGGATGTATTTTCCAGGTCAGTGGTTTTTCCAATGATATATTTTACATTGTCTTCTATTTTTTCATTTGTTTGGATCTGTTTGATAGTATCTTGATTTATCATAAAGTCATTAGCTTCCAATTTCTCCAATCTAATTTTGAAGGAGTGATTCTCTTCAGTGAGTTTTTGAAATTTCTTTTCCATCTGGCAAATTCAGTTTTTTATGGCATTCTTCTCCTCATTGGCTTTTTGGGCCTCTTTTGACATTTGAGTTAGTCTATTTTTAAAGTATTATTTATTTTAGCTGGCTATTGACTCTCTTTTCATGATTTTCTTGCATCATTCTTGCATCATTCTCATTTCTCTTCCCATGTTTTCTTCCACTTCTCTTACTTGATTTTTGAAATCCTTCCTGAGCTCCTCCATGTGCTGTAACCAGTTCATATTTTTCTTGGAGGCTTTTGATGCAGGAGTTCTGACTTTTCTGTCTTCCTCCCACTCTATGCCTTGATCCTTTTTGTCCCCAAAAAGATGATTCTATGGTCTGTTTGTGTTTTCTCTGCTTGGTCATATTGCCTGACAGTCCTTGAATTTTGAGCTCTTTGCTACAGTAGATCTGTGCTTTCAGAATGGACAGAGCTTTGTCCCAAATAGCTGGAGTTTTTGTAGTTGCTGGAGCTATTAGGAAGGCTCCTTCTCTATAGCCCCCACGAGCTCTGGCTCATTGGCCACACACCCCAGGACCATACCCAAGACTGCAATCCAGATCCATGTATGGTAAAGAAAGAGTGATTATCATCCCAATGATTGCTTGATTCCCCTGCAGTCTACAATTGAAGAGCTCCTGAGGCAGCCACACCATGGCAGCTGCATAGCTGCTTTTCCTGCACTGCTTCTCACCCTGAGGCAGGGAGCAGACTGTGCTCTTACATTCTCCCCTTTCCCAACAGAGTTCCACACTGACCTTTTGCTTGGTCTTTGGTTTTTATGGGGTTGAGAAGTCTGGAAACCACTACAGCTGCTGGTGATTCACTCTCCTGAAGTCTGCTCTGACTGCCTCTGGTTGGGGCCACCCTGGGGCCAGAACTGCAGCTCACAGGGGTGTGAGCTTGGCTCCCAGTGTGCTGTCATAGACCTTTCCTGTCAGCCTACCAGGTTCCCTTCAGTAGTAGAGTTGTTTCTCTCTGTCACTTTGTGGGTTCTGTAGCTCTAAAGTTTGTTTAGAATCATTTTTTTACATGTATTAGAAGTGATTGGAGTGGGTGCTCAGGCCAACTTGGACTTCTGCTCCACCATCTTGGCTCCACTCAGCACAAATAATTTAACTACAAGGATGTTTTATAAGAAATACATGGGATAGAATTTATCTCTAGGCTTTAGTTCCTAAAAGGAAGCAGTGCTGCTGATCCAAGAAGAATCCCAGCCTGGATGTGTAACTCTGATGATCTCCCAGTATTTTCCTCAACATGTACCCCTGGAACCTTATCTTATAGTGTACTTCCTTGTGTACCCTGGACCAAGACTTAGAAATCAGGATCAACCCTATGCAGAGCAAACACAGTTGAGAGGCTCTCGTCTCCCTGTCTCCTCCCTTGCCCCCCTCCCCTAGGGCTTGCACCTCTGTCATAATCTGTTCTTCAACTTAAATAATAAATGCCTTAACTCTATTGTTCCTCTTCCATGCTCCCAGCTCTTTCTTGAATTCACCCAACTGTCACATGGATTCATAGGTAGGCAGCTCCCAGCTTCCGGACCAGCTCCTGGTCCAGCTTCACACATGAAGCTTAGCAGAGTAATAACAATACTCACATAAATTGCCGGCACTATCATCAGTTCACTTTCTGGCTATTAAATGAACACAGACCCACCAACAGGGTTCTTCTGTCTGACAAAGTAATACAATCAACAGATAGAATCCTTCTATCTGACAAAGTAACACAATCAACAGACAGAATGCTTCTGTCTGACAAAGTAACACAATTGCAAGTCAACAGAGTGCTTCTGTCTGACAAAGTAACACAAACACAAATCAACACAGACAGAACAGACTGAGTGCCAGATGCCACAAGTGTTCTCCTTCTTAATTCTGCCCAGTCCCAGCTTGTACTCAAGCTTTTATATCATCAGCTCCCTCCTATTCTGCCCCTTCCTGTTGCATCAGCAAGTTCTTCCCACCTCCAAATCACAGACAGGGCTCAAAGGCACTTGAAGAACTGAAACAAGGAGCTAAGTACCTTTGCTTGCCATTACAGTGGCACATAGGAGTTGCTATATAAATGTATATTCCCTTCCCCATCTTTAATTGTGAAATTAAATACTCAGTATGTTGTCTGTGTTTTACATCTCTTTTAATGATACCTGGACAAATTTTAAAAATGTAAGTTCTTAGCATTTTAAGTAGAGTTAATATTAGATGCATTTGTATCTGTAAAGATTATCTTGTTTTGATTATTCATAATTTAGTACCCTGGCATGGCACAGCACCAGAGTCCAACCATTGAAAAATGCTAAATTGATACCATTTGTTTCATGGAAAATATTCTCTCCAAAGTTATTGGTGGTGTCTTAGTTTTTAAATCTGATGACCTTTTCTCAAGGTCATCAGCCTTTTTGACTTCTCTGCAGCATTTGTAAAATATGTTGTGAAGATAGCAACAGGAAGATTTGACAGATGATTGGAAATTCAGGATGTGGGAGAATGAAGAGGCCAGAATAAGGATATGTTAACAGACTTGTAAAAGTAGTTGGTGTTGCCTTTGAAAGAAATGGGAAACTTTAGAAGAGGGTAGAGTTTAGAAAGAATAATAGTGAGTTCAGTTTTGGATACGCTGAATTTAAGATATTTCTGGGACATCCAATTTGAAATGTTCAATTGGCAGTTGGTAAGGTGGGACCAAAGGTCAAGGTTAAGACTGGGACTGGATGCATAGATCTTGGCATCATCAGCATGGAGATGATCATTAAACCCACAGGAAATTATGAGGTTCTTAAGAAACATAGCCGGAGTGGCTAGGTGGCACAGTGACTAGAGCACCGGCCCTAGAGTCAGGAGGTCCTGAGTTCAAATTCAGCCTCAGACACTTGACACACTTACTAGCCATGTGACATTGGGCAAGTCACTTAACCCCAATTGCCCTCCAAAAGAAAAAAAAAAAAAAGAAACAGCCTAAGAAGAAGAGGGAAAAAACAAAATAAAACCCTAAGATAGATCCTTGTGTGCCATATATAATTAAGGCCCATGATATGGATAGTTAGTAAAGAAGACTAAAATAGTGACCAGACTGATAGGAGAACCATGAGACTAGTATCTAGAAAACCCAGACATGACAACATATCAGAAGGAAAAAGAGGTAAGTAATGTCAAATATAGCATATTAGATTTGGCAATGAAAAGTTAATGGTAACTCTGAAGACAGCTGTTTCAGTTGAATGATGAAGTCAGAAGCCACACTATTAAAGGTTGAGGAATGATTGAAAGGAGAGGGTATCATTGATTTTCTGATTTCAATAAGTGTGGAATTCCTAAGAGAGGAAACCCCTTCTATTAATGCAAATTGGCACCTTATCTGCAACTTGTAGTCTTAAAGGTTGTGTAAATCACAGAGAGATTAAGTTAGTCAGTCAATATGCATTTGTTAAGCCCTTAATATATGCCAGAGATTTATTAAGTGTTAAGTGATTAACCCAAGGTCTCACAGTGTGTAGGGACTAGAATCTAGAACTTCAAGGTTTCAAGGGCAAATTCATATCCACTACTTCATGTTGCCAAGAAAAGTATTCTAATTCTTATACCCACTTGATTTTAATTTTCTTGAGAATAGGGAGAATTTCAATCTTCATATTTGTATATGCAGGACTTCACTCAGTGCCTAGTACATAGTAGGTATTTAAAAATTTCCTTTTTATTGATTTAGCAGTTTCATGAACTATGAATACTCAGTTTCCAGTTTTCTTCTATCACTTAAAGTGCTGTTATGACTATTTTGGTACATATAAAACCTTTTTCCTTCTGATCTTCTTGGTGTAAATGACCAGTAGAGGGATTGCTGATCAAAGATTAATAAGAGTTTTGTGACTTTTCTCATGTAATGCCAGATCATTTTCCAGGACATGTGAACTAATTCACATCTTCACTGGTGGTGCAAAATTTTTTTGTGCATTGAGGCAACTTACAGAGAGCACTTTGCCACAATTTGTGGCAAAGCAGGTGGTTAAGGTTTTAGTAGTCATTGCTGCATTAGCTCGACTCTGGATGTTAATATTCTTTTAAATAACCCACTTCTCTTTTTATCCAAGAATAATTATATTATGGCATGAAGTTTGAATCTGTGAAGAAATAAGCGTCTTTTCATTTGTCATTCAAGAACCTTGATCAGCACAGCAGCGGCCAACAGCTTGTGGTGGTAGCTTTAAATAGATGCCTTTGCTTGGCTATGACAGCACAACCCTGATTCTCACAACTCTGAATCCCAGGGAATTGTGAAACCTCAGAATGAAACACATCATTTATATGTGACCTTTTCTATATTCTCCTGTCTGCTTCCAAGTTGTTTCTGAGATCCAGCCAAAGTGTATTAAGACAAGGTATATAAGCCACCAAAATCATCCCTTAGCTGGCTATGGCAGACACTGATTGAATGGCAATGATCCAGAATATCTCCTTGCTTTTTCAACGGTACCTTTTTTATTGGTTATTCCCATTTCTTTCTACTTTTAATTTTTAGTAAAACTCCATGAAAATACCGTGTACTTAAAGCTACTCATAAAACAATACCCCTGAAAATGTTATTTTGATGGATGGGTCACTACACAAGTCACAACAGGATTTTAAAAATCTTGTTGTCTTTATGGTTATTAATCCTTGACCTGATGGGGGTAGTTATGAAGAAAACACAATGCAAAGCATGAAATGATTTGCAACTGAGAGGTATTATTACTTCAGCATATCTTAACTGTGAGGCAGCATGACATAGTGGTTGGATGGTCAGCATTGAAACAGGGCTAACATGGGTTCAAATCCCTTTTCTAGCACACACTTGAATGTGTAATCCTGGACAAGTTACATAAGCTTTCAGTACTACATGCAGCTTTCTACAACTATAAGTCGTGGAGAGCTCAGTGCTCTAGGTAACTCTCTAAGACAATTTGCAGAAAGGGTGTCAATATGCTTTGGTAGAGTGGATTTCCTCATTTAGAATTTCACTACAATGTTAAAGTCGTGATGCCAGTATGAATCTCTATCCATATTTCGGTACTTGGGTGAATGCTGCAGAGAGAAAGATTTTAGCATAACTTAAGAGAAAACCTTCCAACAATTAGCACTACCCTAAAGTAGAATAGATTATTTAAAAGAAAATAGATTGCACATTATATGAGTTCTTTATGTGGAGTCAAGATGTTATAAAAAAAAAATAGTCCTGTTCACATCTAGATTTTTTCAGATGACTTCTGTAGTTTCTTTAAATTGAGAAATTCTGTTAAAAAGGATTGATGATTTCATCATTTGGGACACACATTTCTGCAGCATACAGTCTCTTCTCCTTTTAGAAAATGATCTTTGAGGAATGCTCTGCATAGATGAATTTGTCAATTATTGACCGACCTTCTAATCCCAAGTCATTCTGTACATATTTAGGCTATTATGACAGATATATAATATGAGAAAGGGTAAATAATTAAAGCCTTTCCAGCTTTATAGGACCTGCTATCCTGTTGCTTTTGAGTATCGAGAGTCACTTCTATGATATAACATGGAGTGAAATGAGTAAATTAGTTGAAGGAAGCGTTCATGTTATAAGTTCACAACATAGTATCATTGGGTGAAAGATAAGCTTCAGTTCTAGCTGCCCCTTCTGTCTGGGTTATCCTGTTTTATAACATTACTCTCCACATGTACACGCTTCTTTCATGCTTTTTTCTTCTTTTTCACCTTCTTTTTCTCCTTTCTCCTCCTCCTGCTTCTTATTCTCCTTCTTCCTCCACTTCCATTATGTTCCTCTCTCCTATCTTTTTCTCTTTCCACTTAATATGAGCAAAATGTTGAGCTAGGAGTATAAGTCACCCCTGTGAAACTGTGACACCCCTGACAAAATGAACATTCAGAAAAAATTGTCATTCTTTTGTTAACCAGGTTACTGTAGACAGGAGGGATTAATTGTATGTTGTGTAATATCTTACTCTTAGTTTGTACCTGCTCTGACCTTTACTGCTGTGCCAGGCTGTGGAGCTAGTCCATTAAATAGCCCTGCTGTGGTGTTTCTGATGTTGAAAAGGATAATGTGTTTCAACAATATATATCCACAGGCACCTGGTGATTGAAATAAGTTGGTTGTGGAAGGATTTTTAAACACAGAATACTATATGACAGAATTATATTTTTAAAATCATATCTTCCATCATTAAAACTCTAACTTGGCACAGTGGGCCTCTATATTTAATGAGCTAATTTCATGAATTTCCTTAATAATCATTTTCATGTGTTTGTTTATTTCTTCATATAAAATGATATGAACTGTAGAGAAGATTAAGAAATATAGGACAAGTAACAAAGTAACTTCTGAGAAGCCCTGAAACAACTGTATTATATGTATATGTATATTCTATATGTATACCCTTTACTAATAGTATATATGTGTTATTTTTAATTTCAACTAAAGTAAAATCAGTTTAAGTGCCATGATACATTATAGACTATAGACTTCAATGGCATGAATTTTTCTTTCATTTATCAATCAATAAAAAGAATTTATTAGGTGCCTACTAAATATTAGGTGATATGCAAGGCACTGGAGACACATAACAAAAGTGAAATAGCACTTGTTGTGATAGAGCTTGATGTGCTGGTGTCATCTACTTCGAATTACACATCAACTTATACTGGCAACTTGGGGTCCTTGAGGCGACAGTTGTTTAACACAAATTTCTATGTGGGTTCACATTACCAAGCCTCTAACATTATGCTTACCTGAGCCAGACAGCCAACAGACACATTTAGATCAAAACAAAGATATTTACTTGAAAAGTAAGCCTAAATAGAACATTATAAAATGTCTCCATATCACATCCTGGAAATATAAGTAGAAATAAGAAATCAATAATGAGACATTAATTCAAACATCATAGTGTTCTATAAAAAGTCATTTGTTATGAAAAAAATATGACATTGGAATAAATGTGCAGTATTGTATCCAGACATTATTTTCGTGTGTGTGTGTGTGTGTGTGTGTGTGTGTGTGTGTGTGTGTGTGTGTGTGTGTACTGCTTACCTATGTCAGCAGGCTTCTGAACCTACTTGTCCTTAAAGTCAAGCCATTCTACAGGAGGAAAATTACAAATATATTTCTTAAAAACTGGCAATAATATTTATTCTAAGTTATTTATTCTTAGTTCCTTAACAAAATCTGTCTATAATAGATTCCTTCCATGGAAAAAGTTTTAATGATGGAATTCCCAATGTGGGTGCCTTTACATATATCAGAATAATTAATCCATTACATGGTTTTAAAAATATCTTGTATTGTACTGTACAAATCTAGAAGTATTCAACTTCCATGCCTTCAAGGTGAGAACAGGTAACTGAAATAAGGGGATAAGTATGAAGAGAATTATAACTTTTTAGAAGGTAAATCTTCATCCTATCTAGAAGTGGCTTAGGGATATGAGGATGCTATTAAAGTAACATATACATTTTCCAATAACAATTTGAGGACATAATAATTTTGTCTTTGTTTAGCATCATTTTAAAAATTAGAATAATAGAATTAGCTTATTACATCCTCAAGATGAGAAAATTCTCAATTTTAACCTATACTCATGTTTCAATATTAAGAATTTTAATAGGAAATATTGTTATTCTTAAATATGGACGATTTAGAGTATATCTCTTTTTTTCAAAATATTATCAGCCAGTATTTTCAAGGTCTTTAACATTGATCTTTATTTCAGCAACAGCAGATACAATTAATCATGGTATGGATGCAGGGCCAATTCATTGTGATCCATTTTTTACATATGATGGGTTCTACAGTTATGATTTGAGAGATTTAAATTGGAATTTGAAACTGATTTTGCATTGGTACAGATTTCAATATTCTCTATTTTGGAAGGTACAGGTTCTGGAAGGAAATTCCTTTCTATACAATTCAATTAAGTGCCTAGAAGAAAAGGAGGCATTTCTCTCTCAAATAATGAAATTGGATCAGATGGTCCCATTCAGGTCTAAATATATAATCCTGTATTTGTTTCCTCTATTACATCACATAATGCCTTGCAACTAGTAGGAGCTCAATTAATTTTGGCTGAATGAATGAAAAAGATTACCAAGGAAGAAAATCACCATTGTATAATAGAAAGTATGTTGGATCAACTCAGATAAAAACAATTTGAATCCCAGCTATATTGTCACACTGAGCCAAAGTCTATGCTCTTTGGGCCTCATTTTCCTTTTCTCTAAAATGAGGGGTCTGCTCTGAATATTTTCTAAGGTCCCTTCCAGCTTTAGAGTTATGAAGGTATAAAATTTGACTGTGGAAAGAAAGAAGCACATCCCGAAATGGAAGCATAGAGGGAATGATTCCTTGTTAACTATATTTATGAAATATTAAAAAGAGAGAGAAAAGAATGATTTGTTCATTTTAGTAAGAAGATAATCATAATTACAAGGTCATTTACATTTAGCTAATACATACATTTCCCCATTGATTCAAGTCAGGCATATTTTTCCCTTTTAGAAACACTGTTTTGTTGTTGTTGTTGTAAAGAGTTCCTCTAACCAAAAACTGCTTATATTAAAAGTGCCAAAGGTGTGACTCTTTAATGATGTGAGTTCCTTTCCCCCTCCCCTTGTCCTGCTCTCACCTTTCAAATTTGCTCAAAAACACATTAACTATTTGATTGTTTAACTGGTACCAACACATTCTTTTTCCTGGTCCAAATCACAGCCTCGGCATGACACTGGTATGGCTGCATAATGACAGGATTAAGGGAGGGAGGAGGAAGAAACCTACACAAAATGTTGCTTTTACAAATGATGTATTAGATTTTCACTACTGACAAACTCATTGAGAGCCCATAAATTTGCATAAATTTTTACTGATGTGACCTAATTAAGGAGGGAATTGAATTTCATTAAAATGTATGTGCCAGAGCCTCATTCTAATAAATTGCTCCTAGCTGGCTGCCTTTCATGTCTTGCTGAAGGGGATCTTTCTACAAGCTGACGCATTGCACATTTTGACTCTGGTCCTTTGACTGCTTCCAACTGCATCAATATGTTTTCTTTTTCCCTCTGGTCAAGTCACATTCATACAACATAAGTGGTATCTGTCTTCCACTCCCCCAGGACTGATCTCACAAGTAGCATTCTATACTTTTATGTGTTTAAGTTATGGTCTGTGTATGTACTCATACATGCGTGTGCATACCCCAACACTTTCTTCAGTACTCTGAGTGTATTGCTGCTTTTGCCAATTTTCATGTTCCATCCCAGTATGAAGATCCCATCATGTGGGACTATTAGCCATGCCACATCTCATAAATTTTCCATAGGAAATCCTCTCAATATTTTAGTTGTCTTCCTCAAGTTCTCTTGTCATTCTATGCATACAAGTGGAGAACACAGATCATTCATCAGTTGTCCTTAACTCTGGCTAACTTTATACTACTTTTAGGATAATTTAATGATGTTTTCTTACTTTCATCACAACTAGCTTTATTCACAATATTTATCCTTTCCTTATCCTTCTCAACTAATTGACAGGTGAGGCAGAATGATATTCAACATTGAAATGTAGTTAAGGCACATTTATGCACTGTGATTTAACTCAGTTTATGTTCCTAAGAGTTACATAAACCGTGTCTGTGAATCTAGCTGAAAGTCAAAATTGTTAATTAAAACAGCCTAATCTAGAACCACAAACTTACCAAATAAAGGGCCGTGGGAATCTGTGCTTCAGCTACACTAATGCTGGAAGAAGGGTCCTGACACCAGAGAAGTTAGTGACTGCCCAGACCACAAACATCCCCTTCTAAACTTCTCATATTTCACCTTCTGACGCAAAACCTCAGTTGGGACCCACCAGTAATTGTCAACTGAGGATGTGTTCTCAATAGGTTTTGCACTCGAATTATTTGCTTCTGTAACTTAGGAGAGAAGCAACTTGTAAGTTATGGTTTCTTCCAGTTGTAATAGTGTCTGTGCCCATCCTCTATTAGAGGAACTGCCCTGGGCTCTGGTCTTGCTTTGGCCAGCAGCTGACAGCTCTGACAGCATTTACTTAAACTTTCATGCTCTAGGTAACTTTCTGAGACCATAAGTTGTGGATAAGTGGCAATTTCCACACCAGGAAACCTGGACACTAATGAAATTACAGGCTTCCACCCATTTTATTTTATTCTCTTCATAAATCTTTTAAAATATATTTTAATTACTGAATGACAAGCAAAAAGTTCAAGTATATATATTTTAGCCCAAATACAGAAACCAGTCCATGTGTAGATGTGGTTGCTTTCTACACATAACTCATATATTGTAAATGGTCTAATCAGGCTTCTCAAGACATGGAAAATCCTATCTCTAAGTCAGGAGATGTGGTTTCCAGTCCTAAAGCCAGTGTTATCTGGGTAACCTTGAACAGTCACCTAATTTATATTTCCTCCCACCCTTAAAAACTTTCACTTGATTCTATCTTCCCCTAAAGCTATCACCATAAATCTCTCCTCCCTTTCACAGATAAATTACTAGAAAATAATCTGTCTATAGTAATAGCCTCAACTTCCTCTTCTCTCATTTCTTAAACCTTTTCAACCTGGCTTTCATAATCCTTCACTCAGCTGAAATTGTTCTCTAGCAATCCTTTAATTACCAAATCTTGCGGCCTTTTTCATTCCTCATCCTTTTGAATTCTCTGCACTATTTGTCACTGCTGACCACATTATTCTCGCAAATAATGTCTTCTCTCTGAGTTTTCATGGAACTGCTCTCACTTGGTTCATCTTCTCTCTATCTGATCCATCTTAGTTTCCTTTGAAACCCAAGCCTCTATCTTATCACATCTTTTTGTGATCTTATCAGCCTCCATGGGTGTAATTGTTGTTCTTGGCAAACTGATCTCACAACTATATTCTTGATCTGTCTCTTTAGCTCCAGTTCCTTTTTTTTTTTTCTTTTTGGAGGGCAGTTGGGGTTATGTTACTTGGCCAAGGTCACACAGCTAGTTTTTGTGTGAAGTATCTGAAGTCAGATTTGAACTCAGGTCCTCCTGTCTCCAGGGCCAGTGCTTTATGCACTGTGCCACCTAGCCTTCCCAGCTCCAGTTCCATATTTACCAAATTCCTGTTAGATATTTCAAGATGGGTAACCTACAGACATTTCAAACTCATTATGTCCAAAATGGAACTCATTATTGTCCCCCACCCCTAATTCCACTCTTTTTCTGAAGCTTCCTATTTCTGTTAAGGATGCCACTATCCTTCTGGTTGCCAAGGTTCATAACCTCAGAGACCCCCACAACTCCATTTTCTTTTACCTTATGTGTTCATTCATTCAATAAGTCAATAAGCATTTATTAAGTACCTCTTATGTGCTAGGCTAAATGCCAAGAATACAAAGAAGGTCAAAAGACAGTCCCTGCCTTTGAGGAGTTGGCAAGCAATTGCACAGTTTTTTTTTCAATTTTACCTCTACATTTCCCTTATTAGTCCATTTTATTTTATTCCACAGTCACCTTCTTAGTTGAAACCCTCATTATCTTTCACCTAGAATTTGAAAATATTTTCTTAACCAGTTCCTGCCTTGAATCTCTCTCCTCTCCAATTTATCCTCCATGTATCTGGGAAGGTTATTTTTTAAAGTACATCTCCTCATGCCACTCCCCAGCTCAATCAACTCCAGTGACTCACTATTGTCTCAAAAATCAAATACAAACTGCTTCCTTTGACTCTTCAAAGCCTGATGCTAACTTCATTTTCCAGTGTTACCATACTTTACTGCCCTTCATGTACCCTTTGGTCTAGCTGACATGGTCATTTTGCTGATCTTCACATAAAACACTTCCTTTACTCTCTCCACACCTTTGAACAGCCTGTCCTCCAAGTCTATAAAGCATCTTTTCCTCAAATGTGCATTTGGAATACCTAGTTTTCCTTCAAAGCTAAGCTGAAAATGTCATCTTCTATATGAGGTCTTTTCTCATCTTTCATTTTTTAGTGTCTCCCTGCTATACAGTCTTGTACTTCTTATGTGTATATTCTCTCAATTCTCTCTCTGTCTCTGTCTCTCTCTGTCTCTTTCTCTCTGTCTCTTTCTCTCTGTCTCTGTCTCTCTCTGTCTCTCTCTCTGTCTCTGTCTCTCTGTCTCTCTCTGTCTCTCTCTCTGTCTCTGTCTCTCTGTCTCTCTCTCTGTCTCTCTCTGTCTCTCTCTCTCTGTCTCTCTCTCTCTTTCTCTGTCTCTCTGTCTCTCTCTCTCACACACACACACATGCCTATGTTGTCTCTCCCAATAGAACATAAATTCTTTGTGATATAATTTTTTCTTTGTATACTCAATAGCTCATTCTTAATTTGTTTGATTTAATTGATTGATTCATCTGTCAACAAATACGTATTAGACCTATCTTTGTAAAACGAGAACATTTGCAGGGATGATCTCTGCAGTCCCTCCCAGTTGTTCCCGGGGTGTTGCTGCAGATGCAGACCGCTAAGTTCTGGACCGTTACCTGTTGCCTTGGGCAAAGGCCGTCAGTTTTGTGACTGAGATTCTTTGCATAAACTGTACCAAAAATTTCACTGGTCCTACTAATGATCCCTGCAGACTGAGAGCAGCAGAATTTTCCAAGAGTGACAGGGATTTTACCAAGCACAGAATTAATTGAGACGAGATTTTTCTTCCCCTGTTTCTTTATCACATCAGAAATATCTTACACATAAACATAAGGTTTTTTATTTTCTTTTAGTCCTTCTAGTTGCAAAAAGAGTGGGCAGGATTAGGCAGGAAGAAAGATAACAAATCAGTCACATAGAGCTGTGAAAATTGGCAACAATAAACTATGAATTGAAGAGCCAGGTCATTCGTTACTTTTCATCTCTTCACCTCATCTCTATTATACATTTTGACATCTTTGTCATTCATTCCCTCTATCTGTTCGGCTTTTACACTATTTCCTTTTTACTCTTTTGACCTTCACTAGGAAAAGCACTAGTTATTGTGGCTGTTCAGTTGTTTCAGTCATGTTCAACTCTCCATGAAGCCGTTTGGAATTTTCTTGGCAAAGACACTAGAGTGATTTACTATTTCCTTCTCCAGCTCATTTTTTTTCTTCTCCAGCTCATTTTTTAGATAAACAAACTGAGGCAAACATGGTTGAATGACTTGCCCAGGGTCACCCAGATAGTAAGTATCTGAGGCCGGATTTGGACTCAGGTTTTCCTGACTCCAAGCTTGTCACTCTATTCACAGCACCACCTAACTTAGAAATGTTCTTTTAAAAATGTGCTAAAATTTGAAAAGACCAAACAAACAAACAAAAAACAAACCACAGTTCATGATTATTGTTGTTAAGGCCATACTGCCTGGGGACAAGAGAAGGAGGTATGTAATTCTTGTGGCTAGAATAGAATTTTAGGACTCTGGTCTTTTCACACTCTCCTGACACAGTAATATTAGCAATGTGATTTCACGATTACATAGTATTTACAGTTGTTAAGGAGCTTTCCTTATAATACTGAATTCAAATATTGTTATTTCCATTTCTGCAACAGAAAAACCTGAAGTTCAGAAAAATGAGTAAAAATGGTAGTATTGTGCTATGTTCATAATACTAATTTAGAGCCAGAAGATTTAAAGCTGAAAGAGATCTTAGATGCCATTGAATATAACTCCATCATTTTTCAAACAAGGAAACTGAGGCATGGAGAGGTTAAATGACTAGCTCAATGGTAATGGAGCTAGCAAGTGCCTGAGATAGTATCCCTTCTCATGTCTTCATGACTCCCAAGCCCAGCATTTTCTCCAGTATGCCATCTAGCTGCCCTTGGCATATTCTTTAAATGGATTTGAGCCCTTCCTCTTCTTCTTATTTCATATGTGACTTTGGGCATATCACTACCTGTATGGGCCTCAGTTACTTAATCTGGTCTCCAAGGTATTTTCTAGCTTTGAATCATTCAATCAGATAAGCATTTATAAAATACTTATATGCAAGTCCAATGACTCAAATAAAAAAAATAGCATATACCCTAAAGGAACTATAATAATAATAATAATGATAATAGACACATAAATATGTGGCTAAATAATAACAATACTTGTGAAGGCAGCACTTCTCAGTGGAAAGAGCACAAAGTGTGTTTTGGGGAAAGTCTTTTAACTTCCGAGTCCCATTTTCCTCAAGTATGAAAAGAAAGAGATGGACTAACTGAATTCTGACGTCCTTTCCATCTCTAAATCATTGATCCTGCATTTGACTGCCAGAAAGAAAAATGCACATATATAAATCAATGGATCTGTGATCTCACTGGTGTGGGGACTGCCTCTTTTCATGCATACAGAAACCCCTATATATCTTTCTATGCCACTCATGTCCACTCACCTAGTAAATGACATAGATAGCACTCAAAACCAGGTTCTCTGACTTCAAGAGAAGTGCTCTTTCCACTACACCATGCTGAATTTCTTCGTGCTCTCTCTGGTCAAGCCAAGTGGCCATCGGAGTTGTCACCTATATCCAACAGTCTTTTCTTTTTAATAAGCAATTGTTTCCTTTGTATTCTATCTAGTTATTAGGTCTGTGACCCTGGACAAGTCACCTGACCTACCTCAGCCTCAGTTTTATCATCTGTAAAAAAGAAGATAATAATAGCATCTATCCTATAAGTTTTACACATGCATGGCAGTACACTGACTGGGAACTTACAATTTTGCCTTAGTTCATGGGAAGCTAAGTTATCTCTTATGCTTTTTGCATATAATCGTGTATACAGAAGTTTTCTGTACTCTTCAAAATATTGTGTTTTTACTCATTACCTTCAAGTACTACTTTTTATTGTATGTCATTACCACAGACCTTGGTTGAAACATTTCTTCCCTTTTCATGGGTCTAACATACAGTCTTTTTATACAGTAACATTTATCTTTTCTCTTAGGAGTCACTTTAGTAGGAAGAATCTCAGTATATTCATATCATACTGATTGAACTGATTGTTGAATTTCAAGTTGAAAGCATATTTTATCCAAAAAGTTGAGATGGAAAGAACTGAGTCTCTGAAGATATAGGAATAGACCTTCACTGAATTACTTAGTTCATTTCTCAAAACTTCTCACAATATGTCTGTATTACTTTGTCCTGACAAGGATCTTTTTTGTTTTGTTTTGTTGTATTGAGTACTTTTGCTTTTACATTTCATTCATTTCTAAATATGTTCTAGTATCTTCCCTCTCCTGAGAGATTTAATTTGCAGTCAAAATTGGAAAAAAAGAAAAACGCTGCTCAGCAAAACCAACAGTCAAATCCACTGCATCTTATGGTTTTTGCTATATTCCATAATCATATCTTCCCTCCAGCTTACTCTGGTATCCCATTCTCTCCAGTCAAAAAAATGAGATGCATTTTCTCAACTATTAGAGAACCAAACTTGACAATTGTAATTGCAGTGCTCCTTTTAATTTTATTATTCTTTTTATTTACTCCATTGTGGTCATTGTATATACTGTTTTCCTACTACTTTTATTCTGAAATAGTTCATATTGGCCTTCCTATGTGTTTCTTATTTCTTTTTTTGGCTCAAGAATATTTCATTACTTTCATGTATTTCAATTTGTTTAGCCATTCTCTGACTGATAAGAATGTACTTTGTTTCCAGTTAATTAGTATGACAAAAAGTGATCCTATAAGCATGTTAAATGTTAAAATGTTAAATTTTGTTTTTAACAGCCATCCCAGTGTGTCCCCCCTCCCCCATGTTAAATGTTCAAAAATTTTATTTTTACTTCTTGATTTCCTTGAGGAATATTTCTAAGACTGGGATCTCTGAATCAAAGGTTAAGGCTATTTTAGTAAGATTTTTAGCATGATTTGAGATCGTTTCCCAGAATGGTAGTTGCATTAGTAGGTCTACCAATATTGTATTAGTGTATCTGTCTTCCTACATCCCCTATAATAATGATTATTTACATATTTTCCTACCCTTATTAACTTGATCAATGTGAAGTATATCAGTTTTAATTTTAATTCCTCTTATTATTGGTGTCATAAAGCAGTTTTCCCTATGATTGTTATTAGTTTGCAATTATATTTTTGAAGACTTTGTTGCTCTACTTTGACCTTTTATCTATTGAGAAATAGTTCTTGACCATAGTCTTTTCACACTGACATCAATAATAAATCATAACCAATTCAAAGTTGTAAAGTCCTGTTGTGAATAGAAAATTGAGTAATTATAATATTTAGAATCTTTATTTTTTCTTAGAGAACAATGTCTTAATATCATTTTGATCAGTATTGTGTTTTCACAGACCCAATGAATATTATTAGGTAGGTATACTCCAGAAAATTCCTCAGGTTTCCTAGGCTTAGTCATTCTTGGAACATGCTTTCTCTGCTTCAGATATACTCCTCCTCCTCCTCACTAAATCTGTCCCATCCTTCTTCTCAAAACCTCATCTCCCCCATATCACAGCTTTTCCTGCTTGATTGCTCTGTTTTCTAGTCAGCTTGACCAATTGTCCCCTTCCTCTGTAATTGCCACCTTTCTTCCTATGACATAAGAATTGGGAAATAAATTAGAGGTTTCTGAATGAGTGCCTTAAACTCCTTATAAAAACTTAACCTTGTCCTATCTAACCCTTTTGTGTAGGACTAATGAAGTGTTCCTGAAATGAACTATGAGACATGACAGGAGGCTAATGTAGCTCAACATCAGTTCAGGAGGGCCACCTCTAAAAAAACAGTAACTCCAAGGATTCAGGACTACTGAACATAAATGTATGAGGAAGGAAATAGAGAATACTCTTTTTTGGTCCATATTTTCTCAGCTGGATTCAACCACAAATATAATTCTTTTTTTTTCTCCAATTACTCTGTAATCCCTCCAGTTTCTAGAGAAGAGTTAGAACTAAAATAAAGAAACCAAAACAAAGAAACAAAATGAACTACAAAGTTCTCCAAATGGGGACTTATTTTTTAATCAGCTATATAACAGCTCATTTCAGTATTGTATAAATGTCACAAAGAGGTACAAAATAAATTTAAAGACAGTTTGGGGCATGATACGAGCAAGGAGGTGCCTTGAATTAACTTGTTACTTCAGTGACACTACCAAATGCTTTCTTTATGGTGACCTCTATTCTGAATTTATGGGAATCACTTAAATGTCAAACAAGTTAAGTGGTGCATTTCATTAATGAAAAATTAATGGAGAAGACCTTGGGCTTGTACTCAGTATTTGTTTACAATACATATAATTCATCTGGAGAACATCAGTTAAATAAGGGCCATGGAATGGGATTGGTAGCATTGCAAACGGGTTTTTATTCTCTTTCTTCTAGTTAAGGAAAGTGCAGGGCTGGGAAAAATACACATAAAATAGATTTAATGGGTCTTTGGGGGGAAGTGTTTCAAAACAGTGTATGCAAGTCATAAATATCCCATACAAATGCTAGTCTGGCCCCATTATGGCAGTGTTCTCATGTCATAATCAAGATGTGGCCAGTTTGTAGAAGAAATTTACTTGATAATAGAACTCCTTGGTGCTTTTTGGAGCCTTGCTACTATAGAATATTTGTATCCATCTAAGTGTCTATGATTTTATTCCCACAAGGTACTCCTGGTATGGGAATTCTTTCTAGTACAATAGGACACAGCCTGTCTGTGATTAGACATATATCTATATCTGTCTACACACACACACACACACACACACACACACATACACACAGATTCTGTATTATATATGTGATGTATATTTATATAGAATATATATTCTAGCAACATTTTTGAGATGTATAGAGGTAAAGTGACTTGACCAGAGTCACAGAGATTGTATCAAAGTCAGAATTTGAAACCAGATCTTTGTTACTCTGAGGACAGTATTATATCTACTAGCCCATCCTTTAAGATTGAGAAAATATCTACATATGTGAGTGTGTGTATATATGTGTACAGGTATACGTAGACAGAGGGCACAGAATCAATTGACTAGGAAGAGATGATATTTAAAAGGTGAAGCTGAGAGGTTAGAGAGGAATATAATGAGAGGAGACAGGGAGAGACAGAATGAGGTTAATTATCTCATAGAAAGAGACAAGGGATAACTGTTACAATGGAGGGGAAAAATAGAAAGGCAAAAGGGAGTGGGTCAACTTTACTCTCATTGAATTTGTCTTAGGGAGGAAATGACATACACCCTAAATTGGGTTATCTTGCTCTACAGGAGAGTAGAGGGGAACGGGATGACAGAGGGGATGATGGAAGGGAGGGT
>CM053589.1:65878060-65889227 GCA_028646515.1 Pseudochirops corinnae | reverse complement strand
GGCCTCTTTTGTCATTTGAGTTAGTCTATGTTTTAGGGTGATGATTTCTTCAGTCATACTACTGACTCTCTTTTCATGATTTTCCTGCAACATTCTTATTTCTCTTCCGAATTTTTCTTCCACTTCCCTTATTTGGTTTTGAAAATCCTTCTTCAGCTCATCTCTAGCTTTAAGGCATTCTTCATGTTTATTGGAGGCCTCTGGTGGGGGCGCTCTGGCTGCGCTCTCCTCCTCCCTCTCTCTCTCTCTCCCATGATCTTTATTTTCCCCAAAAAGGAATCTAGGGTTTGGGAGCTGTTCTTACTTTGTTTCTTATGCTTATTCTTACTCATGGTTGTTCAGACCGTGAATTTTTTTAAAAAATCTTTGTGGGGCTCTGGTTCCAGAAGGGAAAGCTCTGTCCCAAATCGCTGGGGTCCTCCCGGCTGCCATAGACTTCCAGCTAACTGGATAATGAAGACTCCAAGACTGAGGCCCAAGATGACGATCCGGATCCAGGCCGCTCAACGCGAGAGCCTTGGCCTGAAAAACAATCGCTCAGTCCTCCTGCTGTCTGCAGGCCGCAGGCGGGAAGCTACAACGTGGAGGTGGGAGATGGTCTACAATAATATTGTTTTGTTAATACATTTTGCAATAATATTTTTTTGTAGTTATTAAGGAACATAGTGAATAGAGCATTGGACTTGGAGTCAGAAATTTCTGAGTTTAAATATGGCCTCAGATACTAAATGTGTGACCCTTAGCAATTCACTTAATACCTATTAGGCTCAGTTTCCTCATCAGTAAAATAGAACTGAAAATAACACTGTCCTTCTAGTGTTATTGTGAGTATAAAATAAGATCATGTCATGTTTATAAAGCAGTTTTTAAACCTTAAGTCATTATAAAAATGTAAATATTACTATTATTAATGTATTTGCCTATTCTCCCTCCTTCCATATCCCCCATCACAGTCATGGATCAGATTCATGTAGTATCATATTTTATTGCACTATCTTTTCTTTTAACAATCCAACAGACTGGTAGTTTTCTTTTCAGATATAAGTGAGAGCTATTGCCCCCATTCTGTACAAATGCTGTCTTTTCCCCCAAGAAGAAAATCTTACCTTGTTTCTATCCATGGCAGAGGGATTAAAGTAGGAATCCTGAAACTTTAAATCTTAGGTTTCTTTTATCTCAATTATATTCCCAGAACTTGAATTCATCAGGATCCCATCAGTCATTTTTGGGCTCTATAAAGCCTCTCTTTATTTTCTTATGCTGTTTCTCATTATTGGTCTCTGAAATCATTTAGTGGAGAGCACATAATCCTGTAAAGATTCATAATAGGCTGTAGAATTTTAAATAGTTTTATATTTAATTGGAACATAACTTGGTACTTCCCAGCCATTTCCGGATCATGTTGTCTTTATTCTGGCCATCCTCCTTAACTCCCTCCCATCAGAAGCACTTGGAATCTGGGTCCCTGCACTCTGATATGTTTTTAGCCTTTGCCTTGACATTTTTGGAACCAGGACTCCATGTCACTTTCCAACCATGTCCCCATTATTCCACAATACATATACTTATTCCACAATACCAAATAACTTTCTAGCTACCCTTTATGTGTTATTATCCTCAATTAAAATCTATGTTCCTTGAGGAGAGGGACTTTTTGTAATTTTATCCCCAGCAGTCAGCATAATGTCTAGAATATCTTTAAGCACTAATTAAATTCTTTATCATATAATATAATGTTTATATAATGTACAAATATGGGTATATTTATATATGTACACAGCCACCTATCTATCTAGGCAGCTAGGTGGCACAGTAGATAGAGAGTTGAGCCTGGAGTCAGGAAGACTCATCTTTTTGAGTTCAATGCTAGCCTCAGACACTTGGTACATCACTTAACCCTATTTGCCTCAGTTTCCTCATCTGTAAAATGAGCTGAAGAAGGAAATTCCAAACCCTGTTAGTATCTTTGCCAAGAAAACCCCAAATGAGGTCATGAAGAACTGGATATGACTGAAACAAATGACAGCAATCTTTCTATGTATATTGAAATTATGCATAAAGTTAGAATTTATTCCCTTACCTAGCTCATTTACTATAGTATCAGGATATAACCAGAGATCATGAGTTATTAACTCATGTTAATGAGTTAATATGATGTTTACACGTTGACATCCCTTTACATTTATGAATACCTGGGGAACAATGTCCTTGGATGAACAGTGATTGACCGAGACTCCAGGAGATTCTTCATATTTCATTTTGTTTTAGGCAATAGAGGCAGGAGCTATCAACTGCAGGAGAACTTAACCCTTCATCTCTAGAAAAGAAGAAGGTTTTTTTTTTCTTTTTTCTCTCTGTCAACCATGATGTCTAGTAAGGGAACTGCCTCACTAAAGGAGAACATCCTATATTACATTTTTTGAGATTCAGTCTGAGAGAGTTTGAGACAGGGTTGGAGGAGAAGAAACACATGGTCTCCAGTTAGACAAGAATACAGAGAAGTGAGAGAGGAAACAACTTCTACAGGGGAGACCTCTGGCAACAGAAAAGCAAGCTGGCAATAAATTCAAGACAGAGTTAACCTTGGTAAGCAAGAGATAGCAAGGCAGAGAGGATTGCATGAGGAGAAAAAGTAGTTTCCAATGCCCCGTAGTTCTGAAGTTATAAGTTGTCTTAGCCTTCTGCCACATGTGCTCCCTCCATGTGTGGTGAACTACCATTGTACTCAAGGTTTTGCCCATTCTTCCCATTATTGGCACATATTTTAAATGGAGAAAGTGTCTCAAGTTTTTTTTTTTTTAACATGGGATTGAGGATGTCATAGCTCTTGTTCTATTTCATCTTAATACATGTTTTGCTAAAGGCTATTTGTGTCTACTGGCTAATTATTAGTTGAAAACATACAAATTACAGTTATCTTCAGATTCAGAAGTAGCTAACCCCAGGGAATTCCTAGAAACTAGAGATAGCAGTCATTCTTTGGGGTTCTAAACTTACAGTGGAGACTACTTTAGAGGGAATTGCCACATAATAATAGAAGAATAGAGGAAGGAATATAGACAAGGATGCATCATTATTTTAGATTAGTGGTCAGCACAGGTATGAAATCGAATTTTAAATATATATATACACACACACACACACACATCTTTTTTATCTAATAAAAATCTATTTTTGTCTCTCCCTACCTTCCTCTACTATTAAGAAAACAAATCCTTAAAACCAATGCACAGTCAAGCAAATAGATGCATAGTCAAGCAAAAAAAGAATCTCTGAGTGGTCATGTTCAAAGTCTCATGCTACATCCTTGAGTACCCTCCCTATCTGCCCAGGGGATTGGTATCGTGTTTCATAATTGATCCTCTGGAATTTTGGTTGTTTATTGTTTTAATTAGAGTGCATATGTTTTTTTCCATTTTTTTACCCTAGTAAATTCCATACTTTCCCCCATCATAAATTTTGTTCATCTCCACATTGATTTGGGAGAAAAGGAGAAAGAAAAAGAGATGGAGTGACAGAGAAGGGAAAGTAGAAAGGAAGAAAAGGATCAATGGAGGGCAAAGGAAAGAAAGGGGCAGAGAATAGAAGAGGGCAAGAGAAGGGATCAAAGAGAGGAAGGGAAAGGAAAGGTAAATGTAGAAAAGAGGAGAGCAAAAAGAGATAAGGAAAAGAGAAGGAAGGTCAGAAAGGAGAGGAAGCATTGGAATAGGTGAGGCCAGATTGAGGAGGGTCTAAATGCCAGTATAAGATTTAGAAATTTATTCTATAAGTAATTTATAGCCATTAAGCTAGTGAATAACAATGTCAAGGGGAAATGAATATGACTGCAATGTGAAGAATTTATTGGAGGAGAGAAATACCAGAGAGAGAGTATTCACTCTCATTCAATTCAATTCTATAAACATTTACTAAGCACTAACTCTCTGCAGGGAAGAAACGACACGATATAGTATATAGGAAGCAAGTCTTGATGCCAGGGAGACTTGGGTTCAAGTCAAGCCTCTGATACATAGTGTCTGTGTGACAACCCTGGATAAGTCACTTAAAATTTCAGTGTTCTAAGTAACTCTCTAAGACTGTTAAGTTTCACAGAAGGTGTTGACCTGCTTTGATCAAAGGAGGTTCCTTCTTTAGAAGTTCCCTATACCAAGGATATCACAGGTCCAGGATTAAACTCCTTATGCTCTCTGCAGGGTACTTAACTAGGTGGTAGGGCCACAAACCTATGTTTATCCAGAAGGTCACAGAATTAGTTCAGCTGTGTAAAATTTAGTCTCTTAACTGTTGGAATGGCAGTGAGATGAATGCAAGAGACATTGGAAAAGTAGAGCAAATATTATTTGGTGACAGATTAGCTAGAGATGATGAGGACTTGGAAGAATAAAAGATGGCTGTCAGGTTTTGAATCTGGGTATTTGGTAGAATTTCATTTGATTTTAGGCATGTTAACTATGACATTCTCTGCCAGTTTTGTCATATATTTTTTAAAATTTTTTTGCTTTTTGGAGGAGGAAGGCAGGGCACTTGGGGTTAAGGGACTTGCCCAAGGTCACATGGCTAGTAAATGTGTCAAGTGTCTGAGGCTGAATTTGAACTCAGATCCTCCTGACTCCAGGGCTGGTGCTCTATTCACTGTACCACCTAGCTGCCTAATCATATTTGTTTTTTTAACCAGAATGTAAGCATTCAAGGGTAGGCACAGATATCTCCAATTTATTTTATATTTGCCATATCACTTAGCATAGTAAGGGACCCAGAGCAGATGTTTAATAAATGCTCATTAATTGACTGGATAGTTTCTCTGATGGAACTAATCAAGAAATTTGCTATTGCAGGGTAACTTCCCCCTTTTGCCTAAGGCTAAAAGATATTTTCAGACATTTCTATTTCATAAATTATCAGCTAATTGTCAACTTATTGCTACCTGGTGTCTTATTTTCACAGCAGCATTCCATGATATAATGTTGTTTTGTATTTTCTTCAAGATGAAGCATTTCAATGTCATTCACTATCACTTAAGAAAAGGTCTTGACTGCCGAAACAATATCACTGCACTCTAAAGAAATTAGCATTACAGCTACCAACATAAATACTGTCTGTCACCATCACAAAGATGAGATTCACCCACAAACTTATTCAAACAAGAATTCAGCTACATTGATGTCACCATATGGGGCCAATCTGTCCTGCTTAAGCTGTGGAGGACAATATCAGAGTTCCATATGTGGATTTAAGAGTGCCAAATGCCACATCTCTAAAGAGAAAGGCCAAGGCCTGCCAATCATGACAATCAATGTGAAGCAAAAGAGCAAGAATTCATGGCTTTATGCTCTGAAATCTTTCCTTCAATGATGAGGTCAAGAAGCTTTATTCAAAACATTCTTGACAAGGGGTTCTGGAAATTTCACGAGGCTCTGTTAAGTGTCCATCAAAAGTAATAGGTGATAAGTACAGAAAAGAAAAAGTCAACTGTTTTTCTCATTGATTGTCTTTGTTATTTTGTTAATAAAATAGATTATCATCTTCTTTACCAAAGTCTTAATTAGTTCTACATTAGGTAACAAATGAACTTATAGAATAATAGATTATAGCTGCAATAGGATCTCAAAAGTCATGTAGTGCAACATGCTTACCTACAGATGAGGAAACTGAGACACAATGAAGAGTATTGATTTGCTAGATGGCAAACAGTTAATAAACATCACAGGTGAGATTTGAACTCATGACCTCTGATTCCAGATTCAGTTCTTTCCACTGTACCTTGCTGTAACAAGTTAAGTGAACAAGATTAGCTAGAGGATCCTGGGATAAGAAACTTTCCCACTGGGCAGGTTATAAAGCAAGGCAGAAGACTGCAGGAATAAATACAAAGGAATCTGAGTGCTTGGTTAGTGCTCAGGTCCAAGTGTTGAGGCTAACCACAGTGTGCTTAATTGGTGCTGAAATCATGGGAGTACATGGTTGAAATGATAATGTCTCAGACTAGAGGAAGTTCACAGGAGCTAAGAGGCATACAAAGAAAAAAAATAAAGAATAAGAGAGAATATAATGAATATGAGGTTGTGTGATTCTGATAATGAAATAATAAAATGATATTAAATAAAGAAATAACTTTTACATAGAAAATAAATATATTTGCTTTATGCTCAACTAATCTAAAGAGACTTCCTGGAAAACGTGAGAATTTTTCTTTTGTTCTCTTTTTGATTTGTTTTGTCTCCACTTTTTTAACAATTTGTTTTTTTCTTCTTAACGTAGTATTTCTGAACATGTTGTTACTGTTTAATAGGGAAAAGAACTGAACTTATGATTTAATTAATATAGGGAACAATATGAGGGAACTCCCTTTACCAATTGGCTATCACATTTTGTTCAACTTACTCATATTATATGAGAGTTGTTTTCCACATTGAGTGAAAATGTGACTTACCCAGGGACATACAGTCAATATAAATTAGAAGCTAGATTTCCTGGTTTCCCAGATTGCGTTTCTATCCACTTCATTGGGCTCCCCATCATGTTGAGAAATTCAACTGAGTATGTAGAGTGTTGAACTAGGATTTAGTAACACCTGAGTTCAAATCCTACCTCAAATACTTATTATTCATGTGATCAGGGATGAGTGATTTATTCCCATTTGGCCTCCATTTTCTCACCTGTAAAGTTTGGATTATAATATCCCTTACTTCAAAGGATTGTTGGGAAAAGCAAATGGATGATAAGTAAAGTACTTTGTAAACTTAAAAGTACCATTTGATTGGTTCTGTTTAATAATGTTACAAATATTACAAGGAATATTCAGATTAAAGATCAAATGGAAATATTTTCATTTTAAATACTGTGAAATCTGTTTCCATTATTTCCATAAACCACAGATAAGAAAAAAATACTCTATTGTATAACCAAATCAAGCACTGATATCATAGCTTCTGGTTAATAATCTTAAATCTGTAATGTAAAATTGTCTCTGGAGCTTGTTTGCTCTTGTAGCCTTGCTGCATGAAGTAAGAATTGGGAGAAGAGTGGACCTGACATTGTATTCCAAGGAAAGAAACTCCTTTGACTTCTCAACTTCTCTACAATTTATAGTCTAGACAGTAATTTAGAACTGGTCCATGGACCTCTTCAAGTCTTTAGGACCCCTTCCTCCTCTCACAAAGAGTCTGAAGGAACAAGATGATTTTCTCAGTAATACTAATATGTCACTTGCTTATTAAAATATTCTTTCTTTTTCTAATTACATATCTGTGTGAACTTAGATTTCCTTTGTATACTTGAACCAAAATATATATTCCAATGGATTGAATATAGAAGTAGATATGAGGATATAGCTATCTTCTATTAAGCCAGACATTAAAGAGATTTGCCCAAATATATAAGCCATGGCTCTCTTTTCTCTTATTTTGTTCTGAAAAATGTTATTTTTCATAAAATGTTATTTATGTTTTCATTTAATGGGTTTATAATTTCTCTTTTAAATGAAGTAATATTATTTTTAAAGTTAGTTGTAATTTCTAATTCAGAAAATATTAATCCATGTACAAGCAAAAGCACTTTGGGGTCCTCAAAAAATTTCAAGAGTGTAATGGTGTCGGTGAGACCAAAAGGTTTGAGACTGCTGATCTAGAGTACTGAAAGTTTATGTTACTTATATATAATCACACACCAATATAATAAGAAGGACAATCAAATTGGTTCAATGGTCAGCCCTCCATCCACAATGGCATGATGTTTAATATGGTAGGAAGTAAGAAATATACAGATATTGATTCTATGAATGTAGGTAAATATGAAAGATCATCATCAAGTAGTTGTAGTAAACTCCAAGACTGAGCTACTAGAGCTATTACAGTGTGTATCCACAGACTTTTTCTTCTCAAAAATGTCATAGTCAGCTTTGTGCAAAAAACAAAGACATCTCACTTTGACAACTGTCTGAATAGACTCAGTTCTTATCAGGATTTAGAATCTTATAATGATAGGCAGTGAGCTATAGTCATGGTGTCAGTCCTTAAATGATGGATCTCAGTCATATTAAAATCGTTGTTACAGAGGCAGAAACTAAAATTTCAGGATTAAAATTAATATGTGTACTTTCACCAATTTCATTCAATTTTGATATAACATGTATTTATTAAGTGCCTGCCTGGTAGGACCTGGCAGTACAAGAGAGGAATAACATGCTGTCAAGGAGAGCTTGATCAAATATTGAAAAAAAAAACTATTGGAAGGATGGAAACACATAGAAAAAATAGGAGAGAATGTCCTAAGTATAAGTTTCATACAAAATTCTGAGAGCAGTTTGCCTAGGAATAATTGACTTTCAACTAAGGGGAACATATAATAATGATGATGATAAAATAATAGTGATGATAATTTATATTGATATATTGTTTTGACCTAGTAAGAATAATTCACCTTGATATATTAATTTGACATTTGCCCTGAGAATTGCCAAGGCAATATTCACAGCACCAACGGCAGCTATAAATTTGCCGACATAGTTCTGAATCTCAAAAGATAACAGACTTTCCATATAGAAGACAGAAGCAAAACATTTATTCAGACACTAGAAAACCAAATCCCAACACCAGAAAACCAAATTCATCATAGCAACAAAGAAGTTAATATGCCTTATCACTGTAGGAATCAACACCATCCCAAAGCCTTCCCCCTGCTCAAGCCTTCCCATAAACATGCATTCACAATCCTAGCTGTCTCCTCGCCTGCATCTTCTTGCTTCCTCTGAACTAACTTGTCCGACTCATTTCCTGCTTCATTTGTTCAGCAAACTCCTCTCAGCACAAATGTGTTTACATTTGACCTATTAAGGCAGAGCCAAGATCTTTAATTTCCCATGATCATCACACCCTGATAATCATAAGCATCCTTTATGAATGAAGAAGTTTGAGTTTAAGTGATTTTCTGTGATTACATTGTGATCTAAATGTCTGATGCAGGATTCAGACCCAGGTATAAAAATAAATTTTATCCCTCTGACTTAATAGCCCCTTGAATTTGTCTTCGGCAGTTATCATATGTCATTTTCTGTTAGTTATCAACCATTATTTTTACTTCCTACTATGATAACATCTATTTTAAAATTAATTAATTAATTTTCTTGTTTATATCATTCATTTCCACAATAATTTGAGTTACAAATTTTCTCCCAATTTTTCCCCTACCCAATACCTCAAAACAGCTATCCCACGGTAAAACTCCTCCCCCAATCTGCTCTCTCCTATGTCCTCCCCCTCACCCCTCTGACTTTCTGGTAGGGCAGGATGGATCTCCCTACCACTGTGCATGTGTATCTTAATTCCCAGTTGGATATAGTTAATAATAATAATAATAATAATAGTATGTGTATGTATATTGACATTTTATTATAGAACTTTAAATTCTAGATTCTTTCCCTCCCTCACTCGTCACCCACCCCCATTGGAAGGACAAGCAATTAAATACAGGCTGTACATGTGTAATTATGAAGAACCTCTCCACAGTGGGTATATGGTGAGAGACTGATTATATGTTCCTTGTTCCTATCCCAACCCCCCTCGTTCTATTCTCTACTCTGTCCCTGTCCCTTTACACAAGTGTGTACTTCCATCAACCCTCCACCCCATCTTGCCCTCCCTTCTGTCATCTCACCTCTCCTCCCCATCCCCTCTACTCTCCTGTGTGGCAAGATACTCAGTTTAGAGTTTATATCATTCCTTCCCTAAGCCAAGTTCAATGAGAGTAAGGTTGACCCTTTCCATTTTGCCTTCCTGTTCTTCTTCTCCATTGTAACAATTATCCTTTGCGTCTTCTATGAGATGATTAACTCCATTCTGTCTCTCCCTGTATCCTCTCATTCTAATCCTCTCTCACCTCAGAATTTCACCTTTTAGAGTATTGTCCCTTCCTGTTCAATTGATCTTGTGCCCTCTATGTATTCATATATACACATACTCAGATATGTGTTTGTATACATATATAAACCCTCCTATATAGACATATGTGTATGTATATGTATATATACATTTGTATTCCCTTCACCTATCCACCTATCCTGAGAAAAGCTTCATAAGTTACAATTATCACTTTTCCATGTTGGCATGTAAATAGTTCAACTTTGATAAGTTCCTTATGATTTCTTTTCCATGTTTATCTTCTCATGCTTCTTGTGTTGGAGTGTCAAACTTTCTTTTCAGTTCTGGTTTTTTCAGCAAGAATGTTTGAAAGTCCTCCACCTCACTGAACAGCCATATTTTCCCCCAGAACATTATGCTCAATTTTTCTGGGTAGGTGATTCTTGGTTTCAATACTAGCTCCCTTGATCTCCAGAATATCATATTCCAGGCCCTTTGATTCCTTAATGTAGAAGCCGCTACATCCTGGGTTATCCTAATTGTCTTTCCACAGTATTCAAATTGTTTCTTCTTGTCAGCTTGTAAGATTTTCTCCTTTATCTGGGGACTCTGGAACCTGGTTATAATATTGCTAGGAGTTTTCTTTTGGGGATCTTTTTCAAGAGGCGATTGGTGAATTCTTTCAAGTTCTATTTTGCCCTCTGCTTCTAAAATATCAGGGCAATTTTCCTTGAGAATTTCTTGAAGGATGCTTTCTAAGTTCTTTTTTTGATCGTGGCTTTCAGGTAGTCCAAAAATTTTTAAATTGCCTCTCCTGGATCTATTTTCCAGGTCAGTGGTTTTTTCAAGGAGATATTTCACATTGCCTTCTATTTTTCATTGGTTTGCATCTGTTTAATAATATCTTGATTTCTCATAAGGTCATTTGCTTTCATTTGCTCCACTCTAATTCTGAAGGAATTATTCTCTTCATCAAGCTTTTGAGATTCTTTTTCCATCTGGCAAAGTCGACTTTTTAAGGCATTCTTCTCCTCATTGGCTTTTTGGGCCTCTGTTGCCATTTGATTTAATCTAGTTTTTAAGGTGTTATTTTCTTCAGTCAGGTTGTTGACTCTCTTTTCATGATTTTCTTGCGTCATTCTTATTTCTCTTCCCAATTGTTCCCCCACTTCTCTCATTTGGTTTTCAAAATCCTTCTTAAGGTGTTCTATGGCTTTTAAGTAGTCTTCATGTTTCTTGAAAGTTTTTGGTGACAGAATTCTGACTCTGTTGTCTTCCACCCATTCCATGCTTTGATCCTTCTTGTCCCCAAA
>CM053589.1:65857089-65871688 GCA_028646515.1 Pseudochirops corinnae | reverse complement strand
CAGAGTATACTCTCAAATATCCAAGGGTCCTCAGAGTCACGTAGCCACTTTAGCAAAGGGCCTAGGGGCAGCGAAGATCTTCAGATTCCAATAACAAGTACATCCAACGGGAACTTGAAATACACAGGCACTGCGGTTGGGAGATCCATCCTGCCCTACCGAAAAGTGACATAGGAGAGAATAGACTGGGGGAGGGGGGATACACTGGGATGGCTGTTTTGGGGTGGTGGGTGGGGGAAAGAGGGGGAGAAAATATGTAACTCAAAATCTTGTGGAAATGAATGACGCAAACTATAATAAAATTTAAAAAAAAATCACAGCTTGGACCAAAATAAAACCCCAAACAAGAAAAATAAGCAAACACTGACTAGAATTAGAATATTATGTTTCTTCACAGACAAATAATTGTGAGACAGGAAAAGATATATATGTAAATGAGCAGTTCTCTGGATAGAACAATAATAGGGCACTACTTCATGGATTTAGTATTGTTCTTTTAAGAATAATTTTCACAAAAGAAGTGAGTGTCTACAAGGCAGTTTTCCAGTTTTCAAAAAATGCTATGCTCTAGCCCAATGCTAAGTCAATAAGGATCATCTACAGAAATACCTTGATATTATGAAAGCATGTAACCGTGAAGAAAACTAAGGGGTCAATTTCAGTATGGTTAAATGTGTGGGAAAGTATCTGAAAGTACAATTGAAAAGTGTGAGCATTGAACTTGCAACTCAGAAGGAGGGTGGAGGTACCATTGTAAATTACCAGAGCAATAAACTTGAGTTTTATTTTATACTTTCTTGACCTCAAATGTTATTCCTTATACTCTTCTAATTTTCATGTAAATCCACACCCCACATCTCCTTCTAATTTGGGAATTAAAACTAGTAATACCTAACAAAAGTACAAAATAGGTATTATGTTATAGTTTTTTTTATTCTTCAAAGACTCTACATAATCTCGTATTTTCAATAATTTTAACACAAAACATTTCCTGGGGAATACATTCTTGAATAGGCTTGAGGATCTTAAGCTTTTCCTAAAGTTCTCGTCCTTCCCAGCTGGTCACCATTAATCCCCAGTCAGTGCCAAGGGTCTGCAGACAGTACAGTTTTTAATTCACAGGGCCCTTCAATACAGATTTCTCATCTGACATTGATAGTAGGGCTCAATTCACTCTCTTTTCAAGTTGTTTCTATACCCTGATAAAGTATACCATAGAGGAAATTGTTGAAGGTGTGAAGTGATGAGCATGTATATATAACTGGAGAGAAAGATGAGTTTGGTTTATTCAGCTTGGCCTAACATTGCAAATGTTCTAATATTGTACTTGAGCAATGAGCCCTTAATTCATTATAGTTTCCATCTTCATCTATTGAATGTCCAAATCAGTAGTCACTGAGAAGAATTGTCAGTATTCTTAAATTTTTCCAGTGGCTTCCATGCAAATAAAGAAATGTTCCAATGTGTCTGTCCTTCTCTTTCAGTAATTATAAGAAGGAAGATCTATGCATCCCCTACATTTCCAATTCTTGGCCACCACAAAAAGAGCTGCTATAAATATGTTTGTACACATGGATCTTTTTTCCTTTATTTATGATCTCATTGGTGTACACATCTAGAAGTGGTATTGCTTCATCAAAGGGTATATATGCAGAGTTTGATAAACCTTTGTGCATAGTTACAAATTGCACTCCAGAATGGTTGAATCAGTTCACAATTCCACCAACAATACATTAGTGTTCCAATTTTCCCACATCTTCTCCAACATTTATCATTTTTCTCTTTTCTCCTGTTAGCCAATCTGATAGGTGTGATATGGTACCTCAGAGTTCTTTTGGTTTGCATTTCTCTGATTAATAGTAGTTTAGAGCATGTTTTCATATGACTCTAGATAGCTTTAATTTCTTTATCTGAAAACTGCCTGTTCATATCCTTTGACCATTTATCAATTGGAGAATGACGTGTATTCTTTTTTTCCCTTTAAAAAAAAATTAATTGATTTGTTTATTTGCCGAAGATTTATGTGGCTTTATTTTATATCCTGCAACTTTGCTAAATTTATTTATTGTCTCAAGAAGTTTTTTACTTCATTCTCTAGGATTCTCCAAGTATATCATTATATCATCTGCAAAGCGTGATAGCTTAGTCTCTTCTTTGTCTAATTTGATTCCTTTGATTACTTTTTCTTCTCTAATTGCTACTGCTAACAATTCTAGTACCAGATTGAATAAGAGGGGTGATAGTGAACATCCTTGTTTCACCCCTGATCTTATTGGAAGTGATTCTAGTTTGTCCCCATTACATATAATACTTGCTGATGGCTTTAAGTAGATGCTTACTATTGTTCTAAGGAAAACTCCATTTATTCCTATACTTTCTGGTGTTTTTAAAAGGAATGGAAACATTCTTTTTTTGTTTTGTATTTTGTCAAAAGCTTTTTATGCATCCATTGAGATAGTCACATGGTGTTTGCTAGTTTTATTGTTGATATGATCACTGATGGTTTTCCTAATATTGAACCATCCTTGCATTCCTGGAATAAATTCAACCTGATCAAAATATATTATTCTTGTGATAAGTTACTGTGGTCTTTTTGCTAATATTTTATTTAAAATTTTTGCATCTATATTCATGAGGGAGATTGGTCTATAAGACTTGTACTCTTATAAATGTGACTCAATTCTCTACATATTTTAGAAATGAAGCCTTTATCAGGAACACTGGTTGTAAATGTCCTTCCTCAGTTTTCTGCTTCCATTCTAATCTTGTTTGCATTAGCTTTGTGCAAAATCTTTTTAATTTAATGCAACCAAAACTATTCATTTTGCATTTTATTATGTTCCCTATCTCTTGTTTGGTCCTAAATTCTTCCTTTCTCCATAGATCTGACAGTTAAACTGTATTCCTTGCTCCCCCAGTTTGCTTATAGTATTAGCCGTTATACCTACATTGTGTAACCATTATAACATTATCTTGGAAGAGGGTGTAAGATGTTGGTCTGTGGCTAGTTTCTGCCATGCTATTTTCCAATTTTCTCAGGAGTTTTTGTCAAATAGTGAGTTCTTATCCTAGAAGTTGGAGTCTTTGGGTTTATCAAACAGTAAACTACTATAGTCATTGACTACTGTGTCTTGTGTACCTAAACTATTTCACTGATCCCCCAATCTATTTCTTAGCCAGTACCAAGTAGTTTTGATGATTCATGATTTATAATACAATTTAATATCTGATTTGGTTAAGCTACCTTCCCTTGCATTTCTTTTCATTAATTCCCTTGATATTCTGGACCTTTTGTTCTTCTAGATGAATTTTGCCATTACTTTTCCTACCTTTATAAAATAATTTTTGGTAGTTTGATTGGTATGGTGCTGAATAAATAAATTAATTTAGCTAGAATTCTCATTTTTATTATATTAACTTGGCCTACCAATGAGCAACTGATACTTTCCCAGTTATTTAGATCTGACTTTACTTCGTAAAGTGTTCTGTAATTATGTTCATGTAGTTCCTTTGTTTGTCTTGACAGGTAGACTCCATAATATTTTAAAACGTTTATGGTCATTTTAAATGAAATTTCTTTTTCTATCTATTGCTTTTGGACTGTTAGAAATATATAGAAATGCTGATGATTTGTGTGCATTTATTTTTTATCCTGCAACTTTGCTAAAGTTGTTTTCTTATTTCAAGCAGTTTTTTATTTGTTTCTCTAGCATTCTCTAAGTATGCTATCATGTCATGTGCAAAGAGTGACAGTTTTATTTCTTCTTTGCCTATTCTAATTCCTTCAATCTCTTTTTCTTCTCTTATTGCTAAAGCTAACTATTGTAAAAGGCCATCTTCATGACCCTCTGGGAATTCACCAGCACTGTCCAAACTTAGGCTAGATGACCACATGTCAGAAATGTAAAGACATCAAACAAGATGCCTCCTGAGGCAAATTAGACTGCAGGGAGCATCCTGGCATCTGAAGGCAGGAGCAGACAAATGGGTGAGATCCCTGACTGATAATTTCTAAGATGATCTATGCCTGGGTGCTGGCATCCATTCCATCAGACTTTGGCACCGGGGTATCTGGACCACCATCATTAATGTCCCAATAATCCAACAGCAAACTGACAGTGTCTTATGGAGGGATCAGAGGTTGCTTAGGGTGGGGGCAGGAGACTTTTACTGGGACCCTCTACAGCTGCCACACCACCTTGATCTGCTCACCAGTCTGGTCCAGCTCCCTGAGGTAGTACAGGTCTTCAGTCTGCCTGAGGCCCCCCATTGGAACCCCATGCATGATATACATCATCTGCAACATCATGGGTGTGTAATTCACTGCCACAACAGCAGACAGGATCCCTGAGATCACTGAGGGACCACAGGCCTAGCCAAAGGTCCCAGAGTCAACCATGTGCACATCCTCACCTTAATGGAAGTGACTGGCCATGACAGGAAATGGAACTCCTCTGAGGTTTTCCTCCAGCTTCACCACTATCACATCATAGAGAGATTTATCCTGGGTAGCAAAAACCACTTTTCTCCAAACTGGAGAACTTTTGGTGGTGGCAGGTTGCACCAGGACCCTGTTGGCCTCCCAGGGTACCACATGATGGCAGGTAAACACAATTTCTGGGGCCAGAACCTCAGTTTCCTTATCTATAAAATAGGGATAATAAAAACTTCTGATAAAATAGGGTTGTTATAAGGATCAAATGAAATGACATGTGCAAATCATTCTCTGTAGGTATACCCTACCCTAGAAGAGGGCGTTAATTATAATAGGGTTCTGCCAAGCCATTGGTATAAACCACAAGAGTTATAAGTTATGATGGCACTAGCACCCTACTATTTCTCTTTCTCTTTTCTTTTAAAGACTTATCTTTCTTTGCCCTTAGTCCATCACTCTGTGGGTTTCTTTTTATGGGCCCCATATCATTCCCTCAAGATGCAGCAGAGAATTAATATATAGATATTCCATGGCAATTTCATTTCTATATTTTCTATATTGCCATGATATAAGCAATACTGGTCTATGGAAGGAAGCATGGTACAGTGTGGATAAAGAGCTGGTCTAAGAGCCTAAAAGGCCTGGATTTAAGTCTCATTTCTAACACATACTGACTGTGTGACCCTGGTAAGTCAATTAACCTCTTGCTTTCCTAGACTATAAACTGCAGAGATTGCACTGACCATTGGTAGATGGAGTTCCTTTTACCAGTCATTTCCTATAACAAATTACTGATAATGAAATTGCAGATCTAATTTTTTCCCCTTTTGTGCTCAGTATGTTCGTGGATCTTGATTAAGCAGGTTTAATGTAATTACCATTACTACACATCTCTCACACCTCCATCTCTCTATTTTTATCTTTAAATTAATTAACAGAAATCTATTTTCTCTCCCTCCCACTTCTCACTCCATTGAATAAAGAAAAAGAAATTGTTTATAACAAATATGTTATCAAAGTAAATTCCCTCACTGACTCCATGTAAATATGTGTGTATACACACACATATATGTGGGTGTGGGTGTGTATATACATACATATAGACATACAAATATATACATGTACATGTAAGTATGTGTGTATATAGAGATATACACTATATGTGCATATAAAGTTTTATTTCTCATTCTGACCTTAAATCCATCATCATTTTTTTCAAGAGATGGATAGTATGTTTTATCATTTATCCTGTGGAATTATATATGGTTCTTGTTTTGTTCAGAGTTCTTGCAGTTTTCACAATGGAACATTCTACATCAAAGATTATTTTGTCTACAAGGATCTGTTTTTCTCACTTTTTTTTCATTTTCTTAATTGATTTTTTTGAGACTATTGAGCAGTTGTACTAACATTGAATGTGCTTACAGGTGTAATGAGAAGTTGGCAAAGATATCATTATTGATGTATATATAACAAACAGGATCAATTTTTTATTCCTAAGAAAATAAAGGCACAAAAAGGAATTCAATTTAATAAAGGGGAAAAACAATTAAGATGAGAACTATAGTTGAAATTCTTTAAACTACCAATATTTATTGAAATCCAGATGTAATTAGCTTGGCACAAGCAATTTAGGAAAGTTTTTCTCTTGGTATTTCAAAAAATAAACAAAATCCAATTTTCAAAGATTATTTAACATATAAATGATTTTCAAGAAAATGAATTTCCTTTCATTTCTATGTTAAGTTCAGAATCCTCCTTCTTGCTTGGGTAAAAGCCTGAGGGAATGTGTGGGTGAGAGGAATGAATAACAGGGCTCTTTTATGTTTTCTTATTGGCTCCAAAACTCAGTATCTTTGAGACAGTCAAGTCCATTTTTCTACTTTATAATTAGTATATAAGAACAAGTGCTTCTTTGAGGAAGAGGAACCTAGGCATTACATATGGTCTCACCTATACAACCCAAGAAGAGAATTGCTGGATCCCAACTTTCTGAAATCTGAAAAGAGAAGGGAACCACATAGTTTAACTAGTGAGAATTCTTAAACCCTAGCTTTCTGGAAGAGTTTTAAGAGTACTTTAATATCAGTTCCTTGGAAAGAGGAGAGGATTCACTGGGGTAGAACATTTCCAGAATCCAGTTTTCTACCAAGAAAAAGGAGATTTACATGTAGTGCCATGAATCCATGGCACTGTCTCAGTAAAAACTCCAAGTCTGAGTTTTCTAGAACCAGATTTCTAAAAAGAGAAGGGAGGTTTACTGAGACAGCACCTGTCTCAGAATTGTCTCTGTAGTAACCTCAAGTCCATACATTTTGTTACCTGGCCTTCTAGAGACAGGAGGAGAGCATTTAACTTTAGGAGAGAGAAGAACTGATTGTATCTGTGACCTCTGAAGCTGAATGACTATTAAGGCTCCAGGAGCCTTGGAGAAGCAAAAAACCTTTAATTTGTCCTCTCTTACTACATTGTGTTTTTGAATGGCAAAGATCATCTTGTTGAATGGCAAAGATTATCTTGAAGGACTGGAAACTCTAATGGGACTCTTGGAATATAAGATGGACTACTCATCATTATGTTGGAGGAGGGGGGAGTTGTCCTTCTAGGGGACTACCCTGAAGCTTGCATTCTTTGTATAGACCAACAGTTCTCAACCTGGGGGTTGCCACCCCTTTGGGGGTTGAACGACCCTTTCACAGGGGTTGCCTAAGACCATTGGAAAACATATATTTCTGATGGTCTTAGGAACTGAGACACTGCTCCTCCAGGCGGGCCTACCTACATGCAGATACACTCACATACGAGTATTGAAGGGTTGCGGCATTAGGAAGGTTGAGAACCACTGGTATAGACCATCTACATAAGCTATATTCAAGCTAAATTCTATAGTTGTCCGAATATGTAGGTGGAGGAAGTGTAAGCCAAAGAAAGAGTGATATGGCAGGAGAGTATCTAGAATTTAACTGTGTCCCTGTCTGCCCAGAGTTTGGTTTTTGAACCTCAGGAGACAGAGATACTTAATAGATGTTTGTTGAATTAAATCAAAGATAAAATCACACCAGAGAAATTTGAGATCATTATGGTTTCTAGTGGCATTTCTTCCTTAGGTTGCTATTAGTAGTAAAAACAGGTATTAAATAATTCAAGTGTTAAATATGTGCTAATGTGACTGTTACTACACTTATCAAAGCTACTTAGTCTTACTAGGTGGGACTGGAGGGTCTCTTAATAAATTCATCATTAGAGAATAAACTTTCAAGAAGAAAAATAGTGGCAAATCACCCAAGATTTTTTTTTTTTTGACGCAGAATGAACAAATTCTCTTAGAGCTTACTATAGTCTAGAGGCATGTTAACTATTATTAGGATACCATATGAAATCACAAGTAGAGGACAAATGTGTTGATAAAATAAAAACCCCTGTGAATTACCAAAACAGAAGAGACTCCACATCCAAAAGGGGGACCTGGAATGAAACAGAGTCCAATTACAGTTTACAAAGATTATAATAGCATTTATTGCCTGAGAAGAAGTTTGCAAGCTGGAGCAGTGAGACAGAGTTCTCAGCTACTCAAAGTGGAGTGAGAAAAGAGTAAGGTATATAACTGAGGTATCCATGGCTAAATGGGAGGGGGGGAAGGGGGAAGTTATGGGAGAAACAATAGATTGAGTTTTCAGGGAAGTAGGAGTCCAGGGAGAGGACATCTCCAAACAGAACAAATCAGAAAGCAGGATCTTTGCTGCTATTTAGATAACTCAGAAACCAAGATGTCTAATGCTCTTTGGATAAGTTAGAAACCAAGGTTATCTGCTGCCTCTCTGAGCTTATCAAGCCTGGTTTTAGCAGTTCCAGGCATCTCTGAGTTCAGCTAATGTTTATTTGCAAAGGATCACTGGTATGTCAAGCAGTAAGTACTGTACTTCAGAAGTCCTCCTGATTTGCTAGTTGTTGTGCTACTCCATTGTCTGGTTCCTTTATGTAAAAGGGAAGCTCTAGCCTATTTAATTGGCTAGTATAACTATTACATAGCTCATATCCACAGTGTATATGAGTGTATATGTATGCATGTAAACACACACACACACACACACACACTCCTCAAGGAGACTGTTAATGGATTCTGGAGGGAGGGGTGCTCCCACATGCTGAGTCTCAGGCTTGTTACTAGCTTTGTTTATTTCCCATCAATGTTTAGATCTCTCACAATAAAAGGACAATTACAACACACACGCATGCATGCATACTCAAAGACATACACATATAAATATATATGTATATACACATATAGATGCATATATGTGTACAATATATATTTATTTTTGAGTCATTTCAGTTATGTCTAATTCTTTGTGACCCTGTTTGGGGTTTTCTTGATAAAGATACTGGGATGGTTTGCCAACTCCTTCTCAAGTTCAATTTACAGATGAGGGACTGAGGCAAACAGGCTTAAATGTTGCACACACACAATCACACACATGCAAATATATATATGTATACATATACATACACATCATCCATGAGCATACAGTATCTATACATTGTGTGTGCATATATATAAATACATCTATATGCATGTATATGTGTATGTGTGTGTATATGCTACAAACATGCATGTATATTTCCTTCATGTATATTGAATGATTTTAAAAGAGACTATGGATAATAATTTAAGTAAAAAAAAAGAATAGGGCACATATTGCTATTTTTGTCTCTTTTTTGATAGAATGCAGGATGAGAAGAATTGAATAAAAATATACTAACTAGGTTGTTACAATGTATGTGTCATCTAGGAATGGAAGTTAAGGGCATGGCAGTGAAAAATGTCAGGATAAGGAAGGCTCAGAGGCTAATCTAGACAAATGGGAAAAGCAATTGGCACATTCATTAATCCCCACCATTTTTGCAGTTTTATCTGGAAGGGCAATCATTTGTTAATGTAAGTAACATCTTTTCTTAGGCAATTTAGCTTAGTGGAAAGAGCACTGACCAAAGAGCCATGATGTCTAAAAGCTAGTCCTGAATCTATTAAGAAATTTCTGTATGATGTTGGGTTTGTACTTTAACCATTTATTGCAGTGTTATGCAATTTCACTTGGAGTCTGGAAACATTTCAGTTCAAATACTACCTCTGACAATTACTAGTAATGAGATGGTGAGAAAGTAATTTAAACTACTTGAGTTTTATTTTACATATGTATTAAATTAGGATAGGAATATCTATAGTTCCTACATCAAAGAGTGAGGATCAAATAAGTTAATGTAAGCAAAGTACTTCTCAAGCTTTAAAATTCCTTAGAAATATTAGCTATAACATAATTTGATGGATCTGAAAAACTATATTTTGTGGCACTAAATTATTGGAGGTTATGATCACAAATTCATAGTCAGTGAAAGATTATTGAGAAGGTGAAGAAAACAGAGGATTTGGGGTTAAAAGTTGTTCCTAATTTTTTTTCTTCTTGTCCACTTTTACTATGGCCATCTTTGTTCCTCTCATAACATCTCTAAATAAGTTCCATACTCACCCAGATCATTATTATAATTTTAATTCACTCAATGTGTAACAATCAATCTTTGTTTGCATTCCTACTTAGTAATTAAGTATAACTTGCAGTGATCCAAGTCAGAGAATGAGGAGAACGTTTCTTAATGGCCCAAAATTCCGGTGTGTTCATTTTGAATTTCTCTGAGTAGAAAAAAATGCTGTAATTTCCCTCTAGATTATTTCTCAGCTGTCTTTCATCTTCATGCAATTTTTAAAATTTTTTAAAAAATTTATTTAGTATTTTAATTTCCCCCAATTGCATGTCAAAAATTAACATTTGTAAGGTGTTCCTATTTTCCAAAACAAGAAAAGGATTGTCTGAAAACTATAGACCAGTGCATTTGACCTTGATTCCTGGAGGAAAGAAAAATACAGAATGGATCTTTAAAAAGAGAATCAATTAACATTTAGAATAGGAAGCAGTAATTAATAAATTTCAGCCTCTCATAGTTTTGGATTACAAAAAAAAAAAAGAACCTATGCCAACTGTGGTAGCAAATGCCTGTGATCCTACATACTGGGGAAGATGAAATAATTTGACCTCTAGAGCTCATCAGTTCTGAGATATAGAGGGCTATGTGGATCCTGTGCTCAGACACAGGTTCTCCAAAGCATTGATATACCACTGGGATCAGAGAACCACCAGTTTCCTTAAGGAAGGAATAACTGTCCCAGGTAAAAAAGAGAACAGGTCAAAGCTCTCCTGCCAAACAAGAATATGACAGGGTTCATGAATAGCTCCTGTACTTCCAGCCTGAGTGAGATGCCAAGATATAGCATGTAATAATATTAATGATTGTGGTGAATGTGGTAGTGCTGATGCTGGTGGTGGTGGTAGTATAGTTGTTGTAGTGGTAGAATTAATGGTAGAACTAACAATAACTTATTATTGTGAGTGCTAAATATAATAATGAGTCACATTGGACTAAACTTTCTTTCTATTCACCTTTCTTTTTTTTCTTTCTTCCTTTCTTTCCTTCCTCCCTTTTTCTTTCCCACCCTTCCTTCTCCCCTTCCTTCCTTCCTTCCTTCCTTCCTTCCTTCCTTCCTTCCTTCCTATCTTCCTGCCTTCCTTCCTTCCTTCCTTCCTTCCTTCCTTCCTCCCTCCCTTTCTTCCTTTCTTGACAAAGTTACCAAACTGGTAATTCACATAAATGCTTTCATTTCAATGAAGTTATTTTTGTTTGTTTTTTATAAAGTAACACATAATATTGTGAAAAAGATGAAGCAGTTTTAGGCTAAAAATATTAGATCTGGAAGTGGCAAAATGATTTGATTCAAAGTATAGGAATTGAGAGACAGACCAAGATAGTAGAGTAAAGGCAGGAACTCAGCTAAGCTCCCCCAAACTCCTCCAAACACCTTTAAATAATGACTCTAAACAAATTTTTGAGTGGCAGTACTCAGAAAAAGACAAAGTGAAACAATTTTCCAGCCTAAGACAACGTAGATGATCAGCAGGAAAGGTCTATTGCACCAGGATGAGAAAGAACAGTCCCATGCAGGGTGCCCCAGCAAACCTACAGCAGGTCAAAGGGTGACTGAATCAGTGGCAGCAATGGCAGTTTCTAGACCTCTCAGGCCCCAGAATGCAAAGATCATTTAGAAGGTTAGAGAGCAAGGCCTTGCACCTGGGTGAGAGTGGAACATAGTCTGTCACAGGTCTTGCCAGCAAAGTCCCAGCCCCAGCAAATCAAAAGCAGGCCTTCGGAACCACTGACTCAGCGGTGGTAGTGCCTGGTTCTGAAGCTCTCAAGCTATAGGCAGAAAGAAAATTAAAAAACTTGTCAGAAGGGCATTACAAGGGTCTCTTTGCTGCCACTGGCGAGCAGGTCTTTTTATGCTTTGCCCACACTTGGGTTTGTGTCACAGTCTTGGGTGACAGTTCCAGGATAAAGAGGAGTACTAACACACTAGAGCTTAGAGACTCAGTGGAGTATGAGCCCTCTTCATAGTTCCAGGACAGAAATGAGTGCTTGTGGCAACTCACAGACCAGAGCACAAGCCAGGAGAGTAGGAAACATCCCTCTTTAGATCGTACCACCTTGGAAGAACTGAAGACGGTTTTTTTTTTTGCCGGGCAAATGTGACCTTGTACAAGGTCACATGGCTATTACGTGTTAAGCCTCTGAGGTCAAATTTCAACTCATGTCTTCCTGAATCCAGGGCCAGTGCTCTAATTCACTGCACCACCAAGCCAACCCAGAGCTGAAAACTTCCAGGTGCCTGGAAGCATCTCTGAAAACAACTGCACAAAACCCTTGAAGCTTAGGACAGTGCACCCTCCACCCTGGAAACAGAGCCCTACTTTAACTAAGAGTAAAAAGTCAAGAAATAGATATGGAAAATGAGGAAACAATAGAAAAAAAATTCTGACTATAAAGTTACTATGGTGACAAGGAAGATCAAAATGCACACCCTGAAGAAGTGTGCTCTTACATCCTCTTATCAAAGCTCATTACATCCAAAGCTCTTACATTCAAAGCCTCCAGGAAAAATATGAATTGGTCTCAGACCATGAAAGAACAAAAAAAAATTGAAAATCAAATAAGAAAGGTAGAAAAGTTTGGAAGGGAAATGAGAGAAATGCAAGAAAATTGTGAAAAACACATCAACTTCTTAAAAAAGGAGACAGAAAAATATTGAAGATAATAGCACTTTAAAAAACAGACTAGGCCAAATGGTAAAAAAAAAAAAAAAAAGGCACAAAAAGCCAATTAGGAAAAGAATGCCTTAAAACGCAGAATCGGCCAAATTGGGGGAAAAAAAATTCACTGAAGGAAAAAAAAATAAAACAAATCTTCTTAAAAGGTAGAATTGGTCAAATGAAAAAGGAGGTGTTAAAGACCACTGGAGAAAATAATTATTTAAAAATCAGAATTGAGCAAATGAAAGATAATAACTTTGTGAGAAATCAAGAAAAAATAAGATGAAGGTAAAAGAATAAAAAAAATCAGAAAAAAATGTGAAATACCACATTGGAAAAACAACTGCCCTGGACAATAGATCCAGGAGACATAATTTAAAAATTATTGGACTACCTGAAAGCCATGATCAAAAAAAAAAGACCCTAGACATCATCTTTCAAGAAATTATCATGGAAAATTGCCCTGATATTCTAGAACTACAGGGTAAAATAGAAATTGAAAGAATCCACCAATTACCTCCTGAAAGAGATGCCAAAATGAAAACTCCCAGGAATATTATGGCCAACTTCTGGAGTTCTCAGGTCAAGGAGAAAATGCTGTAAGCTGTCAATAACTAACAATTGAAGTATGAAGAAGCTATAGTCAAGATAACACAAGATATAGCAGTTTCTACATGAAAGTATCAGAGGATGTGGAATATGATATTCTGAAGGTCAAATAAGTTAAGATTACAAGCAAGAATCAAGTACCCAGCAAAACTGAGTATAATATTTCAGTGGAAAAAAAAGATATTCAATGAAATAGAATACTTTCAAGCATTCTTGATGAAAAAAAAAAACAAAAACCAGAACCGAATACAGCATTTGATTTTCAAATCCAAGACTTAAGAGAAGCATAAAAAGGGAAATAGGAAAGAGAAACAATAAGAGACTTAATAAGGTTAAACTGTTTTCATTTCTATATGGGAAGATGATGCTTGTGACCCATAAGAACTTTCTCATTTTGGGGGCAGTTAGAAGGAGTATATATAGACAGAGGGCACAGGTGTGAGTTGAACATGAAGGGATGATATCTTAAAAAATAAAATTAAGGGGTAGGAAAGGAATGTACTGGGAGAAAGAAAAAGGAGGAGGTAGAAGGGGGTGTATTATCTCACATAAAAGAGGAAAGAAAAAGCTTTTTCAGTGGAGGGGAAAAGGGAAGGTGAATAAACCTTACTCTAATCGGAATGTGAAAATTCGTCAAAAAATATGATATATATTCAGATGAAGTAATCAAGTCCATCTATAGCCATATAAAAAGATACTCTCATGATTGATTGGAGAAATGCAAATTAAAACAAATTTGAGATACCACCTTCCTTATACCCCTTAGATTGGCTAATAGAACAGAGAAAGTAAATGCAGGGGATATGTGAAAAAAAATGAAACATTAATTCACTGTTGGTGGAGGTGTGAACTGATTCAACTATTCTTTAGAGAAATTTAGAACTATATCTAAAGTGTTATAAAACCATACATACCCTTTGACCTAGCAATACCAATATTAGACCTGTATCCCCCCAAAAAGCAATTTTAAAAAATAACCAAAATGAAAATGGCAAATATTGACAATAGCTCATTTTTAGGGGCAAAGAATTAAAAATTGACAGGGTACCCATTAATTTAGAAATAGCTTTATAAGTTGTGTTATGTGGTTATGATGGAATATTAGTGTGCTAATATAAATGATGAGCAGGATGCTTTCAGAAAACCCTGGAAAGATATGAACTGATGCAAAGTGCAATGTTCTGTATGCAAAGTAACTGCAGCATTGGAAGATGATCAGCTGTGAATGATTTTGCTGTTCTTTGCAATACAATGATTCAAGGTAACTCTGAAGGATTTATGATGAAAAATGCTATCCATCCCCAGAGAAAGAACTGATGGTGTCTGAATACAAGTTGAAACATACTTTTGTTTTTAACTTTAT
>CM053589.1:65831713-65856989 GCA_028646515.1 Pseudochirops corinnae | reverse complement strand
CATAAATAAATATAAATAAATAAATAAAAATATTATATATTATAAAAAATATTAAAAATAAAAAAAACTAATGTTAAACATTTACAGATAACTGGGGCAAATAAAATATCACATTACATTAAAAAAGTGTAGAAATGGATTCTTTGATATCACTTTGTAAGAGGTTTCCAGATCATCATAAAGAATCTGTGCTAGGTATTATTATATAAAATTTTCATCATATAGAAAATGTTTATCAACTATGTAAGGTGACACAAAGGTGAGATGGATAGTCAATATATTCAGTGACTAAGTGAGGCTACCCCCTCACCCCCAAAACAAACTTGGCAATCATAATATATTGTTGGACTCTAATAAGAGAAAAAAAAAGTATTAGGAACAAATGAAAAGTCATTTTGGGTTAAAATTAATCAACTTTATAAATCCAGAACAGGGGAGACATGGATAGACAGAAAATGTCTGAAAAAAATCTGGAGCTTTTAGTGATCAACTATTCAATGAATCAATAGTTCTTTGTGGCCCCCCAAAATGTGGTCATTATCTGAATTAAGAGTATAGCTTTCAGGAATAAAGACAATTGTTTAATAAATGCTAGTTGACTGACTGATTGATGATGGTGGTTAGAACACAGCTATGATGGGATATTGTGTTTATTCCTGGATGTTAGAATTTGGGGAGAATATTGATAATCTTGGAGAGACTCCAAAAGAGGGAAAGCAAGATGATGGAAGGCCTTGAGGAAGGAATGCTTTTCTAGCTAGGAGAATCAATGGGAATATATTATGTGCAGATGACACTGAGATTAGCTTGGCTGGAGAAGAGGAGAAATAGTCATATCATTTAAAGGGTAGCATACTATGTAATTTCATCATCTATCACAAATGCATTCAGCCAACATTTTCAGATAGATTTCTCTTCATTCAACACCCACAATTTAATGATTATATATTTGATTTTTTTATTAGTATTCCACTTTTTCCACCAGTATAGATCCAAACACTTCAATATGTGTGTGGGCGTATATGCATGTGCATGTGCGTGCGTGTTGCTAGTGTCTGTGTGTGTATTTTTTTTTTTTTTTTTAGTATTCTGGTAATGAATATCTCCAGACTTAGCTGGGTTGGCCATGCAGAAATCTATCTCCAGGCTTATATCAAAACCTTTACAGCATGGCCAAAGCTTGTCTTCTCCTGATATAGCCTCCATAAATCCAGGGTCAGTATCATCCCAAAATGAAGCAACATTTCAGTACTGTAGGTTGATTCATTAATAATTTATTATCATTATTTTCCCCCTAAATCTTCTCCTTGCTTCTAACTTCCCTATGTTGTTGAGGGAACCTTTTTACTTTCCTACCAGTCCCTCAGCCTTGCAACCTAATATTGTCCTCAACTCTTCACATATATTCTTCCTTCTCTGAACCTATTCTGTTGAGACTTTGGCTCAAGAATTGTCTGCCACTCCCTACCCCCTTTTCCCTCTGCTATAAAATTCTTTCCTTGCACTTCTTTGTAAGAGAAAATTTTTCCTCTTTCTACTTCTCTTTTCCTCTTTCTCCCCACATATCATTCTTTCTCATCCTTTTATTCTTTTTTGGGGGAGATCATCCCAATATAATTGACTCACACCCTAGTCTATGCATACTCCCAACCATCCTTACAATGATCAAGTTCTTAGGAGCAACCTGTATTATCTTCCCATATAAGAATGTAAGCCATCTAATCTTATTAAGTCGTTATGATTTCCCTTTCTTGCTTACCTTCTTATGTTTCTCTAGAGTCATATTTGAAAGTAAAATTTTCTATTCCCCTCTGGTCTTTTCATCAGGAAGGCTTTGAAGTCCTCTATTTCATTAAAAATGCATTTTCTCCAGAAGAATAATAACTAGTTTGGCTGAGTAGATTTTTCTTGGTTGTAATCTTAGCTTTTTGCCCTCCTGAACATCATATTTCAAGCCCTCACCTCCTTTAATATGTTAGTTGTTAAATCTTGTTTGATTCAGAATGGCTCCATAATGTTTGAATTACTTCTTTCAGACTGCTTGCCATATTTTCTCCATGAATTGAGAGCTTTAGAATTTGGTTATAATATTCCTGGGAGTTTTAATTTTGGAATCTCTTTCAGGAGTTGATTGGTGGATTCTTTCACTTTCTATTTTAGCTTCTGGACCTCATTTTTTGGGATAGTTTTCCTTGATACTTTTTTAATGTATGATGTCTTAAAGTATATTTCTTTTTTATTATGACTTTAAAACATCCAACAACTCTTAAATTATATCTCCTGGATCTATTTTCTAGGTCAATTGTTTTTCCAATGATATATTTCACATTCTATTCTTTTTTTCCCCCATTTTTTGACTTTGTTTTGTTGTTTCTTGAATTTTTATGGAATCATCAGCTTCTACTTGCCCAATTATTTTTTTAAGGGATTATTTTCTTTAGTGAGCTTTGTACCTCTTTTTTCCACTTGGCCAGTTCTGCTTTTTAAGGATTTCTTCTCCTCGTTGGCTTTTTGTACCATTTTTAGCATTCGACCTAGTTTGCTTTTTAAGTTATTATTTTCTTCAATATTTTTGGTGTCTCCTTTATCAAGCTATTGAAGATTCATGATATTCATGATTTTCTTGTATCACTCACATTTCCCTTCCAAATTTTTCCTCTAATTCTGTTACTTGATTTTCAAAATCTTTTTTGAGTTCTTCAATGGCCTGAGACATTGTTTTCTTTAATGATTTGTGTGCCTTTTTTTATAAACCTTTAGGCCATTTCTTTTCACAGTGTTGTTTTCTTCAGTATTTTTGTGTCTCTTTTGCCAAGTTGTTAATTCTTTCCCCCCTAATTTTCTTACATCACTCTTGTTTCCTTTCCCAATTTTTCTTCTACCACTCTTATCTCTTTATTTACCTCTTCCAGGAATTTTTGCTGACCTTGGGTACAATTAGCTTTTTTTTTCTCTGAGGCTTTGCCTGTAGCTGTTTTCACATTGCTATCTTTTTCTAAGTTAATGTCTTAATCTTCTCTAACACTCTAACACCTTTTTATGGTCATATTCTTGTTTGTTTTGTTTTTGCTCATTTTCCTAGCCTATTTCTTCATTTTAAAATAAATGTTAAAGTTCTTTTCTCTTCACTTGGGAAATATGCTTTGTAAAGCTTTAAGATTTTTTAATAGTGATGTTTTCAGAGCTAGTTTTAGGTATCTGCAAGTTTTTACTGCTTTCATGGTGGTGTTATCCTAGGAGTGGTGTGGTTACTGCTCTCCTGGTCTGTGCTCTGGTCTTTACCTTGGAAGGTCCCTTGTAGTCACCTATTTTAGGGTTTCTCTTGGCCCTGGAAGTGTGACCAGGTCCCCTGCTCCTTTCTTAGTGATCACAAGCACTTCTTTCCACCCTGCAGCTACAACCCAGAATTGCATATGGGCAGTAGAATTTCCAATCAATGCCAGTTGCACCCAATGTAAGCCAAAGGTCCCCTGTAATTTCTTTCTGACCATTTGTGTGACCCCATTACTGTCTCTTGTCTGAGAGTTCCTGAAACTGGTACTGCTGCTATCATCACTGACTCTAAGACCTGAGTCCACCACAGTGTGACAAATCGTTCCTTTGGAATTTTTAAGTTGTTCTAGTCTGGAACAAATCATATGATTTTTTTTTTTTTTGCTCTGCTATTCAAAAATTTGATTTGAGGTGTTACTTTTAAGGTTATTTGAGGGGGCAGAAGGATGTTGGGGGAGTTCAGTTGGGTCCTGACCTGTGCTCTGTCATCTTGATCCTGCCTCCTCAACTTTTATTTTTGAGCTATTAGATGTAATATTTTATTTTTCCCAATTACATGTAAAAACAATTTTTAACATATATTCTTCTAAATTTTTGAGTTCTAATTTCTCTTTCTTTGTCCTTCACCTTTGTCTACAAATTGAGAAGGTAAGCAATTTGATATAGATTACACATGTGCAGTCATATAAAACATATTTCCATATTAGTTACACTGTGAAAGAAAATGCAGAAAAGATGAGAAAAATGGAGAAAAAGTATGCTTCAATGTGCATTCAGACTCCATTAATTCTTTCTCTGGAGATAGCATTTTTCATCACAAGTCCTTCAGAACTGTCTTGGATCATTGTGTTGCTGAGAGTAGCTAAGTTATTCAAAGTTAATCATTAAACAATATTGCTGTTATCATATATCATATTGTCCTGATTCTGTTCACTTCACTTTGCATCAGTTCATGGAAGTCTTTTCAGGTTTTTCTGAGAGCAGCTCATTCATTATTTCTTATAGCACAATAGTATTCTATGACAATTATATACAACAACTTGTTAAGTCATTCCCCAGTTGATGGACATCACCTAGCTTTCTAATTCTTTACCATACTTGTGTACATATGGGTACATATGGGTCCTTTCCCTTTCAGTTTTGTTTTTTTTTTTATCTTTTCGGGATACAAACCTAGAAGTGGTATTGATTGGTCAAAGGATTTTCTAGCCTTTTGGGAATAGTTCCAAATTGCTCTACACTCATAATGATGAAATCACAAAAATCAATTAGTAATAATGACAATATTCCACATTTTCCTAATACTTTACAATTAACAGTGTATTTCCCTTCCAACAGTCCTGTAGGATTATAGATATATAGCTGGACAAAACCCTAGAGGCCATTCAGTCCAACTTCCTTTCTTTACAGGCAAAAAAGCCTGAAGCCCAAACAGGGCAAGTGAGTTGTTAAAGGTCACACAAGCATCAGAAGTAGGATTTGAACCTAAATACTCTGACTCCAGAATGACTATTCTATCCACGATCCCATGTTGGTGATACAAACATGGTCTCTATTTTGCAGTTGAGCAATCTGCTCTAATAAGGTAATGGACATATCCAAAGTCCCAAAAAGCTAATTATCAAAAGAACTAGAATTTTATATTGTTATTTGCATCCAGTGTGTTTTCCATGTCAGTTGAAGAATACTTGGCATTTCATGCCTATTTTGGGAAGGTTATTTTCAATTATAAAATCACCTGTAGTTGTAAACATTTCTAAAAACATTATTCCACCCTACTCTTTCATATATTAGCGTATTAAGTAAAACTTATAATTTTATCTTAAATGTCACAATTTTTTCCTTGAATTGATATGTTTAAATCATTGAGTATTTTGAAAATATCTGACAAATAACATGGTTTTGAAAGTCACAAATCATTATAAAATAATAAAATCAAATTTCTGCTTAGTCAAAAATATAACAACTTCATCTTTCAAATTAAATAATCTATTTAAGTTTCACCCTCTTGAGGGCCACCATCCCTCTGGGTGTGGTAATAAACTTTTGTGATCAGAATTCATGTCTTTTCAAAGCTTTGAAAACAAGAAACTGTTAAGGGCATGACATTTAATGAAGTTAATGATTTTGATAGTATCATGAAGCACAAGATCTAACTCTGGTGATATGGGTGTGTATATGTATGCATATATACATACATGTATATACATATGCATAAACACATGCATATACATGTGTATATATACGTACTCATACATACACATATATATGTATATCTGTCTGTCTGTCTGTCTATCTATCTATCTATCCATCTAGGCTACAAGTGCTTCCTCATGGATTTTGTGAAGTTCATCCTCATACTTTTTCCCATGAATTATTTCTGATGTTTTAATAGTGTCAGGTAACATGAGATATTCAGAAATAGTTCAAGGCAGTGACTCTCCTGAGCTCTCCCCTGAGTCCCTTCAAATATCTTTTAAAATGAACCTAAACAAATTCTGGAGCATCAGCACACAGAAAAAGACAGAGTAAAGCAAATTTCCAGTCTAAGAAAATTTGTAAGGTCAGCAGGAAAGCTCTATGCCACCGGGGTGAGAGACAAGCGCAGAATAGCTCAGGCCCCACCAATGTAGGACAGGCTGAAGCAAATCAGGGGCAGGCCTTGGGGTGACTGATTCAGTGACAGCATTGACAGTTTCCAGACCTTTCAGCCCACATATACCAAAGGTAACTTAGAAGGTCAGCAGGAAAAGTCGGTTGTACATGGGTGAGAGTGGAGCATAGTCCAGCCAGCACTGGTGACACAAGCACAGACCTGGCCAAAGCAAACCAGGAGTATCCCTTGGGAGAGACTGAATTTGCAGTGGCAGTGACAGTAGCTGCTTCTGGAGTTTTCAGCTCACATTTGGTAAGGGGGTTGAACAATTAGTCAGAAAGAGATTACAGAATGTCTTTTTGCTAGTATTGGAGAAGGACTCTGTGGCTTTGCCTATACTTGGATCAGGGTCGCATTTCTGGGAGGCAGTCACAGGGCAAGAAGGAGCACTAGCATAGCAGAGCTTATGGCAGCAGTGGAGGTGGGATGCTCCTCAAAGTTCCAGGCAGAAAAGAGTGCCTGTGGCCACTCAAGACAATAATAAAGGCCAGGAGACTAGTCAACACTTCTCTTTAGGTCATATCACCTTGGAAGAACTGAAAACTTACATGTCTTTAGAAGTATCTCTGAAAGTAGCAGCAGAAAACCCTTGCCTTCCACCTTGGAAGCAGAGCCATAATTTAACAAAGAATTAAAAGGTTAAGTAAAAGGCTGGGAAAATGAGTAGACAATGGAAAAACAAAACAAAACAAAATAAAACAAAACTCTGAGTATAGAAAGTTATTATATTGACAGTGAATAGCAAGACACAGAATAGCAACATCAAAAAGCCTCCAAAAATATGTTCTCAAGCCATGGAAGAGCTCACAAAGGATTTTGAAAATCAAGTAAGAGAAGTAGAGAAAAATTGGTGAGAGTGATGGAAGAAAATCATGAAAAATAGAGTCAAGAGCTTAGTAAAGGAGACAAAAAAAAAAATACTGAAGAAAATAACACCCTAAAAATAGTCTAGACAAAATGACAAAAGAGATCCAAAAAGCCAATGTGGTGAAGAATACCTTAAAAAGCAGAATTGGTTAGATGGAAAAGAATGTCCAAAAGCTCACTGACAAAAATAATTTCTTAAAAATTAGAATGGAGTAAATGGAAGCTAATGACCTTATGAGAAATCAAAAAATAATTAAGTAAAACCAAAAGAATGAAAAAAAATAGAAAACAATGTGAAATATCTCATTGGAAAAACAACTGACCTGGAAAATAGATTCAGAAGAGGTAATTTAAAAATTAATCAATTATCTGAAAGCCATTATAAAAAAAAGAACATAAGCAGCATATTTCAAGAAACTGTCAAGGAAAACTGCCCTGATTTTATAGAACCAGTGGCAAAAATATAAATTGAAAGGGTCCACACTTTCTAAAAAAAGATAAGAAAGGAAAGCTGCCAGGGATATTATAGCCAATTTCCAGAGTTTCCAAGTCAAGGAAAAAATATTGCAAGCAGTCAGAAAGAAACAATTAAAGCATTGTGAAACCACAATCAGGATAATGTGAGATTTACCAGCTTCCACCATAAAGGATTGGAGGGTTTGGAATATGATATTCTGGAGGTCAAAGGAGTTAGGATTAAAACCAAAAATCACCTACCCAGAAAAACTGAGTATATTCCTTCTGGGGAAAAATGGACATTCAATGAGATAGAGGCCTTTCAAGCATGCTTGATGAAAACAACAGAGATGAATAGAAAATATGGTTTTCAAATAGAAGACTCAAGAAAAGCATAAAAACATAAACAGGAAAGTGAATTCATAAGAGATTTAATAAGGTTAAAATGTTTATAATCCTGTATGGGAAGATGATATTCATAACTTATAGACCTTTCTACACTATTCTTAGTGTAGTTGGAAGGAGTATATATAGACAGAGTATGTAGGGGTGAGTTGAATATGGAGGGGTGAGATCTAAAAATTAAAATTTAGGGATGAAAGATGAATGTACTGGGAGAAAGGTAAAGGGAGAGCTAGAAGGGGCACACATAAAAAGAGGTCCATATAAAAGAGGTAAGAAAAAAGTTTTTATAGTAGAGGGAAAGAGAGTGAGGGAGGGAGTGATATTGCTGTCATCACAACTGGCTGAAAGAGGAAATAACATAAACACTCAACTGGGTATAGAAATCTATCTTATTCTGTAGGAAAGTAGGAAGAGAAGGGGATAAGAGAAGGGGGAGAGGTAGAAGGGAGGGCAGATTGGGGAAAGGGGAAGTTAGAAACAAAGCACTTTCAAGGAAGGACAGGTTGAAAGGAGTGAGAGAATAGAGTAAGTATGGGGGGATGGGATAAAGGGAAATGCAGTTATCAATAGTAACTGTAAGAAAATGAAGCAAGTTTCTCTGATAAAGGCCTTATTTCTCAAACGTATAGAGAGTTGAGTCAAATTTATATAAATAAGAACCATTCCCCGGTTTATCAAAAGATATGGTCAGTTTTCAGATGAAGTAATCAAAGCTATCTATAGCCATATGAAAAAATATTCCAACTCATTATTGATAAGAGAAATGCAAATTAAAGCAATTGTCAAATACCACCTCATACCTATTAGATTGACTAATAGAACAGATAGGATAAATGCCAAATGTTGGAGGGGATGTGGGGAAAAATGAGATATTAATGCACTGTGGGTGGAATTGTGTACTGATTCAACCATTCTATAGAACAATTTGGAACTATGACCAAAGGGCTACAAAACTGTGCATTCTTTTTCACCTAGCAATCATTACTATGTCTGTATTCCCAAAGGGATAAAAAAACATTAAGGAAAAACATCTATTTGTACAAAAATATTTATAGCAACTCCTTTTGTTATGGGAATCTAAAGATCTTCCCTGCCCCTAGGCCCTTTGATAGGCTTAAGTGACTCTGAGAACCTTCCCTGATTTGAAAGTATGCTCTGCCCCTTAATCAGCTGAATGTGGTCACATGGAGCCTGTGGCAGGAAGCTTGTTTTTCAGGAATGCCCGCACCTTATTATTTTGTGATTGGGCAGTGGGTCAAGAGGGTTGTGACATTCTCTCACCCAGGAGAATGATATATATACCCTGATGTGAGTTTTGCTTTGGAGCTCACTTTGGAAAGAGTTGTGTGATTTGGCCAGACGAGACTCTGAGAAGCCGTTGAGCCCTCCAACTTTGAAAACTCAGGTGTTGATGCTTCCCTCTCTGGTAATTAACTAGGTATGGATGTAATGGTCAGATGGCTGGAAGCCTGTCTGCTGATCTGTTTCGTTGTCTGCTTGTAACTTCTGCTTGAAACTTCTGTTTGTGTTCTGTTTGTATTCTCTGAAGTTCAGAGTGCTGACTTTTCCCCCTGAACTAAATAAATGATATATGTTTGATTAGTTAAAGTAAGATTGTTAACCCATTTTGAGTTGCTTTCCTTTAGAAAAGCAGATCTGAGAACCTGTGCTAGCAGCCATCCTGGGTATGCTAGGGTGCTTGCTGATATACCTTTCTGGGGGCAAAAAATAAGAAGTTGAGGGGAAGACCATAAATTTGCAAATGGCTGAGCACATTGCGGTATGTGATTATGACAGATTACTATTGCAGTATAAGAAATAATGAGCAGGATGCTCTCAGAAAAACCTGGAAAGACTTGCATGGGCTGATGCAAGATAAAATGTACTATGTACAAAGGAACAGCAAAATTGTAAGATGATCAGCTGTGAATGAGTTTGCTGTTCTTGGTAATACAATAATCTAAGATAGCTCTGAAGGATTTTTTTTTTTAGTTTGAATATGGTTTGTTTGTTTTTTTTGAGAATGTCTGCTTTTGACATTTTTTTGTCTTAATTAATTTATTTATTTTTAGCTTACAAGATTCAGTTCAACAATCCCTTGAATTTCAAATTTTCTTCCCCCTCCCCCATGGCAGCATACAATGAAGTATAGGATCTGCAAATACTTTCACATTAGACAGAGTTGGGTTATAAAGAAGGATTGTAACAGATGGAATGAACGCTGGAAAAGAGAAAATAAAACCAAACAAGAAAAAGAATGAGAGTGGATAGTTTGCTTCAGTCTGCATTCAAACTCTGTTCTTTCTAGTTCTTTCTCTGAATCTAGACTTCTCTCTCCATCATGAGTCTTTTAGAGTTGTCTTATAACCCTGCACTGAGGAAAAGAGTCCAGTCTATCAAAGTTGGTCATCACGCATATGTTGTGTCTGTAACTGTGTGCAAATTTCTCCTGGTTCTGCTCTTCTCACTCAGCATCAGTTTGTATAAGATTTTCCAAGTAAATATGAAGTCCATTTGCTCCTCATTTCACAATAGTATTCCATTACATTCATATACTACAACTTGTTTAGCCATTCCTCAATTGATGGACATCCCCTTAATTTCCAATTCTTTGACACTACAAAAAGAGCTGCTATAAATATTTTTGTACATACGGATCTTCCTCCCACTTCTATGATCTCTTTGGGATATAACCCTAGAAGTGGTTTTGCTGGGTCAAAGTGTATGAAACTTTTTATAGCCCTTTGGACATAGTTCCAGATTGCTCTCCAAAATGGTTGAATCAGTTCACAACTCCAACAACAATGCATTAGTGTTCCAAATTTTCCACTCTCTCTCTCCAGCATTTGTCTTTTTCCTGTTTTGTCATCTTAGCCAATAAGACTGGTGAGATGTGGTACCTCAAAGTTGTTTTGATCTGCATTTCTCAAATCAATAGTGATTTAGAGCATTTTTTTCATAAGCTTAGAGATATTTTAGATTTCTACCTCTGAAAATTGCCTGTTCATGTCCTTTGACCATTTGTCAATTGGGGAATGACTTAATTCTTATAGATTTGTCTCAATTTCTTGTATATTTTAGAAATGAGGGCTTTCTCAGAGGCACTGCTTGTAAAAATTCTTTCCCAATTTCCCACTTCCCTCTTAATCTTGGTTACATTGGCTTTGTTTGTACAGAAACTTTTCAATTTAATTTAATGAAGATTTTCCATTTTGCATTTTATAATGCTCTCTAATGCTTCTTTGGTCATAAAGTCTTCCCTACTCCATAAACCTGACAGGTAAACTATTCCTTGCTTCCCCAGATTGCTTACAGTATCAGCCTTTATACCTAGATTGTGCACTCATTTAGACTTGATTTTGATATATACCATTAGATAATGGTCTATGCCCAATTTCTGCCATGCTATATTACAGTTTTCCCAGCAGTTTTTGTCAAATAGTGGGTTCTTATCCCCAAAATTGGGGTCTTTGGGTTTATCAAACAGTAGATTACTATAGTCATTGGCTGCTGAGTCTCGTATACCCAATCTATTCCATTGACCCACTACTCTATTTCTCAACTAGTACCAAGTAGTTTTGATTACTGCTGCTTTATAATACATATTAAAATCTGGTATGGCTAGGCCATCTTCTCTAGCATTTCTTTTCATTAATTCCCTTTATATTCCAGACCTTTTGTTCTTCCAAATTAATTTTGTTACTATTTTTTCTAGTTCTATAACATAATTTTTGGGTAGATTGATTGCTATGACACTAAATATGTAATTTAATTTAGTTAAAATTGTCATTTTATTATATTAGCTCAACCCAGCAATGAGCAATTGATGTTTTTCCAATTAGTTAGATCTGACTTTATTTGTGTGAAAAGTGTTTTGTAGTTGTGTTCATATAGGTCCTTTGTTTTGGCAGGTAGATTTCCAAATATTTTATACTGTCAACAGTAACTTTAAATGGGATTTCTCTTTTTATCTCTTACTGTTAGATTTCATTAGAAATACACAGGAATGTCGAGGATTTATGTGGGGTTTTTTTTATCTTGTAACTTTGCCAAATTTATTTATTGTCTGAAGTACTTTTTTACTTGATTCTCTAGGATTCTCCAAGTATATCATCATATCATCTGCAAAGAGTGATAGCTTATTCTCTTCTTTGCCTAATTTGATTCCTTCGATTTTTTTTTCTCCTCTAATTGCTACTGCTAACATTTCTAGTACTAGACTGAATAAGAGGGGTGATAGTGGACACTCTTGTTTTACCCTTGATCTTTTTGGAAATGCTTCTAGCTTAACCCCATTACATATAATACTTGCTGATGGCTTTAAATAGATGCTACCTATTATTTTAAGGAAGACTCCATTTATTCCTAAACTTTCTAGTGCTTTTAATAGGAATGGATGCTATATTTTGTCAAAAGCCTTTTCTTCATCTATTGAGATAATGAATGGAATAAAAGTAAAAACTTCTCAGGTAACATTCCAGAAATCTAAACATAATTGTAATAAAGTACCAAAGACTTAATAACCTGGCGTGGGAGTCTGGGACCCTTGCCCTACTTCCCTGGTCATAAATTGAAGGTTTTGCTAAGCTTTGCTAATTTGTAGGAGGGTAAAGCAAAGACCCTGAAAATTTAACCACAGGCCTGAATGTACTGTTCTTGTTTTCACTGACCACTATCTGACCTGTACAAATATAAAATTGGAAATCCTGTTGCAGAATTCTGGGCAGGTCACCTAAAATTCCCATGATTCATAAAATAATGTCTGTTTTCATATCTATATTGATATTGGTAGAACATTTATCTTCTGCTTTCATATCTAAGATGATACTGATGACATATTTTGCCTGTTTTTATGGTGCTAGACATGTACCTTCTGCTTTTTTATATTACTGACATTTTACATGCAGCACCAGCAGATTTTTGTGTAAGATTGTGTGCCTCATTTCCTAATTAACTAATAACTATTTTACCTCCCATCCTAGTTCTCCAATTTTACTTTTTAAAGATTTGTTTTCTTTAGTGAGATTTTTTCCAATTAGTTCACTGTAGATTTAAATTTATCTTCTACCTCTCTCATTTGGCTTTTAAAGTCTTTCTTGAACTCCTCCAAGAATGCTTTATGGGCTTGAGACTGGTTTATATTTCCTTCTGTGGTCTCAGGTATGGATGCAGGGTCCATGGTGACTTCTGAAAGTGATTCTTCTTGTTTACCATAATAGGATTCAATTGTCTTTGGTCTTCCCTTTGCAAGTTTCTTCTGGCCCAGTGTGATTGTCTATTTTGTAACCTTTAAAGTGTATTTCTGCTTCTGGGATACAGAGGGCTCTGACCAACACTTCTCAAGCTGGGATCTAGGTGCCTGGTTGTTGACTTTGTGTACTGTAGCCTCTGGGTGTCTAGACTGAGGCCAAGGCCAGTGTTTCCCCTGAATTAGGGAGGGGTGGTCTGGCTGCTTCAGATTTCTGCCTCTATGCCCCTGGGCTACAGCTCAGACAGACTTAGCAGCTGACAGGTAGGAAAGCTGGTGTCTGCAGATTCCACTGGTGGTGCTAAGGCCCACCTGGGCTTGTGTTGTTTGAGCTTGTTGGCTCCACCTCCCTGGGCTTTGGGAGCTTCTGCTGGTAAGCTGAGGTGGGGCTTGTTGAGACTTCTCCCACCCTTCACTTTAGACTCCTTACTGCCTCAGTTACACCCTTTCTCAGTGACTCCTAAGCCTGAGGCCATTTCCACTATTTCAGGATTTTACTCTTGGTGAGACATTTATCTCTTCATTTTCTGGGTCAAGCAGTAGGAAGTGGAGGAGCTAGGGATCACTCTGCCATCTTGGCCTCCGGAAATTCAGGTAGGTGATTTTTAAACTTTCAGGCTGTGTGCTGATAGCCCCAGGAGAAGCCGTTGTTTTTGTTGAGGTTCCTGTGCTTTCTCTTACCCAGCTCCAAGTGGATCCTCTGTCCTGCAGTGAGGTGGCTGGGAATCACCCTGGAGGTGGGTGAGTCTGCTGGCCAGGGCTCCTTCTCACTTTGCTGTAGTCTGCTCTCTGGTCTGCACTGGTACAGCCCCTGTGTGCTCCATAGTTCCCCTGGCCAGACCTACATGGGCACCTTCCTGGGCTGGGAATCTGCCATGCTCCTTCTCCCAATGGATTCTGTCACTCTCAAATCCATTCAGATTCACTTTTTTAAGTTTAGTGATGGAATTCATGGAGGAGCTTAGAAACATTCCTGCTTCTGTTTTGCCATCTTGGCTCTGCCTCTGAAGGACTTTGGATGAAAAATGCAATCCATCCCCTGAGAATTAACGGATGATGTCTGAATACAGATTGATGCATACTTTTTTACTTCCTTTATTTTTCTTGAGGTTTTTATTGCTTGTTTATGTTTTCTTTCACAATATGACTATTATGTATTTATGGATATATTTTGCATGATTTGTATAATGTATACACGTATAACCTATATCAGATTTCTTGTCTTCTCAGTGAGGGGGTATGGGGAAAGAGGAAGGGAAAGAATTTGGAATTCAATGTCTTAAAAACGAATATTGAAAATTCTTTTTACATGTAATGGGGGAAAAATACTAAAGAAAAAATAAAAAAAATTCTAACAATACAATCTAAACATATAACTAACTTGATACATGCTGAGGAATAACTATTATGTTTATGTAAGAGCAGAAAACTTTGTATGTATAGTAGAAATACTGCAATTTGTAGTGTATAGTAATCTTAAATTTGAGCCAAGGTGTTTCTGGCAGTGTGCGTTGATGTTGCATGGTGTGACAACATGAACAGTGCAAATTCATATGTTGTATGTTCAGAACCAAGACTGCAGTGAAGTTGAGTGATGCAACACAGGCAAGCACTGCCAGAAACACCTCAGATCCATTACTCATTTGATTTTGAATTAACTTTTGGTTATTGGGCATCCAGAAAATTTTACTGTTGTCAAATTTTTCACAACTCCCACATTTAGTTACACAACTCCATATGGGGTTGTAACTCACAGTTTAAGAAGCATTGCAACTTCATCAACAGAGCATTAGTGACTCAATTTCCCCACATTCCCATCCCCAGGTGTAATTTTCTTGTTCTGTCTTATTAGCCAATTTACTAGGTACATGATGGTAGTTCATAGTTGTTTTAATTTGTTTTTCTCTGACAGATAGTGACTTAAAGCATTTTTCCTATGACCATGTATCTATAGATATTTATAGATATCTATATCTATATAGATATGTTTGTACATGTAAATTATATTGATTATTTCATTGGAAAACTGCTTGTTCATATCCTTTGACCATTTATTAATTGTGGAATTACTTGTGTTCTTATAAATGTGACTCAGTTCTCTATATATTTGAAAAATGAAGTCTTTATCAGAGAAACTTGCTGTAATTTTTTTTCACAGTCATCATTACTATGTATTTCCTTCCATTCTTCTCTCTTTCCCCATGTCTTTTTTTTTTTACTGTCTCTCCTTTCACTCTGTCTGTTCTCAGAAGTATTTTGTTTCTGATTTTTACTTCCTTCAATCTGTTCTGCTCCCCCATCCCTTTTCCCTCTTACTTTCCTGTATGGTGGATAGATTTGTATACCAAACTGAGTGTATGTGTGTTATTTCCTCTTTGAGACAATACTGATGAGAGTAAGGTTTACTTGTTCTCTCTTACTTCCCCCATCTTCCACTTCACTTTAAAAACCTTTTTCTTGCCTCTTTTATGGGAGATAATTCCCCACATTCAACCTTTACCTTGTCTCAGTGCATTACTCTCACCTCTAAATTTTATTTTTTAAATATCATTCTTCCTTATTCAACTTACCCCTGTGCCCTCTGTCTACATATATATATATATATTCCTTCCAATCACCCTAATAATGAGAACATTCTTATGAGTTACAGGTATCATCTTTCCAAATGGCAATGTAAACAACTTAACCTTATTAAGTCCCTTATGAATTTTCTTTCCTTTTTTCCTTTTAATGCTTCTCTTGAGTCTTGTATTTCAAAGTCAGATTTTCTATTTAGCTCTGGTCTTTTCATCAAGAAGGCTTGAAAGTCCTCTATCTCATTGAATATCCATTTTCCCCCAGAAGAATAATACTAAGTTTTACATGGTAGGTGATTCTTGCTTGTAATTACAGGTCTTTTGCTCTCCAGAATATCTTATTCCAATCCTTCTTAACCCTCAATGTAGAAACTGCTAAATCTTATGTTATCCTGACTGTAGTTCTACAATACTTGAATTATTTCTTTCTGGCTGCTTGAAATATTTTCTTCTTGACCTGGGAACTCTAGAATTTGGCTATGGTATTCTTTTGAGTTTTAATTTTGATATCTCTTCAGGAAATGATTGGTGGGTTCTTTCAATTTCATTTCACCCTTTGGTTCTAGAATATCAGGGCACTTTTCCTTGATAATTTCTTTAAAGGTGATGTCTGAGCTCTTTTATTTTTTTATCATGGCTTTCAGGTAGTCAAACAATTTTAAAATTATCTCTCCTGAATCTGTTTTCTAGGTCAGTTGTTTTTCCAGTAAGCTATTTCACATTTTCTTCTAATTTTCATTCTTTTCATTTTATTTTTTTGTTTCCTGAAATTGCATGGAGTGATTAGCTTCCACTTTGCCCAATTCTAATTTTGAAGGAATTTTTTAAAGTGAGCTTTTGAACCTCCTTTTCCATTTGGCCAATTCTACTTTTTAAGGAGATCTTTTCTTCAGTGCCTTTTTTTTTTTTTTTTTTTTTTGGCCACTACTTTTCAAGAAATTCTTCTCTTCATTGGATTTTTCTGCCTCTTTTACCATTTGACTTATTCTGTTTCTTGAGGAATTATTTTTCACTATTTTTTGAGCCTCCTTCATCAAAATGTTGGCAACTCTTTTTTTCAAGATTTTCCTTTTCCCTTCCCAATTTTCCCTTAACCTTTCTTATTTGTGTTTTTTTTCAATTCTTTTTGAGCTCTCCCATAACCTGAGACCAATTTCTATCTTTCTTTGAGGCTTTGAATATAGCAGTTTTCACTTTGTTGCTTTCTGAGTTTGTATTTTGCTCTTCCCCTGTTTCCATAATAACTTTTTATAGTCAGGATCTTTTTCTGCTGTTTGTTCATTTTCCATCCTATTTATTGACTTTTAACTCCATGTTATAGTGGGTCTCTTCTTCCACAGTGTAGGGAGTATTGCCCAAAGTTTCAGGTGTTTGTTTTTGGTTTCTTTGTTTTTTGTGCAGCTGTCTTCAGAGATGTTTCTGGGGACCTGTATGCAAGTTTTCAGTTCTTCCAAGATGGTATGACTAAAGGGAGAGCTGTATTTTCTACCATACTCTCCTGGCCTGTGCTCTGGTTTGTCAGTGACCACAAGCACTCTTTTCTACCTGAAAACTATGATCATGGTCCCAGATTGCTGTCACCACAAGCTCTATTGTTCTAGTGCTTTTCCTTGCCTTGGGCCTGAGACTCAAAACTGTAACCCGGATCCAAGTATAGGCAATGCAACAGCATCCTGTCTCTGAGGCCAGCTAAGAATTTCCTGTAACCTCCTTTTGACTTCTTGTCTATTCCATTTATTCTCTGTGGGCTAAGAGATTCAGAAACTGCCACTGCCAGCATTAATACAATCATCCCCCAACGTCTACTATAGTTTTCTGGGGCATGGCCTGTGTTGGACTGTGCTCCACTCTCACTCTAGTCCAACAGATGTTTCCTGCCAACATTCTAGGTTGCCTTGGGCTGGAAAATGGTTTCAACTTTTACTTTTGTGGGTTTTGCCACTCCAGAATTTGTTTTGTACATTATTTAAAGACTTTTGGGAGATTTCTGGGGAAGAGTTCAGGTGAGTCCTTGCCTCTTCTCCATCGTCTTGGCTCTGCTCCAACTTTTAATCTTTCAACATGAAAGCAGCTATTTCATGAAGCAGCTATTTTATTTATAATAATCTGACAAGCATGTAGGGGACATTCAGACAAATAAGACAAATTCCTTTCCCTTAAGAACCTCAATTATGTAGTGGGACTGACAAGACTTGTACATTGCTGGATATAATGTCAATAAGAATATGATATAGCCATAGAAGGAATAATAAATGGTATAAGAAAAATTCAGAAGAAACCACTTTCACCTGAAGAGTCAAGGAAGTTCCTCCTAGAGATAACATTTGAATTGGCTTTTCTTGAAAGGGTAAAATTCTGTCAGGAAGAAACCAGAGTCTGGGAAAAAGGAGCCATTCCAACAAATTACAATAATTCATGGTTTGAACAGTAGATTGGAGGCAAGGGTTTGATGATATGCTTTAAAAAACATGACCAGTCTATTTTGGCTAAAGATCAGGTGGAGAAGTAATGTGAAATAATTTTTGGAGAGACAGAATGAGTTCATTATATGAATAACATTATGTTTTTTTTCCCCCTTTTATGGACAACAGAACCTTTCCAACTTAACATGCTACTGATGTTCATTCATATTTGTTATGCAGATATGATAAGGTGTGAATATAATGGGTGAATGATCAACAATACAAATATCACAGTCTCTTATTTTACTTCATCTAAGAGAACATGGCTGACCCGATTGTGGCATACAAAGATAGAAAGATATTTGATCTGAGATCTTGTCCACCTCATCTCCTCACCAATTTTCATTTCCAGATTTATGGAGAACAAAAGGATGAATATATCTGTATCATTACTCTCCAAGAGGGGCTCTGGTCCAGAACTGTATTTATTTAAGCAGAACACTACATATAGACCATGCTCACAAGGACTGTGCCTTCACTTGCTAGTCCTCTGTTACTCTCATCATATAGAATTTCTAGGATACAATGTGCCTCTTCTTGGAAAACTGGTGAAGTAGATGGAAGATTATGGACGGCTAATTTAGGTTAAATAGAAGGAAACATTTTTGTAAGAATTGGAACTGTTCAAAGATGAAATGGGCTGTTTCATGATGTATTGTCTCCAATAAAAGTATGTTGGATTTATTATACTTGTTAAAGATGAGTTCATACTTTGGGCTGTGATGGGCTAGACAATCTGAGAAACCCCTTACAGTTCCATGAGTCTATGATCCTATCTTTTTTGGGGTCACCAACTCCCCCCTTTTCACCCATTTATTTCTTGTCATTATGCCTTTTCCCCCACTCCCTTGGCTGCACTAATTCTTCCCAATAGTACTTAACAGTGTTGTGTTTCATTGCCATACCTCCTTTTAGTGAACTGGCTAGCTAAGTCAGATAAACCAATACAGAGAGTAATAAAGTGTTAGAGTTGGAAGGGATCTTAGGGGTTAGCTTGTCCACCCTACCTCCATCATTCTATAGATGAGCCAATTGAGACCCAGGAGTGAGTATGCCCAAGGTCAAATAGCTAGATGAGGGTAAACTGTGATAGAACTCAACCTCCCTGATTTCCCTTACTTCAAAATCTAGTAAAGTACTCATTAATTTAAAATCTTCATTTGCATGGCAGGTAAAGCATTGCTATAATTATAAACCCTAGTATTATCCCCAGTTTCTCTTGGTTATTTTTGTTTATTTTTTTTTTTACTTGAATAAATATAATGTGGAAAAAAATCAGGGACAAAGAAAAATAGAAAAGACATAGAAATGCCGGGGCCATTGTCATTTGGGAAGAATTCCAAAGAATCATGTGACAATCCATGGACAGAGGCCTACTGATGTATAAATCCATTGAACATGGTTGAGAACAGAAGTAGGTTAAAAGGGACATGGACAAGTAGGACAGATTTGAAACTAATGTGATGCATGTATCAAACATTAAAAAGTCAAAGAACTAGGCAGGCTGTATAAAATAGAGATTCATGGTTTCATGTGAAGTCTTAGTGTTCTTTGCATCTGGAAATGCTTATATTTCCTCATTTGTCAAGATTGAAAAAAAATAAAAAATTTGAAAACAAAAAGAAATCCAACATGCTTGAAAAAACTGTCCATATAGTCTCTCTAAAAGTCAATATTTCATCCCAAGAACCAAAGTTTAAAAAAATAATGGCATCCAAAGTCCAGAAAAATTGGCCTAGTCTTCAAAGCAGCTTCTTAAAAGGATACATAGATGCATAAATAGATAGATTTAAATAGATTTCATGCAAATGTACACAATTCTGTCTAAAATGTTCATGTGCAATAAGGCAAAAAAAATATATGGAAGACATTGACATCATCTAGTTAGTGCTTTAATCCAATGAAGCAGGGGTGGAGAATCTGTGGCCTTGAGGTCATATGTGGGCTTCCAAGTCCTCAAGTGCAGCCCTTTGACAGAATCCAAACTTCACAGAACAAACTCCCTTAATAAAAACATTTGTTCTGTAAAACTTGGGATCAGTGACAAGGTCACACTCAAAGACCTAGAAAGCCATATGTAGCCTTGAGGCCAGCTATAGTTTCTCCAACTCTGCAGTCTAAATCTTATTCAGACTGTCCTGTGCTTTTCATCTCCTGCTGGGTGTAGCAGGTCCTAACGGAAAGTTTCCATTTGCCCCAAAGTTATCTTCATTTGTGCAAGGAGTCTACAACTTCCTGTTGCTGCCTCATTTCCATGCCTCCTCTAATGAGAAAAGGAATCAACCTTCCTTGCCTGAAAGCCTTACATCTCATTGATGTAGCTTTTCATTTGAAGGAAGAGGAAGAAGGAAATTAGTGGGTAATGGGACTTCTTTGTCCTACTGTGTAGGTTTGAATTCCTTTTCATGCTGTGCCCTTTCCTTCTTAAAGCAGACCCTTCAGAAGGAAGAGGAGTAGTGATCTGGGGCCTGGCATCTGACCATCTGACTATGTGCCTCCCATCTCATACTATTCTTATCTCCAGACTGATCTCCAAATCTTTTGAGAAGGGGAGTGGTGCCCTCCACTCAATGATGAACAGCCTCACACTTAGTCATCACCCAGTGATTCTGAACCCCTATTGGTCATCATCTAATTCCCCACCCTCTCCTACCTGATTTTTTCATTTCCATCCCCCTTCACCTCTCCCCACCGAGTTTCAGCTGAACACTATTTGGTCCTTCACTGTGCTATGTGGAATGCCTGCTCCATAGACAACAAAACTCCCTTCATCCTAAAATTATTTCTCTCTGCTCCTTCCATTTACTGTTATTCAAGCCTGATTCTCCTCTCATGATACAGTATCCCTGGCCACATTTCCCAGTATAAGTTGTACCTTCAATCATTTCCCCATGGCTTTCTGGTCAAAACAAGAGAGCTGGAATACTTGTTACTTCTAAGTTCTCTCCCTTCTTCCATCATTCAGTAATATCTCCTTTGAGATTTTCATGTACCATCTATGTATCTGCTATTTATATCTATGACTAAATAAAAATCCTGATAGCTATTGTCTAAAGGAACTCCATGTCACTCCCCTTTCTTCCTCAGTGAGTTCAGTGCCTGGCTCATAATTTTTCTCTCCTCCTCAACTCCTGCCCTAATACTAAGGGCACTCAATATACATACTGAATTTCCCTCAAACACTCTAATCATTAAGTTCCTTAGTTTATTCATTTCTGATACCCTTTGCCTGACCTCAACCCACACAAAGATGGTCAGATTAATGATCTGCCATTAGCTACAAATGTACCACCTCTACATTCAAGAATTCTGAAATTCTCTTTTCTGACAAAAAATCTATTGACTTTTACTTATCTTGCCTTCCCCTCCCTTACAAAATCCTACTCCTCATCCACATCATGACTTCCAACCCCTTGATCCCTCAATTCTCTACCAAGTCATTTCACCAGCACTAGCCTTTCTCTCTTCTTTCCCCATCTTGAACCCTGGGTGAACTAATTCAATTTTACACTGCCCTCCTCTCTTGAATTCGTAGTCCCCTTATAATTTCATCATTGGTTGCCTTCATTCCTACACACCAAGGTGTAAAAAATCACAGAAATGTTCTTACTGGATCCATTACAAATTTATGTTACATAAACCCAAATGTGCCTCATTGCTGATAGTCAGTCTTTCTATTCATACCTCATCAACTTGCTATCCTTATTATCTCTTGCAAACCTTTTCATCCCTCCTCAAAATTCCCATGGTTCTCCCTTTCCTAACTTCTCAGCAGAGAAACTTGCTTCATATTTTACAGAATAAGTATAGCCCATTTACCATGAACTTCTCCTCTATTCCCCATCTCATATCACTCATATACTTTCTGCCAATATCTCCTCCTTCACCCTTGTCTCAGTGATTTGAGTGATAAAGTGGCTTTATTCTTTACTAACACTAAACCCTTTACCTATCCCATCTTATCTTATCTAATTGATTGCACCCTCTGTAATCTCTACTCTTTGACCTATCTTTTCCTGTCTACTTTCTCATTCTCTACTGCCTACAAACATAGCCATGTGTTTCCTATCCTTAAAATATGTATGTGTGTATATATATATATATATATATATATATATATATATATATATATATATATATATATATATATATATATACAATCCACTTTGTATCTTATCACTCCTATTAACTCCTTGCTAACCAGCTTCTAACCATTGTTGAACCTGCCCTCTCCAAAGTTAACAATGATTCCTTAATTGCCAAATTCAATAGCCTTCTCTAAATCTTCACTCTTCTTGACCTCTCTGCATACCTTAATTCTTTTGATCACCCTCTCCTCATTGATTCTCTTTTCTCTGTAGGTTTTCAGGACACCACTCTCTCTTGATTTTTCTCCTACTGATCACTCCTCAGTCTCACTTGCTGAATTCTCAGTCATATTATGCCATCTAATCATGTGTATTACAGGACTCTGTCCTGGACAGAATTTTTTTTTCTTCTTCTCTATATTACTTCATTGAGGATCTTACAGCTTCCATGACTTTAATTATCATCTCTATGCTGATAATTCTCAGATCTACTTATTCTGCCCCAACCTCTCTGCTGACTTCCAAATCTCACATATTCATATGTCTTTCAAACTTCTGGAACTGGAATACAGTACAAATGTGTGCAAAACAGAATTAATTATCTTTCCCCTTAAAACTTTCCCCCTTTTCTACCCTCCCTATTGCCATAGAGGGCAACACCCTCCTCAGGCTCAGTCCTTCAGGCTCAAAACTTAGGTGTCATCCTCAATACCTCACTATCACTCACCCTCTAGATCCAATTTATTGCCAAAGCTTGTCAAGTATACCTTTGCAGCATCTCCCCAGTGCCCAGCCCCTTTTCTCCTCTGACATTTCCACCACTCTGATTCAAGCCTACATCAACTCACACCTGGACTATTGTAATAGCCTGATGTTAGGTCTGCTTGACTCAAGCATCTTCCCACTCCAGTCTATTTTCCACTCAGCCACTTAAGTGATTTTCCTAAACTGAAAGCCTGACCATATCATCCCTCTACTTAATATGCTCTAGAGACATTCTGTGAACTCTAGGATCAAATACAAAACCCTCCATTTGGCATTCAAAGCCATTCATAACTTAGCTCCCTCCTAACTTTACAGTCTTCTTAAACCTTACTCTCTCCCAGTTATTCTTTGATCCAGTGAAACTTCTCTTGTTTCCAGGCATTTTCTGTGGCTGTCCTCCATGCCTGGAATGTTGTCCCTCCATATTTCCACCTACTTGCTCCCCTAACTTCCTTCAACTCTTAACAACATCCTATTTTTTATAGGAAGCCCTTTTCTACCTGTCTTAATTCTAGAGTCTTCCCTCTATTAATTTTTTCTTATTTATTTAGTATACAGCTTGGTTTTGGTCTCCTCCATTTTTTATCTCTGAGGATAGGGAATATCTTTTGCCTCTTTTTGCATCCCCATTTCTTAGCATAGTGCCTGGGTGTAGTAGGCTTCTAATAAATGAATTGTTGATCCATGGCAAGCAATAGTATAACATTTTATTTCCCTCCATGCATTCTCAGCTAGAGTCAAAATTTTGTGAGTCATGATCAAGACTGAACTTCCAAGTAAAACTTTTGACTTCTTCCTTATTCTCATTATTTCTGTATATTTTTCAGTTTATGCACTACTAAGGGGACATCCACTTGATGGAAGTGACAATAGGGACCAAAGGAACACTGGTTTAAAGGAAGTTTGAGTTTCTTTATCTTAGAGGGGAAAAAAGAGAAAAGATTAATCTTCAAATCCCAAACTCTTCAAAAAAGAATTACTAGGAAAATGAACAAGGACAACACATTCAAATATGCTTCAGAATATTTTATTCTAGTTAATGAAACATCATAGAATCAGAGACCTAAGGTTGGAAGGGACCTGGGAGGTCCTCTAGTCCTGTCTCTTACCTAATAATGAATACCTTTGCACAAGATCCATAACAAGTGACCCTTTAGCCTGTGATTTTAGACTACCAATGTTGTTGAACTCATTCCTTACTGTTGGGGGACAGCTCTGATTTTTCTTAGGTTGAGATGAAATAGGCTTCTGTATAACTTCTGGGATGCTCTGAGAATAAGCAGTATAAGAAATGAAATTTCCATCTGTGCTCTAAGGCTTTCAAAGCACTTTTCATTGATTAGCTAATTTGAGTCTGACATCAAAACTGTGACTTAGGCAGTTTCTCAATTTTATAGATGATGAAATGATGGGTCAGTGAGAATCTGCCCTGGTCATACAATTAGTAAGTATCAGTGGTAGTCATTTGTTGTAGGAACAGCTCTAAAGTCAGTAATCTATTAGTTCAATTTCAATGGTTGGATGAAATGAGGCGCTCACAAGGCAAGGAACATAACATTTAGCAAAAAAGGAAATTCACACAAGAATACACAATAAGGCTATATAGCAAGGATATCGAGGCACTTAGCTTCTCTGGAAAAGATACCCTAGTTTCCATCTGAGAGTATTAGTGACTTGCATGGTCTCAGGTGTCAACTGAGTTTTAGAGACTGGGAGTCCACACGGCTTGAACTTTTTTCATTGGCCCCAGTCTAGAAAAGCAGTGTCAGAGAAGTTGGGTCAATCAGGTTCCACAAAAGAAAGGAAGCTTCACCAAGGTCACTAGAGAAGTTGGAGCCCAAGGAAGTTGTCTATGGATTATGTGTGGGGAGAAAATTGTGTCAGGGTAAGAGAAGCTGTAAGGAAAATGCTGTCCTAGCACTGACTCAAATCCAGCACTATCTGACTCTATACAGTGTTATCTCTGCAATATCGACAATCCTAATTCTTATTCACAAAGACAAGTCTTTGACTAGTTGAAGACAGTTATCATGGGCCCCAATAAGTCCTCTCTTCTCCAAGGTAAATGTCCTCAATTGCTTCAACTGAGCTTCATGCAATGTGGTTTTGAATCTCTTCATTATCTTGTTTTTGCTTGTCTGAACACAGTCTGGGCAAACCCCCGTCTAAATCATGGTGCTGTTGGGTGTTGTGGTAAACTCTTACAGTTCCTGCTATAATGGAAAAGGAAGAAAGGGTCTGATTGATCCCTGGAGTTCAGGAGATGTGAAATAAAGAGGTAAAGATGATTGAGTGCCCATACTATGTCAGTCACCAACCTAGTAAGTGTTATGGGAATCTAAAGATCTTCCCTGCCCCTAGGCCCTTTGCTAAAGTGGCTACGAGACTCTGAGGACCCTTGGATATTTGAAAGTATACTCTGTTCCCTAATAGGCTTAATGTGGTCATGTGGAGCCTGTGGCGCCAGGCTTGTTTTCCAG
>CM053589.1:65809963-65831213 GCA_028646515.1 Pseudochirops corinnae | reverse complement strand
GGGACTCAGTCTTCTGGTATTTAAATGAATGCACTATCTATATTTCTTATGTAGAGAGCCTGTTCCATTTTGTGATTAATAACTATATCAGCATATTTATAGTTACTGTAGGCATTGTGAATACTGCATTGCTGATACAAATGACAGGATAATAAAGTCAGACAATAGTGGGATTCCCTTCTTAGGTTTTAGAGGAGTAAATTGATATGGCTGGGCAAGTGATTTAACATCATGTGATTCTATGAATGTTTGTTCCTCCTCAATCCAACTCCGCTTATGGCTTCAAAACCCTAACCCTATCCTCTTCCCCAGATTCACTACTTTGAGCTAACAAGGAAGTGGGGAAAAATATAACAGTGAAGGGAAAGGAAAGTGAACATTCTGTAACTACTGGGCAGCAAAAGAAGATACAATGCTAATGGTCACCACTGTCCACTACCCAAAGTATTTGCCTCAGGACAACAGGAAAGACATCCTTGAAGCTGATACATGCTGGCTTTAGCATAGTTATAATGCCTGGGTTGTAGCCAGGGACAATTGACTGAAATATTATCATCCTCATAGTTAGACATGAGGGTAAGATCTGTGAAGGGCATAGATGATTCCCCCCTCTACACTAAAATAGACTATTTTCTAGTCTTATCCAATGCTCAAAGGTAAGCAGAGAGCCCCTGGAGTTCTTTCAAAGATGATCGATCCCAGTGGGAATATCTCCCAACTCTTTCATGCTTATTCTTTCCTTTCATGTTCAGAACTCCTACTGGCACCAGTGGAAATCTAGCCTTGAAACAGGTGCAGAATATGTTGTGGGAATCCATGGGGTGTATCAGCATCACACTGGTTCTGTTTTATCAGTTTGGAATTGCTTTCATTCTGTTCTACATGCCAGGTGTGTCAGGCAACATGGAGTTCGTACTCTAGTTTCAGGAAAGTACTCAAGAATGTGCCATCCCATTGGTAGGTTTCATGGACATTTCATAGTGAAATTTAATATTGTGGAAAGATTAATTAGTTATATTAAAATTTTCAAAGCTCTCCTTGGAGATCTGCCCTAAGTGGTTCCTATTGTCGGTTTCGCTCTCACTTTCTTTTCCTTGCCCTTTCATTTCATAAAGTTTTTAAAAATTATTCATGTAGATTTATTCATTCTTTTCCCATGTTGACATTGTCTTGTGAGTTCTCTTTTCTAACTGTGCCTTTACAATATAGATTCATTTAATGTGTAAACAAGATTTATTTTTTATACATCAAGCAAAAACCTTCCTTTCTACTTCTTACTTCTCCTTCCACCTACTTCCTTATTCTGTTTTTTTTTTTTTATCAAGCAAGACAAGTTCTTTCCCTACTTAAGAATGTGCAATTATTTCCTATTGATTCCAGGATAAAATACAAATTCCCCCTTCCTGACATTTAACTTCCCTTTGATTGGATTCACATGGTTCTAAGAAAATATGTTTTTACTAGCCTATCTTAGATTAATTTCATCCCTGGCCAAGAGCCTGTACAGTTATAATTCAAAGATCCCAATCTCCTTTACAGAAATATATTCTCAGTCCCAACTGTGTTTTCCCACCTGAATCCTTCACTTTCAATCAATAATAATGATGAAAATACCATCTTTGCTCTAAAATCTCATGTTCTTTGCTAGGCTTTTCATAATCCTTTGAGATATTTTCTGGATTTCTTCTGGCATTATACGTCCTCACAAATATTACTAGACATGGTTGTCAGATTTGACAAGGCTTGGAAATCTTACCTTTATATCCTATGCATACACCCTGTGAAGGCAGCAAAACACTATGTTTTTTGGAACTTGGTGACATATAACAGACACGGTACCCCTCAGTATAAAATTGCCAATTACAACTACTAATCTCATACTCCTCTGATTATCATTGAATGACCTTAAGTTAATTCTACATGTGGATCCATGTTATTATTCCATTACACACAAACAAGAAATTGATCGCCTCAGACATGGTACAGAAGGGGCTTTAGTTTTACATGATCAGTGCTCTTTCTTCTCTTCCTTTTCTATGTCACATTCTTTCATCTAATTTCTAGATACACATTAGATTCCCCTTAGTCTTTTCATTTCCCTTTTTTGATTTTGTTTTGTCACTGGATCATATATTCTTTCAAGAGATACTTCATTCTCTCTGCTGGCTTGAAGAGTAGAAATGCATTCCTGACCGCCTTTACTTTATTCATTAAGGTGGAAACCAACTTGTACTTTGTTCATACATACTTGATACTGGTAGAAATAAAATGTAACAATTTCTATAGGTCTCTGAATAATTTCGTATTGCCTTCCATACTTTGCATTCATTTTGTTAGCTTTCTTGGCTAACCTTGATGACAATCTGCTTATTTGAAAAATGCAATATATGAGATGAAAATCTAATGAGCTGTACCCATATCATTTCACACTGCTATTGATAACCAACCATCTCCAGTTACTTCAGTGGATGCTTGGCAGTTTTTACTGGGAAGAGGACTGTGAGTAAAGCCCAATTTAACAGAAAAAGAAACAAAAAATGATTTGAACATGCTAGACACAAGATAATTAATTATAAGGACTTTAGACAAAATGCAATAATCTAACGAAATCTACCTAAGTCATTTTGCTTTACCAGTGATCTCCAGTAATCTTTCCTGGATGTAAGATTCTTCTTTTTTTCCCTCTGTGTGCCAAAGTATATCAAGACACCTGGAAGATAATAGGCACATAAGGATTGCTTTCTTGCATAATTAATTTATTGTTTACGTCACCTGAAACTACATTTTAGGCTTAGCTTAAAATCCATATATACAGATATATACACACATCCACATATGTACACACATACATATATGTGTATATGTGTAGATGTGTGTATGCACATATATATTTCTTTCTGGGATGTGATTTTGGGAAATAATGGGATCTTAAATGTAAAATTCCCTAAACCACTCTTTATGCTTGTTGTTTCCTTCTTTATTTTTGATAATGTTGGAAATTTTGAAAATACAATGTCTCCTATAGTAAAAAATTCCTGTACTATTATAATTTCTTTTGTTCTTCCAGGTGTTGCTATCTCTCTCCTACTTCATTTATTTTTCACATTTTATTTCATAAAATGGTAGAATCTTAGAGTAAGAAGAGACTTCAGCTATCATGTAGTGCAGTCTCTCATATCATAATGGAATTTCCTCTACAATGCACAAATTCCTAATTTGTAGCCCTCTAGTCTCTACTTAATTTTTTCTAGTGACAACAAACTTACTGTTTCATAAGTAAGAGCTCCTTCTACTTTCAAATTAATTTGATTTCTAGAAACATCAGCAACAAGAATGAGGCAAACAGGACTTTGTTTCAAATGTTGGGGACCACATTCCTTCCCTACATCTCCCTCTATGATGACTGCTGTCTCTGTTTCACCTTAGAGTCCTCTGATGATCTATGACTTTGCCAATTCTTACAGTAAATCTGTACTTGTAGTTGGATTGGTTCTATTCTCCCATTCACGATTCCTGCCTCATGAACGCCACTTGACTGAATTTGACCCAGATTCTGAGATTCTTACTTATAGCTTTGGCCAAAAACTTCTTTCTCTCCCAATTACTCATTTTTTTTCTTTTAAATACATTTCCTTTTGTTGTTGCTATTATATTGAACATGATAAATACCAATAAATATGAACATTTTGATATTCAAAGAAGAATAGGAAAGCAAATCATTATTATTATTGACTTTTCTTTAAAAAAATCACGTAATTAATTGTTTCAAAACTCTTCTGCTCATGTTTCCTTTTAAAATTCCTTCTATTCTCTTCTGTGCATCAAAACAAACTCTTTAATGACTCACCTTTCTTTTCTTCTTTTTATATCACTATCATTAAATCATTAAAGAGAGAGAGACAGACTGACAGAGACGGAGACACAGACAGACAGAGACTGAGAGTGCTACATTGGTCATTTCTGAAAATATTTATTTTATTCTATGTATTAAGTGAAGTATCTATGTATTGGAAGATAGTTGTACGACTCCTCATCAAAGCAACTTCTATAGGAAGCTTTTCCCCAGTCTCCTTTAATTCTAAGGTCTTCTCACTATTAAATATTTCCTATTTATCCTATATATAGCTTTCTTGTGTATATATACATATATATATATATATATATATATATTTGTGTATTGTCTCCCTCATTAGACTGATTATAGGGACCATCTTTTACTTTTCTTTATATCCTCAACACTTAGCACATTGTCTGGGACATAGTAGGAGCTTAATAAATGATTATTTGCTGACTGACTCAGAAGTTGTGGTTGTAGTCATCCGTGCTTTTACCATTACTTTTCTTTAAAATGTTGTAGTAACTGACAAACTCTGCTCCTTGCTCTGCTCACTTTGCTTCATATTCATTCATTTAAAATCTTCCCAGCTTCTTCTGAAGCCATTACTTTAATAATTTCTTATAGCACAATATTACTACATTATATTCATATGACATAATTCTTTTAGTTTTTTTTCCCCCAATGAGTGGACAGCATCTTTAGTTTCCAGTCCTTTGTAACAAAGAGTGGTACTATAAAGTGGGTCCTTTTCCTCTTTCACTGTCCTCTGAGATGTAGGCCTCAAAGTGGCATCATGGGGTATATGCAGAGTTTAGTAACTTTTTAAAGCATAAATCGAATTTATTTCCATAACCTCAGGACCAATTTGCCACTCAATGAATATTGCATTAATGTGTCTTTCCCCTCATAACTCCTCTATCAATTGTCATTTTCCTTTCTTGTTATCTTTTGCAATTTAATGATATTATAGTAACAGGAATATCAAAGTTACTTTAATTTCCATTTCTTTTACTATTAGTGATTTGGAACTTTTCCCCACAAGAATACTGATAATAAGTTCATATCCTTTGACCATTTATTGGGCAATGGCAGGAAGTGGTTCAGCGGATAGAATTTTGAACCTAGGTTAAGGACTTGAGTTTAAATCCAACCTCACAAACTTACTAGTTGTGTAAACTTGGAAAAATAAATTAACATATGTTTCCCTCAGTTTCCTCATCTGTAAAATGCTGATATCACCCACCTCACAGGATTATTTGGAGAATCAAATTGTATAATATTTGTAAATCACTTTGGAAGCCATTCAGATGCTATACAATTAGTAATCATTATTGTTGTTATTGCTGTTATTTATTAGTTTGTTTAAAGTAGCTCTCTATCTTGGATATCAGACCTTTCCCAGAGAAACAAAGCTATAAGTTCTTTCTCATGAATGAAAATCTGTCCTCTTTAAATTTGCCTTAATTCTAATGTTTCCTTTTATCCTATCATGATTCTTCAAGCATTTGAGGAGAGTGGTCAGTTTTGCCAAATATCACTTTTTCCTTATAAACAACTCCAATTCCTTCAATTCTCTTCAGATATAGCTTCTAGTTCCTTCATATCCTGGTCATCCTCTTCTTTATATTCTCTAACTTATCCTTTTTGAAATTGGGAACCTTCATCTGAACTCATTGGTTCAGGTGCCATCCGATCAGAGGAAGAGACAAACGGACTATGATCTCTTCTGTTCTGGACACTGTGCTTCATCAGCCTTGACTGATAGTAGGTTTCTTGGCTTATCTGTCTCATTGGTAAGCCCTTATTTTGACAAATAGGATGGACTTTTGCATGGGGTGTAAATCACTGTAAATAAATGGAATGCAATGAAGGTGGGGAATAATTTACCTCTTGGATTTAAGGCACTGGGACACTAGATATCTCAACGTGTGGGTCACGACCCCTTTGGGGGTCGAATGACCCTTTGACAGGCATCGCCTAAGACCATCAGAAAACACATATTTGCAATGGTCTTAGGAACCTAGACACCTCTCCTCTATTAGTCTCCAGGCGGGTCTGCCCACATGCAGATATGCCCACATACGAGTATTAAAGGGTCACAGCATTAGAAGGTTGAGACCCACTGCACTAGAACATCTCCTTTTTTGCTGACTTACCTTTTTAGTTATACCTTTGTAAAAATCATACTAACAGTGTGGTCCTTGTTTTTCTTTTGGATTAGTCTCAGATGCCATCTGCTTTTCTGACTCAGCAACAGAAGTTACTGAATGTACTTTTTAAAAATAACTGCCAATTGCTTTAAGCAAGGTAAGAAAAGAATGGTGAAGATCAAGCTAAAATACTTGAGTAGCACCTGGTAGCAGTACTATACTGATCAGAAACCCTTATTCATAATAATAATTGACATTTAACTAATGTCAATTTCAGTTAATTGATATTTGTATAATACTTTGAATACTTTGTCTCATTAATCCTTAAAATAACATCATGATATCAGTTCTGAAGTTAGTGTAACCTTAATTTTTCAAATTAGGAAACTGTAGCTGACCTCTTGTTTATACAGCTAGTATGGCAAGTTTCTGAAAAAAAAATGAGGAAGGATTTGAATTAGGTCTTCCAACTTAGTCTAGTTCTTAAAACATTATACCACAGTACCCTATAATATACATTGACAAGTTTTAAAGTAAGATCAAGTATGATTAGTTTTCAACTGACTCATTAGCTTTTAATTGCTTATACCACAAATATGTCACTTGAGAGAGCAAAGACAAAATTTTTTAACTAAAAGGGACCTTTGAAATAATTTAACCAAAACTACTTTACAGATTAAGAAACTGAGCACCAGAGGGTGGATGTGAAATCACATGAATTCACAATCACGTAGCCAGTTGATAAGGAACAACTATCAAGGGATTCTGATTTCTCTTTACATTTTACCATTATGTTTCACTAAATAACCACCATCAACTAGGAAGCTATGATCAAAACCAGGCTATTTCAGATGATGGTTCTGGGAGTTTTTCTCAACCATATTTTAAAGTCATTAGGAAATAGGAGAAAAAGAAAGATAATGTGAGTGCAAAATGATTAGAAATGCTCTGCATTGTAACATCACCAGAGTTGGAGTACAGTTCAATAGGAACATCTGAGTTCAAGTAGTATCTTAGACACTTACTAGCTGTGTGACTGGCAAGTCATTTAACCTCTGCCTCAGTTTCCTCACCTTTAAAATGTAGATAATAAAAGCACCTATCTCAAAGGATTATGATTAGGACAAAATAAAATTGATAAACCTTTGGTTAATTTGATTTTAAAAAGGAAGAAGAAAACCAAATTACCAGTATAAAAAATGAAGAGGGTGAATTCACCACCAATGAAAAGAAAATTAAAACAATAATTAGGAATTATTTTGCCCAACTGTATACCCATAAATTTGACAATCTTAGTGAAATGGATAAATATTTGCAAAAATATAAATTGCCCAGATTAATAGAAGAGGAAGCAAAATACTTAAATAGCTCCATGTCAGAAAAAGAAATTGAACAAGCCATCAATGAAGTCCCTAGGAAAAAATCTCAGGGGCTAGAATGCAGCGGTTCTCAACCTGTGGGTTATGTTCAATTTAAATACATCCAGCATATGAGATATTTACATCATGATTCATAACAGTAGTAAAATTACAGTTATTAAGTAGCAACAAAAATAATTATGGTTGGGGGTCACCACAACATGAGGAACTGTATTAAAGGGTCACGGCATTAGGAAGGTTGAGAACCACTGGGCTAGATGGATTTACGAGTCAATTTTATTAAACAATTAAATGACAATTTATTCAGATACTAGATGAACTGTTTTGGGAAAATTGATAAAGGAGTCCTACAAAATTCTTTTTATGATACAAAATATGGTACTGATATCTAAAGCGGGAAGAGTCAAAACAGGAAGAAAATTGTAGGCCAATTTCTTTAATGAATATAGATGCAAAAATTTTAAATAAAATATTAACAAAAAGATTGCAGCAATATTTTCACATCCAAATAAAGATCTATGGAGACTGAATGCAGAGTGAAGAAGAATAATTTCTTTTTTGTTTGTTTTTCTTTCTCTCTTATGATTCCTTACATTCATTCCAATTCTTATGCACGACATGATTAATATGAAATATTTAATAGGAACGTATATGTAGAGTTTGTTTCAGATTGAATGCCATCTTGGGGAGGGCAAAGAGGAGGAAGGTGGAGAAAATTTAAAACTTATGGAAGTGAATGTTGAAAACAAAAAATAAATAAATTAACTTAAAAGAAAAAATCTTTAGTAAAAATAAGCAACAAATTGACTGTGTCTGATAACCCATACAAGATTCTGTGCCAAAATTCTCCCACATCCTTAATGAAAGGAAATAGATACCTTTTCTTATCTTTTTAAAAATTATTTTATTTTCAATTCATGGAACAACGCAAGCAAACCTATCTTATCTCTCTTCTTAGAGACATCTTTGCTCATTATAGTTCTTCAGTGTTCTATTTCAATTAAGGAAAAAAAATAAGTTCTTTCCATTTATATTAGTGTAATCATGCATATTGTTTGTCTAGTTCTACTTACTTCACACTGAATCAGTTCATGCCAGTCTTCTCATGTGTCTCATATTTATTACATTCATATTAAAATATGATCCCCTTGATGATAGGGACTGTTTTATTTTAGTCCTTTTATCCTGGCCCAGACAAAAGAATGCAGTATGTGGCACACAGTATATGCTTAATAAATACTTGTTTATTAATTGATGTACCACAGTTTGTTTAGTCATTCTCTAATTGGTGAGTTTGTGATGGTCTTTTCCATTTTTCCCTCAGGAAACCATTATCAACACACTCTCCCACCTTTTCCCCATGAAGACTTATTATATAAAGTCTCACACTAATGTGATAGCTTTGGGTAGAGAACTGACTGCCTATTAAGCCAGAAAAGCATATCTGTTGAGAGTAAATTTATCACTGTTTCTTCCTGCTAGGACATTTATTTTAAAGTTTTGTATAGCTGTGTAATGAGAAGTTTGCCCCCTGTTAAGTTGATTTAAAATATCAATGAGTAGGTAAGGGAGACATTTTGGAAGACTATTAGCCCTAGAAGCTGCTGAAATTACATTATGGGGGTCATTGCTTATTCTTTGTATATTACTGAGAATGAAGGCAATCTGTAGGTCCTTAGTGTCTTCCATCTGAGAATGTAAAGAAGTATAGAGATCTGACTTCTATGTGGAGAATAATAGCCCCAATCTTGTTTTCTAGTATTTCGTATGTTTCCCTACTCCAATCAGAGCAAGATCAGAATAGAGGAAAGATTTATTGTATCTGAGCCAGAGCCTGAGCCTTGGCCCTAAAACTATACAAAAGCAAGTATAAAAATGAGTAGCTCTGACTGGTAGGAAGGGAGAGACTCCTACTGTTCCCTAAGCCTTTTTGCTTTTTTTTTTTAATTTTCCTAGAGAACTTAGCAGTTATGAGGGCAGCTTTGTCTAGCTTTAGCTGATTATTCAGCCTATTGTGCTGTCATTCAGGCCTATGGATTTATATTTTATAATTAGCACAGGTATAGATATTAATATAAATGTAAATATAGTTATAGATATATACATTTAATTTATGTATATATAGTACATTGATTATAGATATAATGTTTTGTACAAATTCCCATTAATTCTGCAATGAACAGAGGAAAGTGCATTTTCTCATATTTCACAATTGTGTATATATATGTATATATATATATTTCACAGATATATATATATATATATATAGATATATAGATAGATAGATAGATAACATGCATGTATGTGTGTATGTATATGCACAAACTTACCTGTGCTTTTTATGTGGTTGCTTGGCAATTATTGGTGCTTTTTCTTACTCCATTATTTGATAATAGAATTCTCAAGAATAAGTTTCCTTTTTATCTAGGTGGGACCATCAGATACCGTTGGCAAATTTGCCAGCCAGCTTAGTCAAAATGTTTTTGAGTACCATTTTTCTGCGCTGATTTGATTAACTTACTGGTTCTTTGATTATGTTTTAGACACATCTTGTGTTTTCTTCTATTTAGTAGGGCACCTAGGTCTTCTATGCATGCAGTGGGCTTCAATTAATAGTATTGTCTGATCAGTGACACCTTCTGTGAGAAAGGGATTAAATGTAATGAACTCTTCTTTATGGTCCCATTTATTTAAGACTGTCGGGTCCAACTTCAGCTTGGGTGGAATTTGATTTCTAGATATAGGGTCAGGTCAGTTCTCCCTCCAACTTATCTTGCCCACTTACCTATTTTTTGTCTCCATTTTCTTGCTCAAAAAAAACAAAAAAACAAAAACAAAAAAACAACAACAAGGTTGCTTTTGACAGTTGTTATCCATGGATTGTCTAGTATGTATTCTTCCCTCTGTCACTATATCAAGAGGTCACATAGACTTCTAGACCATCTGGAAAAGCCTATTTTGTTATGAATTCTTCTTCTCTTGATGCACTTTTGACAGGATGTGAAAAAATTATGTCTGACTCTCAAAGGCTTACAGTTTATTTTGTACTGGGTCTAAAAAAGTTCCTTATACTGCCTTAGGAAGAATAAATGTTATGTTTTTGAGAGATGAAGGTAGATGCTCCCATTTTCTCCTGGGAACACAAAGAAGAAAAGAATCCTACTCCCCATTCAGCCACTCAGGTTTTTTCTATGCCTAGAGTTATGCCTCAGGGAAAGGAAGAATGAGCTGGAAATCACAGAGAGCCAAATTCCCAGCTGTACAGTGATGCTGACCCTCTGCATACATGTTGTAATGAACTGACAACAGGATATTATATTACACAGAAAGAAGCAAGCATTGTATTCAGTACTTGCCAAGATGAACATAGTCATTAGTCTTTCCTGGATCCAAAGTCTGCTCCATAGTGAAATGCCATCTTCTCTTCCAAGGGTAGATAACAGTGCACAAACATTTAATAGATCCATGACTTACTGGAATTCAGGAAGAAATTAAGGATATACACCCACAGACCACAATTAGAGTAAGAATTGGCTTTGGGGTTCCCTGATAGGGACTTTTCTAATTATTCACATAAAGTATGTCATTTCAGAATTTGTGCAATGCCATTCTGGTGAAAAGCACACACACAAAAAAAAGACTCTGGGAAAAATAATCCATCAAACAGCAAGCTTTTACTATGCATCTACTATGTGCTAAGCACATCCTTTTTTCAGCTTTGTGACTTTACACTTTAGGAAATCCATTTCCAGGGTGCTTGCTATCTTGGATCTCTCAATGTAGATATTATGGGGCCATCTTAAATTCACAGTCAAAAGCTATCTTTGATGTCCATCTTTTTATCCCAAACACTCCCCTCTTACTAATATTCCTGTTACAGTATCTCATTCATCAGTTTTCATTTGGAACCTAAGTGTCATCTTCAACTCTTCCTTCCCATTCAGCTCATATGTCCAATATTTTGCCAAATCCAGATGATTCTATTTTTGTAACATGTTTCACATATGTCCTTTTCTCTTCATTGACACAGACACTACCCATGTCCAGGTTCTCATTACTTCATTATTCCTGGACTACTCTAATAGCCTCCTGATTGCTCTTTCTGTTTCAAGTCTCTTCTTACTCCAGACAATCCTCCACTCAGCTGTCAAAGCGATCTTTGTAAAATACAGGTCTGATCATATCATCCCCTGTTTAATAAACTCTGGTGGTTCTCTATGACTTCAAGGTTCAGATATAAAACCCATTGTTTTGCTTTAAAGCCCTCCACACCCTGGTTGTTTCTTATGTTTCCTGATATCTTACATCTTACTTACTTCTTTTACCATCCTGTGTGATCCAGTGACATTGCCCTTTCTGTTCCTCCTCAGATGCTTTGTCTCTTGACCAAATTTTCATTAACTGTACCTCATGATTGAATTTTCTCTATATGTATCTCAACCTTCTGACTTCCTTGGATTCCTTCAGCTGAAAACCTAACTTTCTTGATTCCCTTAATGCTAGCATCTTCCCTCTCTGGATTATCTCCAAGTTATCTTGAACATATCTTGTACGTACACAGTTGTTTACTTGTTATCTCCTTCACTGGCCTGTTAACTCCTTGAGAGCAGGGTTTCTCTTTTGCTTTTCTTCATATCCATAGAATCTAGCATATAGCCAAGCATATAGTAGGAGCTACTCCCATGTTAATTTTTCCTCACACATGACTCTACTTCCCAACTCCAGTCCCTTTAACTGTTTCCTTTTCTGGGATTCTGTCCATTATTCCATCTTCGAGTCAACTTGGCTTTTTTCAGTTTTCTGCTCAAATTCTGCCTTGTGCAAGAGTGTTTTCCCAGTCCCCTTCAATACTAATGCCTAACTTCTGAAATGCCTTTAATATATACTTAAAATGAATATTAGGTATAATAGATATAAAATGAACTGGATGAGTTAGTATCACACACACATATGCGCACACATGTGTGTGTATGTATTGCATGCATATGTATATATACATACAAATGTGTATATGCCTGTATACATGCATATATATCTACATCTATCTATACATTGAATGAACCAATCTCTTCTCATAAACAGCCTACATTCCAACGAGGAATTCAGTAAGTACACATGTAAATATAAAGAGAATAAATACAAAGTAGCAAAATACAAATTAGTTTGGTACCAGTGCACTAGCAATTAGGAGTTAAAATTTTTAATTACCACTCTATCGCTTACTATTATATTAATAATGAGGAGGAAGGGGAGGGGAGGGAGATCATAATATAATAGTGGAATAACACAAATAATAAATGTCTGATGCCAAATTTGAACTCAGTTTTCTATTCACCATACCACCTAGATAACTATTTAATGTGCTGAGTATATTAATTTCTAAGCCTTCAGATACTTAGAAACATAATCCAAATCTTATTGCTTAATTGAAAGAAATAAAACCCCAATAATTTTTTGTTTATTACTACACATAGAGATATAAAATGAACTGGATGAGTAATTATCACAAATATAGTGATTGCACAAGGTATACAAATGTGGCATACTTTCCAGGAGTATGATGAATCTGTATTTCATAATTTTTCCTGCATTTAAATTAGCAGCAGGAACATTATAATGACATTACTTTCATTCCATTCTCCAAATTATTTTCAAGAAAAGGCTAAAAATGAAAAAAAAAAAGTATCAAAGTATCTCCATGCTTAAGGTTTTTCTTCCTTAAATGAGTGTTTTTGAAAAACAACAAAACTCATGGAGCATGTTTCTGGAACACAGCTTTCAAAAAGTTAATGGGCCAATATTCATCTAATTTTCAGACACAATTTCTATATAAAAATGATTCAAACAATGAAATTTACTGAGATCTGTTATTTAGAGTCATTATTGAATTATATTTCAACCAGAATATATGTCTTTCCCCTATATAGACCTGAGATGAATATATTATTGCAGCAACCTGGTGTAGTAGAAAGTGTTCTTTGCTCAGATTCAGAGAAATTTAGTTCAAATCCTAATAGTAAAAATCACTTAGCCTCTCTGAGACTTATTTTCTCTAATTTATAAAACTGGGATATAAAGCTTTCACTATGTTTCTCAAAAGATTGTTATAAGAAAAATGCTTCAACAACTTTCAAGTGTTGTTTAAACATGGGCAATCACAATATTTAGCTTCTATCTGCTCCTAAGAGCCACCTTTGTGTATTACTTGGATAAGGGAATTTTTAGTCTTTAATTTTTTCCCATTTTAGCCTTGATTTTAGACTTTTCTAATATATTAGATGCTCCTTAGCCTTAGCCCAAAAGTATTTTCCAGGGTATATCTCTAAGCTCTTTGATTACCTGTAAGCCTTTTCTTTAGAAGGCAACTGCCTTCCTTTGTGTCACCATGTTTGATGAGAAGAAAAAACAAATATTCTTTACAACAATTTGTGAAGTAGCGAATAGAGTTGACATCCATTTAGCATATTCTGAATGTTGCCCATTCTACCACCCTCCCAAGAAGCTAAAATTGTAAAAGATATTTTTGTGCTCCTCAAGGGCTCTTTGCTTTGGCCTTCTTTCATGTTATTTTTAATGAATTCCAAGAATAAATGATATGGAATATTGAAGTTGGAGAAATGCAGGAATGGAGAGTGTATTGAATTTTTAAATACAGTGGAAATAGTTGGATTTCCTCCTCCCATCTCGTAGAGAAATGAGAATAACTTAATAAGAATAATACTTTATAATATAACATTTTTGTATTTTGATACTTTTATATATCTGTGAACTGTTTACTTGGTAATTCCCTCCACTATTGCAGACTTCAACTCATCCTTGTCTTTTTTGCCATATATATATATGTCTCGTCAGTGAATTAAAACAAATTTTCTTTTTTTCTTTATTTAGTAATTTATTTTTCCCAGTTACATAGAAAAACAATTTTTAGCATTCGTTTTTAAAACTTTGAGTTCCAAATTCTCTTTCTTCCTCCCTCTCCACACCATTCCCCTCCCCAAATAGAGAAGACAAACAATTTTATATAGGTTATACATATGTAGTCATGAAAAACATTTCCATAATAATCATATTGTGAAAGAAAACATAAACCAAAAAATCCAACCAAACAACAAAACAAAACTCATAAAAAATAAAATTTAAAAAAGTATGCTTCAATCTTTATTCAGACACCATCAGTTCTTTCTCTGGGAATGGACAGCATTTTTGATTATAAGTCCTTCAGAGTTGTCTTAAATAATTGTATTCCTGAAAATATTTAAGTCATTTACAACTGATCATTGCACAATATCATTGTTATTTTGTACACAGTACACTGCACATTGCATCAGCCATGAAAGTCTTTCCAGGTTTTTCTGAGAGCATCCTTCTCATCATTTCTTGTAGCACAATAGTATTCCATCACAATCACACAGCAAAACTGGTTCAGCTATTCCCCAGTTGATGGTCTTTTATATTGCCAATGTGATGATACCCATAGCAGCTGCTATGAATACACAAATATATTTCCAGGGTTGAATTTAAAAAGATAGATAGATAGATAGATAGATAGATAGATAGATAGATAGAAAGATAGATAGATAGAAAGAAAGATAGATATAGAGACACACACATACACACATATCAATAGTTGTAAATTTCCATATTATATAAAAAGATCAATATGTACAATGATGCAACCAATTCCTCAAGTGTCATACTAACCTTAAATACTGAATAAGTAACAAATAACTCACTTGAAAAAAAAAAGAAATTGAAGCTATAGAATTTGATGACCTGAGTGAGAAAGTACTGAGAAAGAAGAACTGACTTGTAAGTCTTGAAGAATGCCTGAATGCTGCAGTGGGGGGGGGGGAGAGTAAGAGGAGGAATGAAATAAAAGACAGGGGGAAAAAAGGAGCTTTTTGAAATGTAGAAAAAGACAAACCTGATATTCATTTTCTTAAGCTAAGGCAAAGAGAATTTTAAGAAGGTAGTCATCGATACTATTGGGCAATTCAGAAATTTCATGATGGATGAAGAAAAAGAGGGCATTGACTCTAGTATTTTAAGAAGGGATTGGTGATGCTTGAACATGCAACTTCAGGAGAAGGCTGGGCCAAAAGCTATACTGGAAGAGGATGAATATATAGTGATCTATATGAAGTGGAGGAGGAAACAGATTGTCACGCAGACAATGACAAACAATAAAAACTCTTTGATTGGAATGTTCACAAGTGTAGGTGACTATTTGGATAGACCTTTCATACTTTATAAAATGGATTATAGTATGGCCCTTGCCACTGGCATCTTAGTGAATTATAGAACTTGAACAGAAGCCTAAATATGCTCATTTTAAGATAGCATGTAAATAGTTACTTGCTATATAGTTATATAGCACTATATTGCTTAGTCATCAATTCGATTTATAAGTAACTGCCCCAAAGGGTGAATAATATCTGCGAATTTGAAATTTCATTCACTGGGGAGGCTAGGTAGTGCAGGGAATAGAGCACCGGCCCTGGAGTCTGGAGGACCTGTGTTCAAATTCGGATTCAGACACTTAAACTTTAACTAGCTCTGTGACCTCTGTCAAGTCACTTAACCCCAATTGCCCTGCCTTCCCCCCCTCTAAATAGCAAAAGAAAAAGAAAAGAAAGAAATTTCATTTATTTACCAGATAATCAGATAGAGGACAGATCTATTTAGCTTTCTGCTTAATGTGGAAGAATTTTCTTATATTAGTTAAAATCACAATGGAGTCAATGGACTTCATCAAGCCTGAAAATGAACATGAGCAAAGATTGGGGGGGAAAGCAGCTATTGCTGCACATTGCTTAAGGTAGCCTCCCACATTTTACCTTTCTCCCTCCAGGACAGGCCTGCAATCTGAGTGCTTTTGGAAAAAAGATTGTTAGCTGTATTTCACTATATTTGCTCCTTTTGTAATCCTATGCATTTCAATTTATGTATTTAAATATATTATTCTGAGAAAAGGTGTAAATGCTTCATCAGACTTCCAAAGAGGACCGAGAAGTAAGAACAAACAAAAAAGGTAACAACCTCTGCTTTAAGCAAACCAATCTAACACACTATCCATGGCCAGGATAATTCTAATTCTACTATCTAAGACATCATGCGATTCAGTGGAATGATTTGCTATTGCCTCTGACTCTCCTACCTCTATCTCCACAAACTTTAATCCCACTATCTCTTCTATAAGATACACATACTCTCATCACCCAGATGCATGTAGACCCGTTCTCTAAGAATTACAACTTCTAATAACTCTCTCCTATCCCTACCTCCCACAAACTACTCAATAAATGTTTTTGTTTGTTCATTAGTGATAAATCAAACTGAATTTTAATTTTGGCAGAGGTACATTCTTCTAAGGTACAAAATTTCTGATGATGACTTTCTGATATAAAGTAGGCTTTCAGTATTTAATGTACAGATCATTGACTTAAAGCTAGATTCATTATAATTTACTGGCAGTCCTGATAGTGCTAGGCAATATAAAAAAGAAAGATTAGCTCCATTAAGTGCACGTCTGTTGCATCTTGGGTATTCTCTCTACCCTGGTATTGCTTCTTTAACTGATAATAATAGAGAGCAACTTGATGACATTTCCCCTAATTTTATTTTAGCATTTGGAAAATGATGTATTTCAGGGCTCACTAATGTTAAGGATCAGCTTATGACCCAGAATAGAGTATTTGGGAGCTGCAAAAAGTCAATTTTGACTTAACATCAAGCCAAAATCCTTAGCTCAGAGTTTCTCCAAATGCAAGTTGACATTTGTCGGATTGTTTGGGGGCTTTGTGAAGCAATTAAGAGCTCACTTGTACATCAAATGAGCTGCCAAACTTCCTTCCAATTCCAATGTACAGAAAAAGCCCATTTGGCTTCAAGAGTTTATAAAGAAGGTGTTTAGAATATGTTCCTATCCAGGATGGACCTTTATTGTAAGAGTATTAAGTGGATATATACAAAGGAAGATTTTGAAGGCAGTAACATAACTCATTGTGCAAAAAAAAAAAATGTTTGTTGATATACACCCTGATGTCTAAGATTCCTTTGTTGGGGATAAAAGCACTCATGGTACAGATAAGAATTGAATTAAAACACTCTTTGCAAAAGTAAACAATTGAGGTTATAATAATGTGCAAATGAACTGGTCATATGTATATTTGGATATTAGGTATAGTGGTGCATACCTATAATCCTTGTTACCAGGGAGGCTAACTCTAGTAGACCTCTTGAGCTTGGGAGTTCTGAGGTGTAGTGAACTAAGCTAATTAAGCATTTGAACTAAATCTGGCACAAAAATGGTGATCTCTTAGAAGCAGAGGACGACCAGGTTGCCTAAGAAGTAGTAAACCAGCCTAGGTCAGAACTAGGGCAAGATTAACCCAAAGCTAATGGCTAATAGACACAATTGGCAATATTATTAGGGGAGGAAGAAGTTGGTATAGAACTGAAATACTTTACTGAGCAATCAAGATGGGGAAGAGAGAGGATTGCAGCTAGAGCTGAAGTGTTGGTCTGGGAAAGAACTAAAGGATGGAACAATGAGAGATTGTGGTGAAAAACAGAATTAAGGTTTGCAAGTCAGATGGGGAGATGGAATGATAGCAGATTATGATCAGATAAAAAAGTCAGAGTTTAAAACATGTAAGTAGAACACTTGAAGCTAATGGCCTCAAGATCAAGGGCATGGCCGTTTCTGTGTAATTGAGTGGGATATAGTGGAGAAATAAGTCATGAAAAATGAGTAAATGCAAGAACTGGGAAGTTATGGTGCTTGAGAAAACAATATGTATGTTGGAGTCTCCTAGCATGAGGGAAAGAGGTAGGAAGGAGATTAAAGTCTATGACCCAAGGACTGAATATTTTCAGGAATGAAAGAATGTTCTGGAGATCAGAAAGTAAGTTATCAGAAGTTGTTGGTTATAAAAGAGAACCACAAAGAATGAGCAACATTTCTGTATAATAACAAAATACAAGAACTAATTATGTGAAGGGAATTCCCATTGCTAATCACTACAAAATGAATTAAAATACTAAGGCACCAATTTAACAAAGCACACACAATACATGTGTAGATTCAGTTGTACACTGTTTCTTACAGAAATAAAAAACAAATTTAACAGCTCAAGGGATATTGAATATTTACAGTTGGGTCATGCCAATATAACAGAATGATAATAAAACAATCCATAATTTATAATTTTAATTACATACTAGCAAATTTATCAAAGGGTTATTTCATGAAACTTGATTAATAGTACCAGAATTAACTTGCAGAAACATGCACATACACATAATATCAAAGGAAATTAGGGGGGTAGTTCAGGATAAAGGTAAATAACATTCACTGATATCAAACTAGAAAATAAAGGAGTAGTCATCAAAACTATTTGCTATTGTTTAAAAAATAAAGAAGGTGATCAATGGGAGAAAAAGGGAGAATCAGAAACAGTGCAGCTTAATAACCCAGCTGGTTATATGAACAAGCAAACATAAATTACTTAAGAAATTATTCAACTTTATTTTTAAAAAAACTGTATGGCAAAAATTAGACTTAGATGAATATCTTATACCATGTTCAGTAATACATTATATCTATCTATCTATCTATCTATCTATCTATCTATATGAATATATTTATATAACCTTAATATCAAAGATCATGCTTTTAAGAAAAATTAATTAAAGTAGATTGTATACCTTTAACAGCTATGTGTGGGAAAATATATTCTTTTTTTAATAAACTTTTTTTTTGTTTTTTAGTTTATATCTTTAATTTCCACAAGATTTTGAGTTACAACTTTTCTCCCCATCTTTCCCTTACCCACCACCCCAAGACAGCAATTGCACTGTATGCCCCCTCCCCCAATCTGCTCTTTCTTATATCCTCCCCCATCACCCCTCTGACTTTCTGGTAGGGCAAGATGAATCTCCCTATCCCAGTGCCTGTATCTCTAATCACCCAGTTGCATGTAAATTATAATAATAATAATGATAATATATATATATATATATATTTAACATTTTATTTTAGAACTTTAAATTCTAGATTATTTCCCTTTCTCCCTCATCACCCACCCTCACTGGAAAGACATGCAATTCAATAGAGGCCGTACATGTGTAGTTACACACAACATCTCCACAATGGATATATTGTGAAAGATTGGCTATATTTCCCTCCTTCCTATCCCACCCCCCACTTGTTCTATACTCTACTTTGTCCCTGTCCCTTTACAGAAGTGTGTGCTTCTAAGAAACCTCCCCTCCAACATGATCTCCCCTCCATCATTCCTCTCTCATCCCCTTCCTCCCTACTTTCCTGTAGGGCAAGATACCCAATTTGGACAGTATGTCAATCATTTCCTTAGCCAAATTCAATGAGAGTAAGGTTGACCCATTTGCTTGTGCCTTCCTGTTTTTCCCCTCCACTGTAATAGTTATCCCTTGCCTCTTCTATATGAGATGATTAACCCCATTCTGTCTCTCCCTGCCTCCTCTCATTCTATTCCTCTACCACCTCTCAATTTCACCTTTTAAAATATCATCCCTTTCTATTCAATTGATCCTGTACCCTCTGTCTATGTACACATATATACATACACTCACATATGTATTCATAGGCATATATATCCTCCTATATACACATATGTGTATCCATACATGTATACACATATATACATATATGTGTGTGTATATATGTGTGTGTGTGTGTATATGTACATATATATACACACAGTTATATTCCCTTAACCTATCCTCATACTGAGAAAAGTTTCATAAGTTACAATTATTGTATTTCCATGTTGGCATGTAAATAGTTCAACTTTGATAAGTTCCTTATGATTTCTTTTCCAGGTTTACTTTCTCATGTTTCTTGCATTTGCATGTCAAATTTTCTATTTAGTTCTGTGTTTTTCATCAAGAATGCTTGAAAATCCTCCACCTCATTGAATGACCATATTTTCCCCTGAAACACTATACTTAATTTTGCTGAGTAGATGATTCTTGGTTTTAATCCTAGCTCTCTTGATCTCCAGAATATCATATTCCAGACCCTTCAATCCCTTAATGAAGGAACTGCTAGATCCTGGGTTATCCTGATTGTGTTTCAACAGTATTCCAATTGTTTCTTTTTAGCAACTTGTAATGTTTTCTCCTTGATCTGGGAACTTTGTAACCTTGATATAAAGTTCCTAGAAGTTTTCTTTTTGAGATCTTTTTCAAGAGGTGATTGGTGAATTCTTTCAAGTTCTATTTTGCCCTCTGGTTCTAAGATATCAGGGCAATTTTCCTTGAGAATTTCTTGAAGGATGATTTCTAGGTTCTTTTTTCATCATGGCTTTCAGGTAGTCCAATAATTTTTAAATGATCTCTCCTGGATCTATTTTCCAAGTCAGTGTTTTTTTTCTTTTTTTTTTTAAGTTTTATTTATTTTACTTACATTATTCATTTCCACGAGATTTTGAGTTACAAATTTTCTCCCCATCTTTCCCCTACCCACCACCCCAAAACAGCCATCCCATTATATAACCCCTCCCCCAATCTATTCTCTCCTATGTCCTCCCCTGTCACCCCTCTGACTTTCCAGTAGGGCAGGATGGATCTCCCTACTACAGTGCCTGTGTATCTTAAGTCCAAGTTGGATGTAGTTAATAATAATAATAACAATAATAATTGTATACACATATACATATATATTTTTAACATTTGATTATAGAACTTTAATTTCTAGATTCTTTCTCTTCCTCCCTCGTCACCCACGCGCACTGGAAGGACAAGCAATTAAATACAGGCTGTACATGTGTAATTATGCAGAACCTCTCCACAGTGGGCATATTGTGAGACACTGATTATATGTCCCTCTTTCGTATCCC
>CM053589.1:65785574-65809463 GCA_028646515.1 Pseudochirops corinnae | reverse complement strand
GCACAGATTGTGTATATTTGTTTGTGCTGCTGCAATGCCATGTAGGAGCAGCTTTCCAAAAGAATGCTACCAGGAACAGCTTTTAAGATTCTGATTATACAGTATAGTAAACACTCTATTTATTCCATAATGAATCAAAGCAAAACATTCACAGAAACTCAAGGTACAGCATTCATAATATTACACCTTATCAAAGAAAATCACAATATAGTATTCACAACAGCTTGTCATTAAAATGGCCACATAGTTTTCACCACAGTGGTCACAATATTTAGAACAAAGAATAATCATCTGGTATCCCTAAGGAGGTTTGCCTCCTTACTCAGTCATTCAGTCATGTCAGTACAATAGTCAGTCTTCCACTCATGGGACAACTAAGTTAACTCAATCAGAATTTATTCAGCAATCGATCATTAAGTATCATTAACCACTAAGTACAATCACTTGAAATTACACAAACCCTCCACCCCTAGGTCACTAGTAAACCACGTTACATCACAGCATTCAATACCCAAGGAGAGGTTTTTATTCTTCTTCTTGACCCAAGGCAAATTTTTAGCAATCTGTTCCTGGAGAGACAAAGCTTAACAATATTCATTGCCAGTGTCCTTATTAATTCACTCTCTGCCTGCAGAACAGTCTCAGGACCCCTGAAAACAATAGCAAGAAAATCCTTCTTCAGGGCTTCTGAGCCAACAGCAAGGTTCCAGGACCTCTGCAACAACAGCACTGTCCTTCACCAGCAGATGAGTCTGGCAAAACAACATCAGAACAGACAGGATACTGTCACCACAACTATGCTTCTTCAGTCTGTCAGTGGTTCGACTGGCCCTAGGACCCAGAAGAAATCTCAGTTGGCTCCTGGAATCAAAATCACTCCTCCCAGGTTTTCAAAACCGAGCAATTGTTTTCTCCAGTCTAGATGGGGCTTTCCTCTTCAGCCGTCCTGGTGGCAGCAATTTCAGTCTCCATGATTCTTGTCCAAAGAAAATTCGGACTCAATTCTTAGTCCAGCAGTAGCAGCCCAAGCTTCAGATGCTGCTGAGAGAAACTCTCTCTCTCTCTCTCCCCAGAAGAACAGCTTCTGCCATCAGGTTCTTGTAAGAAGAAATTCTAACTGTGCTTTTCTTATATACACACAAAATTGTGTGTATAGAAGAAGTATGTTCTTTTGTTAGAAGAATTCTGTGGAATTGTTCTTTTCTGTCCATTCTTCTCAAAGAGGACCATGGGATCAGGAAAGCAATGGCATGACTTCCAAGTGAGTTGGATTTAAGGGAGGAGGCTCTGAGGAGAAGAGAGGAGATTGGAAAAGAGAGGAGAGGAGAGAAGAGGAGAGGAGAGAAGAGGAAAAGGGAGGAGTGGAGAGGAGAGGAGAGGACAGGAGAAGACAGGAGAAGGGAAAAGAGAAAGGGAAGGGAAGGGAGAGGAAGAAAAAGGAAGAGAAACTGAAAGAAGGAAGAAAAGGAAAAGGGAAAAGGAAAGGAGGGAGGAGCTTCATTGCTCAACTGGGACTGGTCAGTTGGGTCCCCAGTGGGGCAATCCATACACAGGTTGTTGTTTGCCCTTCATTTTCTTTTTTTCCCAGCCACCCTGAGACAGCAAGCATACTGATTACTCCTTCCCCCAGTCTTCCCTCTCTTATACCTCTCCATCTCCCACTTACTTCCTTTCCTCTTACTTTCCTGTAGGGCAAGATGGATTTCTATCCCCCATTGGCTGATATTTTATTTCCTAGTTGCATATGGAAACAATTTTTTTAACATTTGTTTTTAAAACTTTGAGTTCCAGATTCTCTCCCTTCTTCCCTCCTCACCCACATCCATTGAGAAGATAAGCAATTGAATACAGGTTATACATGTGTAGTTATGCAAAACATTTCCATAGTAGTCATGTTGCAAAAGACTAACTATATTTCTCTCCATTCTGTACCACCCTCCATTCATTCTATTTTCTCCTTTGACCCTGTCCCTTTTCAAAAGTGTTTGCTTCGGATTGCTTCCCCCCCCAATCTGCCCTTCCTTCCATCCTCTCCCCCTCTTATACTCTTTCCCCCTATTTTCCTGTAGGGTAAGAAACCTAATTTATTTTGTGTATTATTCCTTCCTTAAGCCAAATCCAGTGAAAGTAAAGATGACTCATTCCCTTTCACCTCCCTGCTCTTCCTCTCTATTTTAACAGCTTTCTCTTGCCTTTTTTACATGAGATAATTTACCCTACTCTATCTCTCCCTTTCTCCTCCCAATATATTCCTCTTTCACCTCTTAATTTTGTTTTTTCTGTATTATCTCTTCATATTCAACTGATTCTATGCCCTCTGTCAATGTATACATATTCACACATGTATACAAACACACACATATATAATGTTCATAGATTGATACATAGATAAACAGATAGATATAGATGTAGATATTCCCTTCAACTGTCCTAATGCTGAGAAAATTATCATGAGTTATAAATGTCATCTCTCCATGTAGGAATGCATACAGATGAACTTTAATAAGTTCCTTATGATTTATACTTTCTATTTTCCTTTTCATGCTTCTTTTGGTTCTTGTGTTGAAAGCCAAATTTTCTGTTCAGCTCTGGTATTTTTTCATTGAAGATGCTTGAAAGTGGGGAACTAGGTGGCACAGCGAACAAAGCACTGGCCCTGGAGTCAGGAGGCCTTGAGTTTAAATATGGCCTCAGACAGTTGACACTTAATATCTGTGTGACCTTGGGCAAGTCACTTAACCCCAATTGCCCTGCCTTCCCCCTCCAAAAAGATGAAAAAAAAAGAATGCTCTGTTTCATGGAATATCCATATTTTCCCCTGAAGTATTACCCTCAGTTATACTGGGTAAGTGATTCTTGGTTTTAATCCTAGCCACTTTGACCTCCAGAATATTATATTCCAAGCCCTTCAGTCCCTTAGTAGAAGCTACTAGATCTTGTTTTATCCTGATTGTATTTCCACAATATTCAAATTGTTTCTCTTTGACTGCTTTTTGTATTTTCTCTTTGACCTGGGAACTTTGGAATTTGTTTATAATATTCCTGGGAGTTTTCTTTTTAGGATCTTTTTCAAAAGGTAATTGGTGAATTCTTCTAAGTTCTATTTTACCCTCTAATTCTAGAATATCAGGGCAGTTTTCCTTGACAATGTCTTGAAAGGTGGTATCTAGGCTCTATTTTTGATCATGGCTTTCAGGCAGTCCACTCATTTTTAAATTATGTCTCCTGGATCTATTTTCCAGGTCAGTGGTTTTTCCAATAAGATATTTTACATTGACTTCTATTTTTTTATTCTTTTGGATATGTTTTATAATGTCTTGATTTCTCATAAAGTCATTACCTGCCGTTTGTTTCATTCTAAATTCTGAAGGAATTATTTTCTTCAGGAAGCTTTTGGACCTCCCTTTCCATCTGGCCAATTCAACTTTTAAAGGCATTCTTCTCCTCATTGGCTTTTGGGACTTCTTTTGTCATTTGAGTTAGTTTATTTTTAAAGGTGTTATTTTATTCAGTATTTTTTGGGTCTCCTTTAGCAAACCGTTGACTCATTTTTCATGATTTTCTTGTATCGCTCTCATTTCTCTTTCTAATTTTTCCTCTACTTCTCTTGATTTTCAAACTCCTTTTTGAGCTTCTCCATGGCCCTCAACCAATTCATATTTTTCTTGGAAGTTTTTGATGCAGGAGTTTTGACTTTGTTTGTCTCCTTTTGGTTTTATGTTTTGATCTTTGTCACCAAAGAATGATTCTATAATCTGATTTCTCTTCCTCTGTCTGCTCATTTTGCCAACCAATTCCTTGACTTGTGAGCTCTTTGCCATTATAAAACTCTCTTTCCAGAGTGTAGAGTACGGTGTCCAAAATTTCTGGGGTTTTGTGCAGCTCTTGTCAGAGCTACTTCTAGGCACCTGCCTCAGAACTGTGAGGAGGACTTGCTCTCCACAGCCAGCACAAGCTCTGTCATGCCAGCACTCTTATCCCAAGACTGACACCCAAGGCTGTGACCCAGATCCAAGCAGGCAAAGCAAGAGAATCCTGCCTCAGCACCAGCAAAGAGATTCCTGCAGTTGCCCAACAGCCAATGTGTCCCTCTACAATCTGTGGACCTGGAGCTCTGGAAGAAGTCACCCCACTTCTGCATTTGCTGCCGCTGCTGCCACCTTGGGTTCAGGAATCAGATGGCACTCTTCTCTCACCCAAGTCCAACAGAGTCTCCCCATTGATCTTTTACTTTGTCTTTGGTGTTTGTGTGTTGAGAAGTCTGGAAACCATCACAGCTGCCAGTGTTCAGTTCCCTGAGGTCTGCTTAGCTGGGTCTGTGCTGGCACAGCCCACATGGGATTGTGATCCACTGCCAGCCAAACCTTTCCTTTCAACTTGCCAGACTGACTTTAGCTGAAGGTGTATTTCACTCTGTCATTTTGTTGGCTGTGTAACTCTAAAATTTGTTTAGAGTCATTTTTACAGGTATTGGAGGTGGTTGGGCCGTAGCTCAAGCAAGTTTCTGCTTTTACTCAGCCATCTTGGCTCCACTCCCCTTGACCTTCATTCTCAAAGAAAACTATAACATCAGGAAGGTGATGCCATGACTTGTGAAGATTTAAGTGAGGGAGGGCTGTGCAAAGTCACCAGTGTCACTTTCTTCTCCATAATTATCTGGGTCCAGTGGCAAGATATCAATCAGGGCAATTAGAAATGGGCCCTGATGGAGTTGTGGGAAGATAGTAAGATTTGTGCATGGTCGGTGGAATTATGGATTTCAAAAAAAGCTATTTTGCAAAGTAATTTGGATTTATAAATATAAAAGTGACCAAAATATCTCTCTTCTTTGATATAGAAATTCCATTATTGGGTTTACACCTTAAAGAGGTATTGATGAGAAGAAAATCACCACATACACCAAATTTATAGCAGTACTCTTTACGTAATGGCAAAGTATTAAAAGCAAATTCTAATGGACTATTGCAGCGATGTAAGAAACAATGGATATATTGAAAGAGAGACGCATGAGTTTATGAGATTTGATGCAGAACACAATATGCAGATCCAGCAAAACAATATATGTAGTAGCTCAACAATGTAAATGGAAAGAATAACCACAAAATAACCAAAAGTGAATTTTATGAAATTACAAAGAAGCATGGCTCTGAAAGAAATATGAGAAGACAACAATTTACTCTTTTGATTAGATGATTCGTGAATATATTACATTCCATGTATTATCATTTTTAAATTTATTGCTCAGTTATGTGATTGTTTTTCTCTTTCCTTTTTTTTTTCCACTGTTAAACATCTTATTCTTTACCTGGGATGGCTCTCTTGGAGGGAAGAGGGCAAAGGATACTGAGAAAAAGTTAGTGATATTTTTAAAAAATCAATAAAATTTCATTTTAAAAAGAAAACATTACATGACATTGACATTTCCCAGTGACTTATTATCTATGTTTCATATTTACTTTCTTTCTCTAGGGCTCACAATACAAACAAAAGGCACAGTAGTTCAGAAAATTCCACTATCAATTGACCAACTGATTCTTAGTTTCTGGTCCCAAGTTGTTTTCTTTTTTTTTAGTGTTGAAAATTTTAGGCCTATCTATCCAGTTTAATTCACTGAATGTTAGAGCTAAAGGGATTTTTCTTGAATAGTAATATGAAACTCCTCTCTTTCCGGACAAATAAACTGAGTTCTAAAATTAAATGACTAAGTTTAATGACCAAGTTCACATAGTAAGTCAAACAACCCTGGGTTGCTCAGAGACTGAATCCAATCCTTTGATCTCTTTTGCTCCCTATATTGTTATAATTTGACTGTTTCTTGTCATTTCCATCAGAGGCTATGGAGAGCACAAAGGAGAGAGAAGTTAAAATAATTTGGTCTTGTTTATTGTTCACATCAGTGGGAAAGGGTTAAAAGGGAAAGGAGATTGATGTTATTGGCTAAAATGAAGTTTCAGAATTTCATTGGTATTTCACTTACTCCTGTTACCTTTGTCCCTGGTTATCATAGATAATTGAAAGAAGTAGCTTTTTCCTAAAAAGAAAATGAGGTTTGCACACAAACTTTTCTTCATTAAGAAGTAGTGAATAAAAGACTTTTGTGTTAAATAAAAAACAACAACAAAAAAGTAAAAGAAAGTACATTTGGAAGGAAGAAAAGTGGGAGAGAGAAAAGAGTACAAGAAATCAGAAAGCAGAAATTGTTATTCTGTATAATTATGTATATGAGGGCAAAAGGACTAAGAAGGGGGAAAACCAAGGAAAATAAAGACACACCTTGCTCATTTAACTAATTTACCAATGACTAGCCATAGTTTTTCCATTTTTGTCACTGTCTTTCCTGTTGCCACTCTGCTTAAATGTGTTTTCAAGTGTAGCTTGAAGAATGTGTTGTCTAAACATAATTTAGAATTCAAACAACATTTATCAAGTATCTATTCTGTGAGAGGCATCATGCACATGTACAAAGACATAAACAAAATAGTTTGTAATCTAAAGGGGCTTCTATTCTAATGGGAAGAATATGAGAAGAAAATAATATTCATTATAATTTGAGGAAAAACACAAAAAATTTAGGGTGATCAGGAAATGTTTGCCATTGGAAGAGAAGACTGAGCTGGATCTGGAGGCAAGATAAGAATAGTGGGAAGGACAAATGAATAAAAAGTATTTTCTAGGTTTAGAGGATAGCTTGTGCAAAATTATGACATGGAAGGATAGAATGCAATTCTGAAAGAATAAGTAGGTCAGTTTAGCTGGAGATATACATACATATATGCACGCACACATACATATGTGTACACAGATGTACATGCATGCCTATGCACATACACAAACATACAAATACACGTATGCATACACATGTAGGATGTATGTAAGTATATGTATGTTTATGTGTGTATATGTATATATGTGAGTATATGTGTACATTGTGTGCATGTATATATATGTATGTGTATGTTTATCTCTATATATGTGTATATATATGTATACACACAAATATAGCATTTAGCATTCTATTTTGTAGTCTGCAAAATTTGGAGAAGAAAAAAGGATATTACTTCTTTAAATAAGAAAAAAATATACAAGATTATAGGAAAATGTGTAAACTAGAACTCTATGGTTAAAGGAAGAAAGAAAAGATACAATTTAATAAGATTCTATCATCAATAGACATTTTTGAACCAACAAAGTCTCTCTCTTTCCTTTACTCTTCTACCTGAATCACTTTGTTGCTATACACAAGAACATTCTCTTTCCTCACCCAAACATTTAATAGCTAATGTCTTACACATTACATCAGTGGTCTTAGGAACTGAGACACCGCTCCTCTATCCATCTCCAGGCGGGTCCATCCACATGCAGATACTCCCACATACGAGCATTATAGAGTCGCAGCATTAGGAAGGTTGAGAACCACTGCATTTCATGAATACTCTTTGACAATGGGTGTAGGCAGTGTGGTGAACCTGTGGCTTCAAGACCACATGTGGCTTTCTAAGTCTTTGGATGTGGCTTTTTGACTGAGTCCAAGTTTTACAGAACAAGTGGCCTCAAGGCTGCAGGTTTCCCACCTCTGGTCTATACTTGATTGCTTTTCCCTGGTGCTGAATGAGTAATAGTCTGCATTTCTTACTTTGCTTTCTTTAAGACTATAGAAAAATGGGCTGTCATTGTAATAAAGGATTATCCAGAGAAGGGAATTTGTACTGGCCTGGGTTTCATATAGAATGTGTTCTAAATTTACTGAAATAGGAAAACTCACATTTCTGCTCATGAACTTCCACCCTCAATGCTCCTTTTGAGGTCTCCCATTCTCTTTCAGTAGTTTCTAGAGACTAGATTCATAATCTTACATAGACAATTCATGCTCTGGTCACAAATTTTATTTTTATGAAGAAAATTAATAAGAGGCTTGGTAAGAAACATTTGCTTTGCCTAATCACGTCAATCTTCTAGTCCCACTTTCTCTACATATTGAAAGGATTAGAAAAAGGAGTTACATGCCTGAAAGCCCCTTTCTAGGAGTCACTGACCTATGTCAACTGAGGATAAAGAAATACTGTAAGAGGCAAGTTGGTCCTCCTGTCTCACCAACAGTTATGGCCCTCAGAAACTATTAGTCTAGTTGTCCCAGAATTCATCTCAGCTCTAGTCTCAACTTGTCCCAGAAGCCTTGATTCACAGATTCAAATAATAAAGGAATCATAGAATTTGAGAGTTGGGATGGATCTCAGCAGCTATTTCGTCTAACACAAACATAAAAGGAATCCCTCCTGTAATGCCTTGCAAGTGATTATCCAGCCTTTGTGATTTAATGGGTTCTGTGGCTAACTGGTTTATTCCTTTCAGTCTGTCCCTTCTCTCTGATCTTTCTTTTTCTCCCATATTCCCAGCTGAATAGCAGAAAATCACATAATGTTCGAAGGAAATGGAGACTCAGAAATCTTGGGGAAAGTACACCAATAGATATTTTTTTTTCCCTAATGTCTTAGTTGTTCTACTGATCTATTTCCTGTAGTCAAAATTTTAGGAAAGGGGTGGTGCTATCAGAAATGCCTGTTCTATCTCCATCTCTGCATTTTACCCTATTTTGGTTATGTCTACACAACACTATAATATCCAGAAGAAATGTGTTAAATTTTATCAGCTATCTGTATGTTTTGCCATATGATGCCAAATACCTAGATATCTTTCAAAAAGAAAGAAACTGCTCTTATGGATGTGGAAAAAGCAAACAACTGAACATTGTGAAAACTCTAAAAGGTATCCATTAAATTAAACATGTTGATTTGTGGGTTCAATCTAATTCATTTTAGGTCCAGAGATGTGGGTACTGACAGAAGCTGCATCCAGGGGATTATCTTGCAATAAAGATGCATCTTTGCTTATTCACTGATCTCCTTTCATTATCTGCAGACTATCAGTGTTTGTGGTTGGGATGGGATTTTTACAGGAATGTTTACGCTGTTCCAGATGTGCAGTCTTTTGTGCAAGTTATTTACTTGTGTTGTGGGATTAGTTTGCTCACACTGTAGGTTATACACCTGGACTCCCCAAAGTCTTTTCAGGAAGAACTTCATTAGGATGAAGACCCTTAAATTCCCAATGGTCTCAAATGAAGACATAATGTCAGTGGATTAGATCCTTGTCAGAGACTGACTGTCTCCTGCTGATAAAAAAAGAGGGGAACCATTTATTCTCCAGGCAGGAGACATTGCTCCTCTGACAATATTCTATTATGATGTTATACCTAATGACTGAGATAATTTGATTTGATAAATGCAAATGCAGGAGATTGGCAGTTGTTACATTTTCCTTTCTTTTAAAAAGTTTATTCTTTAATTAAAGGAGATTTGGTCTTTGTGAATAGTGTCTAACAAACCCCATAATTTTGGAGATTATATGCCACTGTCCTGTGATCCTGCCACTAGGCTCTATCTTGCATCCTAAGAAAGTAGCCCTTGGAGACTGCCAACCCTTTCTGAATGTCTGTCAGTGTAATGTAACGTTGACTAGTGAATTTAAAGAGGGGTGGATGGGAAGAAATCAATTAGACCATTTATTTTGTGCTGTGTAGGTAGGGAAAAGTAAATTTGGTTATTTATTTATTTAACAGGTTGGGTTGACATTGCATAAATGAGGGAAAAGGGATTAGCCTTCTACTTGACCACAGGGAACAGAACTAGAAGCAGTAGATAGAAGGTGCAGGCAAGCCATTTTAGGATTGCCTTAGAGTGAAAGAATTTCTGATAGTGTTATCTAAAAGTGTAATGGGATCCATTGGGACATAGTTGCACCTCACCCCCCCCCCCCCCCACCACAAAAGATCAGTAAGGGAGAACTGAATGACCGTATGTTGGGTTCATTGCAGAGGGAACTCCTATAGTCAATAAACATTTATTAGACAGCTATAATGCACCAGGTTCCACTCTAAGCACTGGAGATTTAAAAAGATGCAGAAAAACAAAAACAAAATAGTCCCTGCCTTCAAGGAGCTCACAGTCTAATGGAGGAGACAAAAAGCAGACAAGAGTAAATAAGCTATACACAAGATGAATTGGAAATAATTAAGAGAAAGAAGGCAATATTATTAAGTGGGGTTGGGTTGGGCTTCCTGTAGAAGATGGGGTTTTATTTGAGACATAAAGAAAGTCAGGGAAGGCAGTCAGTAGAGATGAGGACAGATAACATTCCAGGTATGGGAAAGAACCAGAGAAAATGCCTAGAGCTGAGAGATAGAATCTCCTGTTCATTTCACAAGTAGGGTAGTATCATCAAATTTAAAAACAAGAAATGAGGAGTAAGGTGTAAGAAGACTGGAAAGGTAGGAGGAGGGGGCATGGTCAGACCTGAGCTTTATGAAAATTACTTTGATTTTGGATGTGTTGGAGTGGAAAGAAACAAAAACCAGGCAAACACACCAGCAGGCTATTGCAATAATCCAGGCAGTGAAGGCTGCATCAGAGGAGTAGCAGGGTCAGAGTAGAGAAGAGAACATTTTGGAGAGATGTTGCAAGGGTGACAGTCCTTGGCAACATGTTATTTATGTGGGGAAGGAGGTGAGACATCCTAAGGCTTATACAATGGTTTTACTTGATGACCATTAAAGTTCTTTGAAAATCTGGGATTCTTTGATTCTGTGATTATATCTCTGCAGTATTTCCACGTTAGTGATTTTATTCTTTGAGTGGGGAAAAATGTTAATCCTGGGTCTGCAGCTTTGTTGTTTTCATCATGGGAAAAAGTGGTAGAGAAATGTGGATATTTCTTTTCATTTCAATTGAATGAAAAATCATATCTTATTTTTGACCGATTTTGTGATTTCCTCCATTTAGATAGCTCCCTCTAACAATGGAAATTACCAATTGTTTCAACCTTATAGACTTAAAGAGTTATGTATACAACTGAAAAGTTAAGTGATTTACTCAATGTCACACAGCCATTTTGTATCAGAGTTGGAACTTGAACCCATTATATCTTAACTCCAATTCTGGACCTTCTGTCTATTCTACTTGTTCATTCTGTTTGTTATACAATTTTTTCATCTCCAAAATTTGCAGCCCTCTCATTTTCTAAGTTAGGAAACAGAGTCTCATAGAGCTTAAGCAATTATATACAGATATTTGACAGAGCTGGGACTCAAATTTGAATCTCTTGACCTCTCATTCAATATTTTTACAACTCACTTCAGATATGTGTGCCTGAGACATTCTTCTGATCCCAGTAAAGCAGACTCAAAATGACACAATTAACTGATGTTATTGGAAAGCTCCCCCCCGCCACCCAATCCCTAGTGCCATTTCTAATACCTTTAGGGAGGCAACATGATATAAGAGATAAAGAGTCAGTTTAAAGTTGCAGAGAAGGTACTAACCTGTACCAATATAAGGAGTTTCCTTATCCTGAAACTTTCCTTTACCAATGAAATCACTGGTGCAATTCAAATCTCTAATATTCAGAGCAGTATGACTTTCTGTTACTGTATTTCCTGCTTAGTTTAGGTGAGGGCCTTATGTACTCTGGAACTGAATTTGCTTTTCTGAATTCACAATTAAATGTCTCTCATAATGCATATACCCATTTATACTGATACCTCCTTGATGTCTCATCTGATTGTACTCTAAGAACAGTCATGTGACTATTTGAAAGAACTATGATTTTGGAAATGTGAAGAACTCCCACTGCAGTGGCTCACTGTACCATAGTAGATAATAGCCCATCTCTGACTTACTAGGTAAATTCTAGAGAACCTCAGGTACGGGGTATCACAGCATGTAAGTGTCTAAAGCAAGAATGGAAACCAGACGTTCTTGACTCCAAGAAGAACTTTCTACACACTTTAACATGCTGCCTCTTTTCATTTGTTATTTGGGGGAAAAAAAAATACCTAATTCCAAGTTTTCATTGTTTTCTCACAATCCCTTCCTTTTTACTCTGTTTTACTCCCAATCCATATTTTCATTGACTTAATTATCATATAAAATTTGGAAATATTGAGTGTTGGATTGGGAAGAAACTCAAGACATAACATCATCTGACCTCATTTTAGAGATGAGAAAACTGAGGCCTGGAATAAGGTTATATAACTCAAGATCACATACTAAAATGCAAGAGGACACCCACAGGAATTAGTGAATATGGTATTTTTGTCCTGATCTTCCACTTTCTGTACTGCCTTGTACAAGTCCCTTAATTTCTTAGGGTCCCAGTTTCTCCAGGTTTGTAATGAGAGGGTTACATTAGATGACTAATGTCTATTCCCGTCCTAAATATATGGTCCTATGATAATCACAGGAAGAAACTAGTTCAATGAAAACAGCTGCTCTTTAATTTGCAACCTCACAGAGTATGCACAGGTCACTGTCCTTCTAAACCTAACCAGAATGAATAAAGTAGATGGATATTGTGACTCAAAGATAAAAGCATTAACAGAGAAAAATGTCTCATTACAAACTCCCTCCCCCAACATACACTTATGCTAATCGACAAAATGTATTGTCAGTGGCAATGGCAAGGGTGATGCTAATAACAACTGCAAGCCTTTTCCCACCATTGGCTACCACATAGAGTTGACTTCCAAATTAATCTAAGTGATGGGCATCGTGCCTTTGAATTTTTTTTTCAAATTTGTTGTGCTGGGTTCCTTAAGAGATTTATATACTGTCAATGGCAGTTCTTGAATTTTTCTTTGCTATCTTGCACTTGACAGTTATACAAACAGGAGCAATCCTACTCTTTCCAACTCCTTTTAAAATAAAATGCTCATCCCCTCCTTGACATCTGGAAGAGTCTGAACATACACACGTGTGTGAACACACACACGTATGCATTTGTGACTGAAGGGAAGATCGACTACTGACTGATCTACAGAGCTAACCCACCTGCCCACTCAAGAAAAATATGGCTAGCAAAGCCTGTGTCAATTAACTCTACAGTGTGGGTGGAAGCAACTTCTTTCAGGCTGACAAATGATCACCCAAAAATATATCTGAATCTCACTTTAGCAACCCTTGCTTCACAAGAAAGGAGTTTGCTTTTTAAACATGATGTCTCTATTGTAGGATTTTACTCTTCAGGCCAGGCCATGGGAAGTTTAATTTTTCTCCTGGTTTTTTATTTCTTTTTGGTATTATTTCAGAATTAACACCTCTGGCCTTCAGAGATTACAAACAGAGAAAGGCCAGGCAGAAAGTACAATATTACCCACAGAGATTATCAGTAAAATGGTGGTAATCATGGGAAGAGATTATGCATGGAAAAATGTGTATCCCAGAGTTGGTATTCACATAGCTCCAGATAAAATGACATCTGGAAAATGATTAAGAAAAGCTAGTCACACATTCATGGATTTTGAGTTGAAAGGGTTTGTAGGGATCAGCTAGGCCTCTCCCTCCCATCTCAGTGGTAACCTTAAGGTTAAGTGACTTTCTGGAGTTCACACAGGCAGAAAGAGGCAGGATGATAATTCAAATTAAGGTTCCCTGTGTGCAAATCCCAGACTGCAGCCACTTAACTATTATGTATTAATCTCAGAGGGACAAAGCTAAGGACCAAACTGAAGTGATTGATTTGTGTAATGAGAGGACTGTACAAGGAGGGCCCAGACCTTAGAGCACGCTTTGAATTGTTCTCCCTCATGAGTTATACATAGAAGGTGCAATGTTTTCATCTTACTGCAAATCTAACCTATGAAACTTTGAGGACTAAATAACTGAGAGGTTATGAGTGACCATGTCATGTTGAAAAGCCTTCTTATTGGCCATGGATATAGAGGGACTAGAGGCTGAGTCAGAACCAATTGTGCAATAGAAAAACAAAACAAGTGCTATTTTGTGCTCTCTTCCCTGCTATATTGTTTTCATTTGTTGTTTGAGAGAAGCCTGCTTTCTAGTTGCTGCTAGGTGAGGCAACTTATCTTTCACCTACCTAATTCCATGAGTCAATAAATAAATGGTTCGTCTGTTCTGTGTTTATTCTTTGCAGATGATAAGTAAATGATCTCCAGGACAAAGAATTGGCCAGCCACGTGAACTTCACATAGTCAGAGGATACTGAATTTGGTAGCAGAGTGTTGTCTGTATCCAAGCAACAGAATCCATTGAGGAATCCATGAAGCAAAATCAAGCTGTCTTCTTAACCCAGAACATCAGTGATTAGCCCATTGGTTGAGACATTCTATGCTGAAAGGAGCCAGCACAGATGAGTAAGGGAATGACTGTCTACTGGTTATGTCATATCGTGCCTTTGAATTTTTTTTTCAAATTTGTTGTGCTGGGTTCCTTAAGAGAGTTATATACTGTCAATGGCAGTTCTTGAATTTTTCTTTGCTATCTTGCACTTGACAGTTATACAAACAGGAGCAATCCTACTCTTTCCAACTCCTTTTAAAATAAAATGCTCATCCCCTCCTTGACATCTGGAAGAGTCTGAACATGCACACATGTGTGTGAACACACACACACACATATGCATTTGTGACTGAAGGGAAGATCGACTACTGACTGATCTACAGAGCTAACCCACCTGCCCACTCAAGAAAAATATGGCTAGCAAAGCCTAAGTGTGAATTAACTCTACAGTGTGGGTGAGAAGTGAACTTTGTGGGGACTCTGTAAAAGGAGAAAGAGACCTATAGGCCAGGAGGTACATGCCCTATGCATTCCCTACAGTTACTTTTCAGTATTTTTGATCATACTCTATCCAGGCATAAGTATGAAGAGGGGAGAGTGCACATTCCATTGGTGGTAGTGGGAAGTTGTTTTTTTTTTTTAATTTATTTTTCGTTTTCAACATTCACTTCCACAAGATTTTCCCCATTCTCTCATCCCCTCACCTCAAGACTGCATGCATTCTGATTACCCCTTCTCCCAATGTGCCCTCCCTTCTATCACTCTTCCCCTTCTCTTACCCCCTTCCCCTTCTATTATCCTTTAGGGCAAGATAGATTTCTCTGTCTCATTACCTGTATATCTTATTTCCCATTTGCATGCAGAAGAAATTATTAACATTAGTTTTTAAAACTTTAAGTTCCAAATTCTCTCCCTCTCTCCCTACCCAGGCACCCTCATTAAGAAGGCAAGCAATTTGATACAAGTTCTACATATGTAGTCATGTAAAACACTTACATAAAAATCATGGTGTGAAAGATTAACTTTATTTCCCTCCATCCTTTTGCACCCTCATATATTTTATTCTCTCTTTTGATCCTGTTCTTCATTGAAAGCGTTTGCTTGTCATTACTCCCTCCCCTATCTGCCCTCACTTCTTCATTCTCCTCCCCGCCTTATCCCCTCCATCCCCTACTTTCCTATAGGGTAAGATAGATTTCCATACCCAATTGATAGTATATGTTATTCCCTCCTTTAACTAAATCCAATGAGAGTAAGGTTCAATCATTTATACTTACCTTCCCCCTCTTCCTCTCTACTGTAAAAGCTTTTTCTTGCCTCTTTTAAATGAGATAATTTACCCCATTCTACCTCTCCCTTTCTCCCTTTCCCAGTATATTCCTCTCTCACACCTTAATTTTATTTTTTAAATATCATCCCTTCGTATTCAACTCAACCTGTGCCTTGTTTCTGTCTCTCTGTCTTTCTCTCTCTGTCTCTGCTCTCTCTGTCTCTGTCTGTCTGTCTCTTTCTCTATATATACATATTACACACGCACCCCTCCCCACACACACACATGCAAAATGTTCCCTCTAACTACCCGAATAGTGAGAAAGGTCTCATGAATTACAAATGTCATTTTTCCATGTAGAAATGTAAACAGTTACAACTTGAATAAGTCCCTTATGATTTCTCTTTCCTGTTTACCTGTTCATGCTTCTCTTGAGTCTTGAATTTAAAGTCAAATTTTCCATTCACCTCTTTTCATCATGAATGCTTGAAATTCCTCCATTTCATTGAATATCATTTTTTTCCCCTGAAGGATTATACTCAGTTTTGCCGGGTAGGTGATTCTTGGTTTTAATCACAACTCCTTTGACTTCCAAAATACCATATTCCAAATCATCTGATCCCTTAATGTAGAAGCTACTAGATCTTGTATTGTTCTCATCGTTTTTCCACAACACTAAAATTGTTTCTTTCTGACTGCTTGCAATATTTTCTCCTTGACCTGGGAACTCTAGGATTTGTCTACAATATACCCAGGAGTTTTCCTCTTGTGATCTCTTTAAAGAAGTGATTGCTGGATTCTTTCCATTTCTATTTTACCCTCTGGTTCTAGAATAGCAAGGGCAGTTTTACTAGATAGTTTCTGGAAAGATGATATCTAGGCTCCTTTTTTGATCATGGATTTTAGGTAGTCTAATAATTTTTAAATTATCTCCCCTGGATCTGTTTTCAGGTCAGTGTTTTTTTCCAATGAGATATTTCACATCATCTTCAATTTTTTGATTCTTTTGGTTCTGTTTTATATTTTCTTGATTTCTTATAAAGTCACTAACTTCCATTTGCTCCATTCTAATTTTGAAGAATTTTTTTTCTTGAGTGAGTTTTTGGACTCCTTTTCCAGTTGGTCAGTTCTACTTTTTAAGGCATTCTTCTCCTCATGGCTTTTTGGACTTCTCTTGCCTTTTGGTTTAGTCTGTTTTTAATGTGCTATTTTTTTTTTTTTTTTAGTATTTTGGGAAGATCTTCTTTAGCAAGCTGTTGACTCATTTTTCATGATTTTCTTGCATCACTCTCATTTGTCTTCCCAATGTTTCCTCTACTTTTCTTGCTTGATTTTCAAAATCCTTTTTGAGTTCTTTCTTCCATTGTCTGCAACCAATTCATATTTTTCTTGGAGACTTTAGATATAGAAGCTTTAACTTTGTTATCTTCTTCTGGTTTTATGTTTTGATCTTCTTTGTCATCAAAGTAAGTATGAGTGTTTTTCATACTATTTGGTCATTTCCCCAGCCAATTACCTAACTATTTAACTCTTTGTTAAGGTATGAATCTGCTTACAGTGTTGAGGGTGTACTGTTCCAAGCTTCAGGGATTTTCTGTAGCTGTTTTCAGAGATACTTCTAGGGATGTTTAAATATTCAGCCCTGGACTGTGCTCTGGTTGGTGAGTGACCACAAACACTCTTTTCTTCCTTGGAACTGTGAGAAGGATTCCCTCTTCACCACTGCCATAAGCTCTGCCATGTCAGAGCTCCTCCTCACCCCAGGATTACCACCAGCTAGGACTGTGACCCAGATCCAGGCATTGGCAAAGCAAGAGAATCTTGCCTTAGCAAAAGCAAAGAGATCCCTGCAAAACTCTCTGATCAGTCACCTGATCCCCCTATCTGCTGTATACCAAGAGGTCTGGAAGCAACTCCTGTCACAGCTGCCACCATTACAGCCCCTGTTGCCATCATGGGGCAGGGGCCAGACAGTGTACTTCTCTCACCCAGGTCTGACAGACCTTTCCTATTTACTTTCTAAGTTATCTTTGGTGTTTGTGTGTTGAAAAGGCTGGAAAACATCACAGCTGCCATTAATTCAGTTCGTTGAGCCCTGCTCTATCCCCATCTGTGCAGCCATGGACCACATTGGACTAAGTTCCTCTCCTAGCCAGGTGCAACAGACCCTTCCTATCAACCTTCCAGATTTTCCTGAGCTGGAAATTTGTTTCATTCTCTCTTTTTGTGGATTTTGTTGCTCTGGAATTTTTTTAGAGTCATTTTTCATAGGTATTAGGAGGAGTTTGGGGGAGAGTTCAAGTAAGTTCCTGCTTTTACTCTGCCACCTTGGCTCTACTCTGGGAAGTTTTTATAACTTGTGACCCTGCTATACCTTTGTTGGAACTACAATTTTATATGGATTAATTGATGTCAACTGGTTTATGTTTGGGGGAACGCATTATATAAGGGTTTGTGAGCAATAATGTGAGAAACCCTAAACCCTCAGGAAACTCAGAGGAAATCAATAGTCAATTGGTGCCTGGGAAGCCAAAACTGGGAAGCTATTCCAAGTATGTTGTTCATCTTTCATTTTTGAAGAGGACCAATGTATGGTGTGTTTGACTATGGCTGATCAGTCTATTATGAGCATGGAAGTCTCTAGCACAAGTAAGGCACAAATAGTAAATTTGAACATTTGGGATGAAAAAGTCTCTAGATTTGTACATTTCATGCTTCCTTTGAGCTACAGTAATTCTGCTTTGCTCATAGAGCACAGTGTCTTCTTTGATGTGGGTATGACATGTTGGGCAGCCCTGTAGCAACCTTTCTCATGTCTCAAAACTTATACTAAAATTTTTCAGCAAGACCCTGAGAGTGTTCTTGCACCACTTATTCAAATCTTCATATAACATGTGCTTTCTTTTTTGAGAGTTCTGTGAAAAATAGTCTTTTAGGTAAACATACATTTTGCAATTGGGTTATATGGCCAGCCCATTGGAATTACACTCTCTGCAAGAGTTTGAATGCTTGGAAGTTCAGCTTGAGAAAAGATCTCAGTGTCTGGTAACTTACCTTGCTAGGTAATCTTCTGAATCTTCCTAAGACAATTCAAGTAGAAGTGGTTCAATTTCCTGTCATAGAGCTAGTAGGCTGTCCAGGTTTCACAGGCATACAACAATGAAGTCAGCACAGAGGGGTCTATAGACCTTCAGTTTTGTAAGCAGCCTAATACCTCTTCTCTCCTACCCTTTCTTTCAGTGTCTCCTAAACACTGAGCTAGCTCTGGCAATGCTTGTGTTAACCACATCATATATGTGGACATCCCTGGAAAGTATGCTTCCAAGGTAACTGAACTTTTCCATAGTATTCACCATTTCTCTTTTTTTTGTAGCCAATGGTTCCAAGTATGAATGGTATGGTGTTGGCTAATGGAGAAACTCAGTTTTCTTGGTATTGATTGTCAGGTTAAACTATAACACAAGAAATAGAGAGTATCTGTTGCATCTCAGCCTCAAAGGCTGTATTGAGTGTTTATCTGTGAACAAAAGGCGCACCAGCTTTCCCTCCGCTTTAGTCTTGGCTTGTAGCCTTTTCTCATTAAAGTTTACCATCATTAGCTGACCTTGATGCTATTTTAGTTCTCCTTGAATGCATCTGACAACATTATGGAAAACTTCATGCTGACAACCATGAAAGCAAGCACACAGCCCAGGTTCATTCCACTGATAACTGAAAAATTTGAGAGTTGATAAGTTGGCATTGGGGGAGTGAATGCAGAGAAGAGTATTACACATAAGGAAAGTCTCTTTTATCTGTTTCTGTGTTTTAGATCTAGAACTTTAGGAATACGTCATCACCAAGAAGTATTTCACTGCTTCTTTGGTGCTACTAGTAATCAGTTGTGCTCACTTTCCAGAGAACGGGAAGTATAGCAGTATTTCCATGTTGAACACTTTTCAAACAATATTCTTGGGTTGTTGTTTGTTGTTGTTGTTGTTGTGTGTGTGTGTGTATGTGTGTTAACCTTAGCCACATCAGTGTTTACAGATTTCTTTCTACAGATGGTCTTACATGGACTGAGCTGCTTTATCTTTTTAAAAGATTTACTTTAGTTTTCAATTACATGTTTTCTTTCTTCCTTCTTTCTCTCTCCCTTCTTTTCTCTCTCTCTTTATCTTTCTTTCTTCCCTTCTTTCTTTCTCCATCCCTCCTTTTTTCTCCTCCCCTTCCCTTTTTTCTCCCCTCACCTCCCCTCTCCTTCCCACACTTCCCCCCCCTTCCCTTCCATTCCGTTCCCTTCCCTTCCTTCACTTCTCCCCTCCCCTGCTTCTCCTTCCCCCTCCCATCTTCAGTTCATTTTCAAGAAATGCTGACTGGCCAGCAGATGCTGCTGTCTTTCACTAAACTAAATGGCAGTGTTTTGTCCTGCAGCCTGAGACACATCAGTGACTAGCTTAGGCATCTGTGGAAAACAGCAGAAACAGTCACCAGCACTTGAGGTTTTAGAGGGCAAAGTGTTACAAGAAAGCTTGATCAAATTCTCAGCTACATTAGGGCATACAGCATTCTGGTTTGTTGGGAAATAGTCAGTGAAACTACAGTAGCTGTGATGGCAGCCTGAGGGACAGCAGAGAACATTAGTGGATGGCAGCACAAGGAAGAGAAATGGCTGTGTATTTCCAAAAGGTGAGGATGGAGTGTGTGTGTGTGTGTGTGTGTGGGTGCAGCGGGACAGAGGAACTATTACCAAAACACACACACACAAACACACACAAACACACACACAAAACAATCACATAGTCCTTTAGCACTATAAAGGTTAAACTTTTTAATCTTTAAAGCTGCCCAAAAGAGGAATGATCTATCTTTGGTATGTTGTAAGGGGATATTTTCTCAAGTATGGGTTAGACTACATGATAACCTTTGGGGCCCCTTCCAACTCTGAAGGCTCTATGATTCTAGATAATCTAACCCACCGCAAACTTCATTAATGTCCTTACAACATTCCCTCAAAATGTTCACCCAGGTTTTACCCACAGGAATCCTTGAAGGCCATCTCATAAGTTGCAAACTACTACAGGTGAAGAAGTAGTTTCCATTTGAACAAAATCACAGATCTTTGGAAGTATAGATATAAAAAGACATTATTAATACTTTAAGATCAAATTATTTTATTTTATTTTTTGAATTATGTGAGGTAACGAGGGTGGGTGGGAAGCTGGAAAAAAAAAGGGCCTAACTTGGAGCCAAGAGATACTGAAGACAAACTTTAACCTGTTTCATAATTTTCAACACTTCTCTCAGCTGGTTCTATGAGAGATGAGTCAGTTTAAACTACGTCAGAGTTTAAAACAACAACAACAGCTCCAAAGCAAGCAAGTATAATACTGGTAAAGGCAAAGAAGAATTGGAAAGGACCTTAAAGACCACCTAGTTAGCCTCTCATTTGACAGATGTGGAAATTGAGGTCTACAGAGTTGAAATGACTTCTCCAAGGCCATGTAGGTAATAAATGTCAGAGTTAGGATCTGAACCCAGGTCCCATGACTGTAGATTCAGTATGCTTTTTGCTACTGACAATGCCATTTTCAAGGAGTTTGCCCTTCTGAATACTTGTCAAAAAAATATGTTGAGAATAGTGATGTGAATTTTAAAAAAAATGAACTTTTAATGGCAGACATAAGAGGGAGACATTTGGAATCCATTCAACCTTTAAAAAAAAAACTGAATTTAGTCGAAATGATTTGTATTAGAAAGACCACTTGACTTGGAATCATGATATTGGGTTTTAAGCGATCCCATTTTTTATGAACTTACTAGATATTTAACATCTCTGGGCCTCAGTTTTCTCATCTGTAATAGAGTGATAATAGAGTGACTTAAAATACCTTCCTCATCAGGGAACAGTGTTTATTGTAAGAATCCAATGAAATCATTATGGTATCATTAATTGTAAATATTATTATTGAAATTACTTATTTTTATTAGACCATGGCAACTATGAGTATCAAAATCACTTTTGGAGAAGTACAGGCAGTTGAAAAGCAAAAAAAAAAAAAAAAAGTCTTAAAATTAGATTGTGTGGCATTTTTTTTCTGCCTTAGGAATATGATAGTAAATTTCAATACAAAGTTCAGAAAGATCATATTTCTAGTATCGTTGGTGCCTATGCGGCCTTAGTGACTGAAATACTTCCAGTGTTCTATGAATAATTATCTTTTTCCTGAGCACTTGCCAGCATGACGCATCTTCATTTCATTAAGGGAAAGAAGGACAGGCTGGAATTGGCAATGGCAGAATTCATTTATCACGTTTTAATAGAGAAGCAGCTCAGGAAGGGAGGGCCTAATGAGATATTTCTAAAGAAATTAGCCAGCTTCTATTAAAGGGCCATCTCCTGTGAGGCTGCAGCAATGATAGATTGCTAAGGCCATGATGCTGGGAGGCCTCCTGCCCCACATCTCTTTGCTCTGCTATCTGCAGACATATGATCACATTTTGTTCATCCCTCTCCATTCAAAAACTCACATATTCATTAGAAAGTTATTCCAAAGTCTTTTACAGAGATAAAGGGATACACTCTGACTCATATGAACAAGATGTACTATTCTGGAGACGTGATGAATCCTTGCCTAGACCTGTCTTTCACTAGGAGCGAGCCTGAGATTGCAAGAACTTACTAATATTAGTGGGAAAAAAAATATTGCATTGAGAATCAGAAAATCTGGGTTCAAACTTCCACTCAGCTCCACACCGCCAACTACTTCACTGTGTAGAAACTTTTGATAAATCACTTAAACTCTCTGGGCCTCCATTTCTTTACCCATAAAAGAGGAATGACCGTACCTACCTCACTAGGTGGTTGTGAGATTGAAAAATATAATGTATACAAAGTGTTATGTAATTTTTTACAAATATGTTAGTAACATGATTTGCCTATCATGTGTAAATCTTTTCCCCCTCCCTTTCCCTATTTTACACCTAAATAACAAGAGAAGGAGAACATGCATTTGTTATGGATTTCCTATTTGCCAGGATTGTGCTAAGCAATCTGCACATATTATCTCATTTGGTCTAGAGTCTATACATAATGCCACTCGCTACCTATTTATTTCAGTTTGTCAGACCCTTGCTTATGGAAGAGAATCTTTTAAAGTTAAGCTTGGCAATGTGATCTTCTGAATAATAATATTGTTGGTTAAGTTATCAATGAACTAAATTCAGTTGCCCAAATGGAATATCTGGTTAATGCTTGTGGTAACTTAACTCATAGTCCTGAAATATAATTAAGCCTATCCCTGTCCTCACATGACAAGTTTTAAGAACAATCAGATTGGTACTATCTGAATATGTGAACTCTAGCTGAGGATTGACAGGAGAAGGTACATTGTTCACAACTGCAGAGTTAGAGTACTCCTTTTTTCCATCCACAAGTTTTTAAGCAGAATTCTTTCGAAAAGAGTCTATTTTTATTTTTCAAGCAGCAAGTATTTATTTTATTAATTTGTCCTTTCTACTACTTCTTCCTTCTGTTGAGCAAATAAACAAATGAATGAAAATTTGAAAAAGAAATGCTTCAATACATATTTATGTACATAAAACAGAGTTCTACATTACCCTTATTTGAAAATGTATGTCTCTTTCTGCATTTTAAGTTCATCAGCTCTCTGTCAGAAGGTGAATAATGTGCCTCATCTTCATTTATTTGAACTTGTTTATCCTTGTGTGGATCAGAGTTCTAAGATTTTCAAAGTTGTTTTTCTTTATGATTTTATTGTTATTGTACGAGTGGTTCTCACTTCACTCTGCATAAATTCATAACAGCCTTCACAGTTTCCTCAAAAATTATTTATTTCATCGTTTCTTATATTTAACAATATTCCACATAACACAATTTGTTTAGCCACTCCCCAATAGGATAACATATCCTAAGTTCAAAGTTTTTGGCTACCATACAAAAGAAAACTGCTCTAAATATTTTGCAAATATTAGAAATTATAATTATAAATCAATATTCAAACAGAGGTAGCAAGGGAAAAAAGAGACATCTAGACAGTTTAGAGGACAAATGCTAAACTTAATTCAGGGAAAAGGAGACATGGGAATAGTCTCATTGGCAAAAGAGACCAGTGACCTGGGCAAAAGAAAAAGATTTTGAATTGATTTGACGCACAGAGAGGACAACATGACTGGGAAACAGAAGGTTGCAATAAGCAAGGATGGAAACGAGCTGGGCATAGACTGAAAGGCTGGCTGTCTGCCATGTCAGCTTTCCATCTGTTGTCCAGTCTTTGCTGAACATCTTGATTACCTGCAGTTCTTCAGGGTTTTTTCCCTTAAATAATTTATGATTACCTTGGGTCTCTCTACTGCCCCAATCTACTTAGGTGTTTTGAGAAAATTTTGCTTGTGAGATAGTTGGCTTCATAGGTTCTATATATAGTAGGCACTGAAAAAATGAATAAATGAATGACTACTCCGTGAATAAGATAAAGTACTAAGATGGGT
>CM053589.1:65769948-65785474 GCA_028646515.1 Pseudochirops corinnae | reverse complement strand
TAAGGTTAATTGCATTCCCCCAACATTAAGTATTCTTATTCTTTTCTTTTGGTACTTTGCCAAATTGATAAATGTGAGATGAAATCTCAGAGCTGTTTTGGTTTTTATTTCTCTTAAAATTATTAGTAGGTAATAATTTTTCATATGATAGTTAATGATTTGCAATTTATTCATCTATCACTTACTAGTACCACCATACCTGGCAATTTTCACTATTTGTTTCTCTCCTTATTTCTGTATTACTCAATCATTGATCATTTAGGAGTAGATTCTCTCTACCCTCTACCTCTGTTTTCTTATCCCTATTTTTCCTCAATATTACTCCAACCATGTTCCCCCCCCCCCCCAGGTTTACTAATACTCAAACGTTTCATTATACCCTATGGAGTTCTCATTCCATAATGAACAAATTCACTGTCATTCTGGATCTTTGAATTTCTTATTTCCATGTATCTGCTCTCACTGAGGCCTAGCTTCCTTAGGATGACCACCCTTTCCTATCCTCTCCAGATCTGACTGGATCTTTACCCATCCTTAGACACACTTATCTTGAGAGGGCATGAGAATACTCTTTGCCACTCACAAAATCTTCTTTTGCCACTAACACTCACCAAGTGATCCTTCTTTGAAAATCATTCATTTCAAATTTTCTAACTTATTCAAGTCAGAGAGGCTGTTGCCTACCAATCCACAGTTCATTCTCCTTTTGTTATAAAGGAGTTCAGAATTTGGTTTACTGTCTTCCTCTCCTCCTACTTTTTCCTTTATACTAGGGAACTTATGTATCCATGTTGTTGCTCCCTCAAGCTCTCTAATTTTCAAATTGCTCAATCTCCTTAAATTTCATGACTTACTCCATTAATCTAACTATACTATATATAAAAATTTTATTTTAAAATTATTTTTAAACTTCTGAACTCAATGGAGCTGGGGGAAGCACAAAACTTGGTTGACTGAATAAACCATAATTTTGAAATATGATTTGAAAGGTGCTCACTGAAGCAAGGTGACCCTTAATTCCTTTATAATTAATGCCCCCCTTTTTTTACTCCTCACAGAAACTATTTGATTATTTTTTTTTTTTTGCTTTCTCCTTAGGATTAATTCTGTCCTCATTTTTTCAGTTCAGAACCTCACCTCTTATAATACTGAGAAAACTGAGGAACTTCAATTTGAGCCAGCCTTATCTCCAGTTCAAAACTGCTTGAGATCATTCTCCATGGTCTCCTTCTTTCCCCTCGTCTCTGATAAAGAGATCGATTTTTTCTTTTGGTTGTTTTGTTTTGTTTTTTTGTTAAGGACAAATATATTCCCTTCATCTCATCCTATCCTGTCTTTCCTTTTCTAGCAGATTGTCCCCTCAATTATTTTGCCTTTTTTCTAATCTTTTACCTCTCCTTAGCTCTAGGTTGCTACTCTACTACCTTCAAACATGGCCAAGACTACCATTCTGGAAAAAAAAAAAAATAAAAACAACCAAAACAATTTCTGTGGACTTAGGATGGTGACTATATTTTTTACTGTCTTTTTTCTTTCACTCATTTCCTCAACCTTTTGCAAACTGGCTTTTGATCTTGTTGCCTAATTGAAACTGCTTTTTGAAAAGTTGCCAATGTTCCTTAATTGCAAAATCTTACTGTCTTTTCTCTTCATCCTTCATGATCCTGTTGACATATTTGAAAATGTTAATCACCCTTTCCTCTAGGATTCTGTCACCTTTCTAGATTTCAGTGACACTCTTTCTTTTCACCTTTCTTCTCTTGTCATGTATTCAAGAAAGCTGTCAGTTAAGAGATAACCTCTCCTGGTTCTCCTTCTACGTCTGATACTGCTCCTTCTCAGGCTCTTTTCCTGACTCGTCATCAATTTTATGTTCCCTCACTGTGGGTGTTTTTCAGTTCACTACCTTAGGATTTTTTCTTTTCCCATACTCTCTTGGGTCTAATTATTATCATAATGTAGATGACATACATAAATATATTACACATGTATATATTAATATATATCTATATCCATAAGTATATGGTGGAAAGAGGCTAGTATTAGGTGGATAAATAGATGGATAAATAGATTGATAGATAGATCGATACATAGATAGATGGATGGATGGATAGAATGATAGAGAGAGAGAAAGAGAGAGATGGATGTATGGATAGGTAGATGGATAGATAGAGACAGAGAGACAGAGATAGTCAATTTGTATATTTATATAGGTATATTTATATAGATATACTTATTAAGGAATTTGGAGGATATATATATATATATATGTATATATATATATGTATAGTATAAATATGTGTCTATGAACACATTTGAAGATGATCCTTCAATCCTATTACATACTTCCCTACTTCTTAAATTCACCTATACTATGCATAGGAATTTTATTTCATTTGAAAATTCTTTTTAAGAAATCTGAACACAACCTCCTATTGTATTGTCTCTCCCTATGCTTCATCTTACATCTCACATCTATCTATCTATCTATCTATCTATCTATCTATCTATCTATCTATCTATCTATCTTGTTGTCTCTTTAGTTAGAAGTAAAGAAGTAAGCTACTTGAGAGTAGGTATTCTATTCTTTTATTCTTTGTTCCCCTCCCCCCAGTGCTTCTTATAGTTCCTGGTACAGAAAAGACATTTTATAAATGCTTGCTAATTCATTAAGATCTCTTTGCCCATTTCCTTTATCACTTTAGGGCATAATTCTTTGTTTTATATGTTTTTGATAACTATCTATTTTGGATTCCAGACTCTAACCAGAGATATTTGATGCAAAGATTCACTCTCCCCTAGTCATTGCTTTCTTACTTATACTAGCTATATTGATTTTCTGAATTTTCAGAAGTATCCACGTAAGAAAATGTTTTTCTTCTCCTGTGGTACACCCAAAAATTTAACATGCTTTATGAATAGGTGTTTAATTCTTCTAGCTAACTTAAGTTCTCACTGTTATAGCTTGGGAGTACAATAGATAGAGTGCTGGACCTGGAGTCACATCAGGTGTCAGACATTTATTAGCTATGTGACCATTGCTTTACTTTTGTCTACCTCAGTTTCTTCATTGATAAAATCAGAATAATAATGGTACCTATCTCCCAGAGTTGATGGGAGGCTAAAATGAGATCATATTTTTAAAGAATTTTGCATTATATAAATGCCAGCAACTAGCTATTGTTCCTTTTTCTCTCTTATTGGAGAAAGCCTAACACGTTCTATGGACTAGCATGTCCTAAGTGAATATATGTAAAGTAGTATGCAAACTTTAAAATTCCATGTAAATATTGCTGTTGCTACTGCTGCCACTTATGAATTAGTTTCTAAGAATGGCTTCAGGGTAGGTACCAATCTAATTCAATAAGGCAGTTTCTTCTTCCAAAGAGTTCACTAATGCAAGAGGCACTGCAGGTGACCTCTTTTAAATTTAATTATGGGACCAATATTATAATACTTTGGTACAAAATCCATGAGTGATTTATAATTTTTTACATAACTCCTATGTGTCTGAGGAAGACCTGAATTCAAGTTTTCTTAATGCCAAGTTTTGCATTCAATTCATTTGTTCACGCTGCCTCTACTGCTCTTGTTCCCTCACATCCCCTCTTCCCTTTCTTCCTTTTCTTTTCCTCCTCTCCCTTTTCATGCACACACACACACACACACACACACACACACACACACACACACATCCAGTCATACAAGAGGGTTGGCTAACTTTTCCAATGACAAGTTCTTTGTTGACCTTAGATTTTAGATTTATATTCATTGATAAAAAGATAATAATAATTGGGGCAATACATGTATATGATAAGGCCATTAAGATCAGGAATTTTAACTGGAGGGGGGACCCAGACCTTTTAAGAGTTCCACTTAAAATTCTTTTTATTTGCTATCATAAATAACTTTCATAAATGAGGGAACTTGTTTTACAATGCTCTCTTTTCACCTGGCTATTACTCATCTGAAAGATGTAGAACTTATCCTGGGAGAGTCTTAAAACTATTTCTTTCCCCTTTCTTCTTTTGGCATACGGTCAGGAAAAATGTCAGTTGAGAGGTAATGTGAATAATGAGACTAACCTTAGGAATAATATATATAATTACATGCACAAAACCAAAGGAAGAAAGTGGTAAGTCCTTGCTTTATCCTTTGCTCTGAAAAGTATAAATAAGAAGAGTCAAAAGTGAAGAATAATTTTTTAAAAATACTCACAAATGCTAGGTTTCAAATCATTAATAATTCAGTGCTTTTACAATATATTTCTTGTAAGTTCTATTTAAAGGGCATGTCATTCTATTTAGTACAATTCATTAATCAATAACACATAGAGAAAGAAACCATCAATCTCTTTCTGATACTCAAATCCAAACTTTTAAATTAAAGAAAAAAAGATTTTTCCAGGATTTTATGTTAACTATTCAGCCTGTCATTTCCATCAGTAAAAAAGGGATCTCATGAAAAGCCCAACAATTCAATGTCATTTGCTGTCAGACCACATTGATTGCAGTTTGAAATAAACTCCTCCCCACCCCTACCCCACTCTATTCCCTGTAGCAACACTTTATTTTTCTCTATACCAGATGAGTACCTTCTTCCTTGGATTTATTTTTACAAGCAAGCACTGTATTGCCCTGGGGTTTTTCAAGAGGGAAAAATGCCCTTTCACCTGCTATTTTAACACAAAATCACAGAATAACATCAGTGTTGGAAGAATTCAGGCTTACTCCATCAATGATTCCAAACCTCTGTAGAAGGTCAAAACCCCTGACAAACCTGACCAAATGATCATCCACTGGGCTTCCTGCAAGGCAGGGATTTAAATAACAAATTATATCTCATCTTATGATGGCAGAAAGGTGTCACTGCCAATTTGCACTTTTATAATAGTGTATAAACATGGATTTTTTTTAAATTTATGTACTCAATAATTTACATGCAGCCATTTGTCTCTGCAGATGTATACACAATTTTCCTTCTTTTTCTTGGAAATTCTATCCTTACTCTCACATTCTATAATGTTATTTCATTCTCCCTGTATTTATAAAATGAAGTGAGTTGCAGTTACTTCCTTATTTAAATATTGCCCACCTAAAGTGCTCTTTATACCTAAAATAACCTGTACATAATGAAGCATTTTACTACTCCCCATTATGATATATTAGTTTGATATTTTGATTCTGTTGTCTATATGTTACTTCTTTCTCCTGGTTTGTAAACTTCCAAAGGAAGGAAACTGCAGATGTGCATATATAGGTGGAGTTAATTAATGCATTCTATAAACATTTAATGAATATGCATCATGTGCAAATTCCTATGCTAGATACAATGGAATAAAAATAAATGTCATTTGTACTATCATGTTAAATTCAATACACACTTAAAAATAAGCTATATGATAGTAATTCATGATTTCACAGATAAATCCTTTTCTATCTTTTGTATATGGAAATTTTCATGTGCACTGATATATTAAATTAAAACATGTTTTCAAAATGTAAAATAAAAATTCATACTGGTTACCTCAGTTTGAGAGTTGGCAAGAGGGGAATTCAGATTCCTTAAAAGGAAACAGTATGACTTTTGCATATTATATATGAGAGTTTGACCATATATTATGGTTATGTTTGCATGAGGGTGCCATTTGGGTATTAGTGTAACCATAACTGTTAGCTGATTTAAGATTCATCTACAGAGGTAGGCACAGAGTTAATGATATAAGATGCTCTTGCCAATAATTGAAATAAACCCAAACTCTCAAGTTATAATTAAAATGATTTTGTCATTGTGTCCTACTATTCTCATATATATATTGCCTTTATACTCCTTCAAATTATACTGTAGGATGCATACTTAGGACCCAAACAAGGTTAGCCATTTTAATTTGTGTTGAACTTTTTGTCCATTAAAGAATGCTGAATATAGAATCAGAGGCTATGGTTTCAATTTCTTTCTCTTCTATTTACTATGTGTGTGTTCTTGGACTTCTGTAGTCCTCAGTTTCCCAACCATAAGATAAAGGGTTGAGCTAGTTACCTGATAATAAGGACTCTTCTTGCTCTAAATCTTTGATCTAATGCATGTCATTTTTTTGCTTTGTTTGTTCATTCATTCAAGCTACAAGAATTTATTTTAAGAAATGTGTTTGGATCCAAGGACACACTAACACACAAAAAAAATACAATTTCTGCCTTGAAGAATCTGATATTCTGTCAAATAGGAAGTAAAAGCACATACACATATAAAATTCAAGTAATAGACAAAATAAATTAAAAAGAATTTTGGTAGAATAGGGCACTAAAAATTGGTGAGATCAGGTTGGCTACATAAAGGAAGCTGAGCTTCAATGGAAGGTAAGGATTCTGAGGTATGAGTGACGATGAAAGGAATGTTTGGTAAATGGCAAAAAGGGCAAATTGGTTGGATCATTGAGTGCATGAAACAGGGTAATTAATGTAAATGAAGCCTAAAAAAAATGGAGTCAGATTGTGAAATGTTGTAAATCCCAAATACAGGCAATTGGATGTCATCCTAGAGACAATAGAGAAACCAACAGAGATTCTTGTGTAGAGGAGGTTGCATGTTTTCACTACTTAAATAACCAGATGATTGAATATATTTGTTAGAATCAGCTAAGTGAAGAAAAGAATAAACCAATTCAGAACTTAGTAGAAACTAGTCAAAATGGAGGGTTTCAATCAATTTCCAGAAAGCCCAAACTGTGACTATGTTGGCTCTCAGTGAGATGCCAGGAACAATCAATGTGACAGGACACAAATACCATGCAAGGACTCTTTAATTACATGGGAATTCAAAGGGATGCTGATAAACAGAGACTTAATTACAGGCTCCTAGAGATTGCTCTATAATTACACTTAGTAGATCCCAAAGTAATCACTATATAACCAGTATTTTCAGTTAGAAGATGGGGAGGGGAAAAAAGGAGAAAGATGGGCCAGACTCTCTTAGTTTGAATGGAGATAGAGAGTCAAAGCTACATGCATAGGCTGTCTTCCTGACTGAAAAATTCTAGAGAATTCACCCCCAAACCTTTTTCCTCAAATTCCTCTAAAACACAACATGCACACATACAATACACACACACATGCACACCCACAAAGCACATAAGACATTCATATACAACACACATGTGCACTTAATATAATGCTCACAAATGCAGCACAACACATGTCCACATGATGTGTACACATGTAACACATTTGCATAGGGTAACACACAAAACATAGAATATATCCAATACTTATGAACATAAAACACCCACTCATTTACCTATTTCCAACACATGCATGCCTTTCTCTCATGCGACTTTAAGAGAATTTTTTCTATTACTTGTTGCTTCTGGGCAGGGAATTCAAGGCAGAAGAAGAAAAATAGTTGCAATAAAGCTTCGTTCCCTCAGGTGTTCAAAAGCATTCTATAAATATTATCTCATACCTTCCTCCAGTAGACCTAAGGGAACGAAAGGTGCCAATGACTAGCTCTGCCATTGTGAAAAAAAAAAAATACCTAAATACTTTAAATACACTAATTAAAAGAAGATAAATGTCATACAGCAATTGAGTAGTGAATTTGGTATTGCAGTGCTAACTGTCCCAATCTGGATGCTTAAAACATGTAGTGATAGTCATTTGAAGAAAGAGACGCTAGTAACCATTTTATAGGATATGCTAATATAATTATATGTATTTATTTATTCAACCATTAAATATTTATCAACCAGCTCCTAAGTACATACAGTAGCACTATTTCCTATTTGCTTATTGATATGCAGTTTGCTTACATGTTGTCTTAGGTTGCGAGTTCCTCAGGGATAGGGACTGGCCTTTGCCTTTATTTGAATCCCTAGCATTTAGAACAGTTCCTAGTTCATAGAAAATACTTGGTAAATACTTATTGACTAACTATGCCAGGCACCTAGGGAAGACTTTTTTTTAAATAGACAATTAGGTTTCTGTGTGTAAAAAACATATTAGGAGACATAGTAGGCACACCTACAATGTGTAATTTTTGTCATTGTAGAGATCTCTGAGTGTCCAAATTCTTTTTTTTTTACCAATTCAGGTTCCATCTTACTGTTACTTAACTTACTTAATAGATGGATCTTAGAGAGTCGCTCATGTAGATTAACTGAATTGCTTGTCATGTAGCTATTAAATTTTAGAGGGAGAACTTGAATTTGTAGTACATTATGCTACACTGTCTCTAAGGAAAAGACCTGTGTTAAAGGTTGTATTATAATACAAGATTATTTCAAAAGATTCTGTGATGTAATTAAATGTTTTGAGATCAAAGGAAGGAGAAATTGTTAGGTAAGGCTTGAAAGTATTAGTAATTTAATTCAACAATATCTGTCAGTAAGTGAATAAGCATTTATCAAACACCTACCCTGTCCCAGGTACAGTGAATACCTGCACTCAGAGAGTTACTATTCTAATGGAAACTTGTGGTAGTAGATTGTTGGACCTGGACTTAGGAAAACCTGAGTTAATATCTACCCTCAAGCACTAGATATGTGACCTTGGGTTAGTCACTGCCTCAGTTTTCTCAACTGTAAAATAAGGATAATAATAACACTCACCTCCCAGGGTGGTTGTGAGGGTCAAATGAAATCAGATTTATAAAGTGCTTTGAAAGCTTTAAAGCATTATATAAATGTTAGCTCTTGTGATTATGATTATTAACACCTACTAATTCTTTCATATATAGCAATGAAAACTCATTTCTAAGTCTCTTTTTTCTTAGTTTTCTCAGAAAGACATTATTTTGCCTATTTTATATAATATCATACATCTTAGATCTCAATTCTGCTTTAACTCAGAATTTATAATTTTCAAATAATTATGTACTTGCCAATTAATACCTGTTATATTCCCCCTCTCCCCAAACACACACACACACACACACACACACACACACACACACACACACACACGATTTTATAGCCCTTTGTGCATAATTTCAAATTGTTCTCTAGAATGGTTGAATCAGTGTACAACTTCAGTAAAACATTAGTGTTTTAATTTTCTCATATCCCCTCCAACATTTGTCATTTTCTTTTTCTGTCATATTAGGCAATCTGACAGGTATAAGGGAGTGGCTCAGACTTGTTTCAGTTTTCATATCTCTCATCAATAGTGATTTAGAGCATCTTTGAAAAGAGATAAATTTAGACTAAATGTCAGGAAAATATTATAAGCATTTCAAACGTGGAAGAGGTTATCTTAAAGGGAATAGTGGACTAAGTGGATTACGTACTTTAACTCGGCTCTGTTTCATTCTAAGTCTACGTTTTGTGACTTGGGTTATTATCTAAGCTATTTTTTTCTGCAATAAAATAAGGAATTGAGTTATGTAGTTTGCCATTCAGATGTGGTAAACAACTACTAATTATGTGTCCTCACTCAATTCTTGTCTTATTACAAAAAAAAATTATCTAGTAACTACAGTCATAAAATGGAAGCTTACACCAAAATGAAGGTGTTCAACTTAATTCATGTACTTTTTCCCACTACAAAAGATGGTGGTTTCTATTTCCTTGGCAGTCATCAAACATACTATGTGATTATTTGTCAGGTATGTTATAGTAGGGCTACTTTTATGTATGAGTTTGACTAGATGGCAACTCAGATTATTAAATTCTGTTATTGTTTCAGGCAAGGACTTTAATCAATTTCACAAATGCCACATATGTAGTTAGTGGCATGGCTACCCAAGTCTCTTGGATTCTAAATCTAAATGATCTTGCCAACATATCATGCTGTAGAGTATGCAGGGTGTTCAGGGAGGTCTAGCACCTCTGATGAGAGGTCTTGCCAAGCTTTTCAGGATTGCTCATCAGCCTTTGGTATCCACCTGTCACCCAATTCACCTGTGACTCCAAGAAGCTGTAGCATGTGCAGCAGCCACTGCCAAGTAAAATCAGCTCAACAGATGGGCTAAAATAGGTTAAAGCTAACTGACAGATCTTAAACCGAATGATGAATTAGGAAAATTTCTACTCCAAGCTTATGAAGACTTCCCCAGGGGAATGGATGGATGAGAGTAATTGGTTCTAATGGACCATAAATGCAGTGGAAGCAGGAAATATGGAATATTTAGAGAATGGTCAGATATCAAGCACATAAATGTCATCCACCACATTCCTTGCCATCACCAACCATCTTGACTTTTGTCTTGCCACTGGACTTACATGACTCTGGAAGAGAGAATAAGGCTGAAATTTTGCTTCACTTAAATCCAAATCACGCACAAGTCACAATACCATCCATTGCCAATTATTTTAATATTTAATTATTTTACCATTTTACTATTGTATTATTTTACTATCTTACTATTTTATATTTTGCCTATTTTGAAGTCCTGTGGCAATGGCTATTGATAAATCAGCAGGTACAGATACACTGGGAGCAGTATACAACCCCGCACACAGATGGCCCAAAGAACACAGCCTTTTCACTGGACTCAAGAAGCAGTTGGATTTGACAGCCCTCAGGGTATATGAGCAGGTTTTTTAAAAAGGAGTACAGTGCTTACCTCCTGACCTGAGGAAAGGGCTAGAAAAGGTGCCCTAAAATTGTCTTTTTCACCCAATCCTGGCTTGTTTACCACAGCAGGCAGAGATTCAATCCTGTAGTCAAAACACACATACAAAAATGTACACAAATTTTCTCAGATGATTCTATTTACCACTGATACACAGAATGTATGCAGGCAGAGATTCAATCCTGTGGTCAAAACACACACAAAAAATGTACACAAATTTTCTCAGATGATCCTATTTATCACTGATACATGGAATGTATGCATGCTCATAGACAACATTAAATCTAGTATACCTGAAAGACAAATTTCTCTTACTGAGAGAGAACTCAGCGGGTACCATATCCACATAGCAGCCTCAAGTAAAATAAGGCTGTCAAGCAAAGGTCACTTTACTGAAGCCAGAGCGGATATATGCCTTTCTGGAGTGACTGCTGTGATGAGGAGTGCCATGAAGCTGATATAGGTTTTCCAATTTGGATATCACCTGTCAGCAAGCTTGTATGCTTTCCCAAAAGAATGAATGATAAATTCATGATAATGCAACTGCCACTATCATCAGTGAGTATGCTCTCACCATTATGAACCCTGATGAAGTCAAAGAAAAAATTTGTGAAGACCTGGAGACCCTCATCATCAATATGCCAAAGGAAGACAAGCTTCTAATTTGGGGAACTTTAATGCCAGAGAAGAAACAGACAATCAGACATGTCAGGGAGTCCTTGGGGGGGAACTGAGACAGAAAAAATTACAACAACGGTCATTTACTGCTGAAGACTTTTGCATCTTACAATCTTCTCATCATCAACACTGTCTTCTGTTTAACTTAAATGCAACAAAACATTGTGGATGCAACCTCGCAGCAAACACTGGCATTAATAGACTACATTATTATATGAAGAGACGGGCAGGATGTGAGAGTGATAAAAGTGCTATATGGTACAGAGTGCTGGACTGATAGTAGACTTGTCCTCTCCAAGCTAAACATTGGCATCAACAAAGGTGCAACCCCAAGGCAAGAGAACTCTCAGGAGACTAAATGTCAACATATTAGAACAATTCTCTTTGTGTGAACAATTTATTAATGACCAAGAGGGAAAGCTAAGTCAGCATACAATTAGCAACAGTGGAGCAGAGAGCTTACAGAGACTTGGTATATAGTATCATATTTGCTTATCTGGGTCAGAACACTTGCAAATCTCAGGACTGGTTTGATGGAAATGATGGGGATATTCAGAACCTGTGAAATGAAAGAGGAAAACTCCACAAGATTTATCAGGAGGATAGTATGTACATCTCTAAAAAGGCAATGTTTAACTCCATTAAAAGTACAAGGAAAGCTCCCTATAACTGCAGGATTTGGGGCTCAGCAAGAAGGCAGATAAGATTCAGTTTTATGTAGAGAGAAACAATACAAAATGCTTCTATGATGTTCTAAAGACTGTTTGTGGACCAAAGACCTCTGCTTCATCTCAACTACTCAGTGTTGATGGAACCACATTGATCAGTGATAAGGACATGATCCTGAAGAGGTGGACTGAACACTTCCATAGTGTTCTCAATAGACCATCATCAACCAATGCTGAAGTCATTGACTGTACACCTCAGGCAGAAGTCAATATCTCTCTAGCTTAACTTTCAACTGAAGAAGAGGTTTAAATGCTATTACGTTCTTCCTATATGATAAAGCACCTGTCTCTGATTCCATCCCAGCAGAGATCTACAAGGCAGGGAGTACATTGCTCATACAAAAGCTGACTGAAATCTTCCAGGTTATATGACAAGAGGAAGTTATTCCCCAGGAGATTATGGTTGCTTCCATTGTCCATCTATATAAAGGAAAAAAGAAATAGGTTTTCACTTAACCATCACAATGGGAGAGCGGTGTCCTCTCTTATACTCATGCTAACAAGATTCTTTCAAGAGTCCTCCTTAATTGGCTGATCCTTCACCTGGAAAAAGATCATCTTCCAAAAAGTCAATGTGACTTCACAAAGGACCAAGAAGTAGTCAACATGCTGTTTGCTTCCCAACAGTTCCAGGAGAAATGCCAGGAGCAGAACAGAAGTCTATACACAATGTTCATCAGTTTGACCAAGGACTTTGATACTGCCAATCAAGAGGATTTGTGGAAGATCATGGAAAAATTTTGTTACCCAGAGAAGTTCATCAGTATTGTACACCAGTTTCATGATGGCATGCTTACATGGGTTCTGTATAAAGGACAATTATTCTCTCATGCTTTTTCAATCACTGATGGAGTGAAGCAGGCTAGTGTGTTTGCTTCCACACTTTTTAGCCGGATATTTTCTGCAATGTTGTCAGACACTTTCAAGAGGGACAAAAAATGAGCTACCACCATGATGGTAATCTTAAAAAAAAAAAAAGGCTACAAGTTAATACTAAAGTGGAGGGAGAATTGGCACATGACTTTTTCTTTGCAAAAGTTTGTACACTTAATGCAGCCTCTGAGGCAGAGTTGCAACAGAGTATAGATTGATTCTCTGCTATTCGTGCTAATTTTGGTCTGACAATTAACACCAAGAAAACAGAGATTCTCCAATAGCCAGCACCATACCCTCCATACATGGAACCATTGGTTATAGCAAATGGAGAAAATTTGAATGCTATGCATAAGTTCACTTACCTTGGTAGCATACTTTCCAGGGATGGTCAAATAGATGATGAGGTTGACGCACAGATTGCCAGAGCCAGCTCAGCATTTGGGAAGCTCCAAAAGAAAGTGTGTGAGAGAAGAGGTATTAGGCTGCATACCAATTTGAAGGTCTACAGAGTCACTGCGATGACTTCACTGTGGTATGTTTGTGAAACCTGAGCAAGCTATCAGCCCCATGCCAGAAAACTGAACCATTTCCATTTTTAATTGCTTTACAAAGATTCTGAAGATTGCCTGGAAATATAAGATACTAGCCAATAAGATTCTCTCTCTAGCTGAACTGCTAAGCATTCAAACTCTACTGCAGAGAGTGCAACTCCAATTGTCTAGCCATCTAGCCCAAATGCCAAATGTATATTTACATAAAAAAACACCTATTTTTCATATGGAGGTAAGAAGAAGCAGTACAAGGACACTCTCAAGGTCTCTCTGAAGTGCTTTAATATTGATTGTGAGACATAAGAAATGTTAGCAAAGGACCACCCACCTTGGCTTGCCTGCATCAAAGAAGACATTGTGCTCTATGAGCAAAACAGAATGGCAATAGTACAAAGGAAACATGAGATGTGCAAATCTAAAGACCTCTCTATCCCAAATATTCAAATGAACTATTTGTTCCCCTCCTGTGGTAAAACCTCTTGAACTTATATTGGACTGATTGGCCACAATTAAACACACTGTACATTAACCCCAACATTGTGATGTCATTGATCTTCTTTAAAAGGAGGACAAACAATGACATATCATGCTGTCAGATTATAGTTAAGTGATTTACTCATGAAATCTTAGAAGCATCAAAGAAACAGGTAATTAACAGTTTTAATAAAGTACAAAGAGTCAAAATAAATACAGAAAAATCATAAACATTTCTATTTAGTGATAACAAAAACATAGTATCACTAAATAAACATTTATTAAGCACCTACTATCTATGCCAGACATTGTTCTAAGCACTAAGGAAACAAAAAAAAAAAGTCAAAAGACAGGATCTAATCCTAGAGATAACATGCAAACAAACACAAAGCAAACTATATACATGATGAATAGGAAATGGTTAACAAAGGGAAAACACTAAAATTAAGAGGGTTTAGGGAATATTTCAGTTGATGTTTAAAGGAAAAGAGAGAGGTCAATAGTCAGAGTGGAAGAAGGAGAACAGTCCAGGCATGGGAGATAGGAGAGAATACCAAGATCTAAGAGTGCCTTGTTTATGGAACAGTTAAGAGACCAGTGTCACTGGATTGAAGAGTGTTTGGGAGTAAGGGGTAAGATGATTGGAAACAAAGAAGGGGCTCAAGTTCCGAAGGGTTTTGAAGGACAAAAAGAGCACTGTGTATTTGCTCCTGCAGAATATAGGAAGCTCCTGGAATTTATTGATTGAGGATGGAAGGAGGAGGTTGATATGATTAGACTTCCATTTTCAGAAAATGACTTTAGTGACTGAATGGAAAATAGATTGGAGTAGTGAGAAACTTGAGGCAAGTAGATCCACCAGCAGGCTATTGTAGGCTTCCTGTATGTTTTAGGATTTTAATCCAGACTTAAAAGAAACCAAAGATGTCAGAAGAGAGAGCTGGTCTTAGATCCAGGAAGACATGAATTGAAATTTTATGTCTAAAGTATACTGGATGTTTGACATTTGTCAAGACCCTTTAATGAACAACTTTCGAAGAATATAAGTTGCAGAGAAGGGATCCAGTCACAGAGATAAAACATTCCTTCATTTGAGAATATCCAAAGCAACTAAATCATAATTGCAATCTCTGTGTCCTAATAATAACAACATCAACAAAAATGAAAGAAATACCTCTCAAAATAACTATAAAAATCATAAAATATTTGGCCATTAATCAATCAAGACACATTTAAACCCATGAATATAATTTTTAAAAACTCTTTCCTAAAAATCAAATGACATTGGAATAGTTGGAGGGATGTTTATTGTGCATAGTTGGAACATGCTCATTTATTTAAAATTATAATGCTATAAACATAATTTGCAAATTTAGTTGTATGGCCGACTGAGTACCAAGGAACTCATTAATAATAGATAATAAAGGAGGACTAATTTCTGAGAGGAACAAAAAGTCTAAAATATCAATGGAAAGAACAAAAAAGTAGAAATTGAAGGGGAATGGGGACAGAAATGGCACTTATAGACATAAAATTCAGTAATTTTCAAAAAGGAGGCATCCTGCCATACTTCATGGATAACCTGCTGGGGATCAGTAACATCTAGAAAAATTACTTTATTTCTCAGTGCCCACTGCCATGTTATGAGTATAA
>CM053589.1:65739263-65769448 GCA_028646515.1 Pseudochirops corinnae | reverse complement strand
GAGCTGACTTTAGTGGGAAGTATCCTTGTGTGCGTTTTGGAGTTCTAGAATTGGTTTAGAGTCCTATTTTATGGGTATTTTGGGGTGGCTATGTGAGAGCTGCGATATGTTGCTGCTGCTATGCCGCCATCTTGGCTCTGCCCTGAGTATAAATTTCTTAACAGTTGCTGATTTGCATTAATAGAAAGAATTTTCTCACTAGGAATTCCTTATACCAATGAAATCACAGAACTTTACCACTGCCTCCACTTAAAATCATCTAAACTCTTTTCTCCTGTTCAAAAAATGGAAAAGTAGATCGGTGGAATAGAACACACAAGCAAGATTCAGAAACACTAAAATTTTGCACCCTAATGTGCAAAATAGTTCCTATTCAACAAGATTTTTTGGCAAAACTGAAAAGTGCATCTTCGAGTTCTAAAATAATGTGACATAAATAGAAAGGGACAGGGAAGGAATGGAATAAGCATTTATATAATACCTACTCTTTACCATGAAGTCACTGGACAAAGTACTTTAAATGATCAAGTATTTGATCTTTGCAACAACACTTGGAGGTAGATGCCATTATTATCCCAATTTTATAGATGAGGAAACTGAGTCAGACAAAGGTAAAGTGACTTGTCCAGGGTCAACTACTAACTGACCTGATTTGCATTCAGGTATTCCTAAATTCAGATCTAGCACTATAACCACTGCACCATTTAACTTCTCCAATAACCAAATTGCAGGTGATTCAAAAAACTGTCAAGAGAACATTGTGTTGACTGTGATACACTATCAATGCAAAAATTATGATTTATATGCAAGGTGTGGCATTACCTATATTATTAAGGACACATGACACTAGAAAAAGACACATGACAATCATATACTTAGGGTGAAGAAAGTAAGATTGATGGTCCAAATGTTCTCTGCATATGCAAGAAATTTGAGAAAATCCAGAGTCCTTTGTTTATATCTTCTGTGGAGAATTCATGGAAGAGTGTTGCCAAGTATCACTCAGTATGAGGAGTACTTATGTTGTAATCTGAAATCATAGAAGGAATACACATATTATTTTTATCACAGATCCATGAAAGTAAGTTTTGTAAAATTAAACGCAAGTATAAATCCTTTGGGAGGGGATGCATTTTATCTGTTTGAATTCTGCCTCCCTTAGATTTTAAAAAATATTTCTATTTGACAATATAGTCCAAGGGCAATCTGACATCTTTAGATTGCCCTCTAAAGTATTTAACATCCCTTTGCATTGGCAGATACTCTTTATAGTAAAAGCCATTTTAGTTTTTCTATAGACTAGAGTCTTTTCAGCTTTTACTCTGAAAACATTAAACATGAACTCACTTCATCACTCACTGCTTGAAAGCTATGCTAAATGTCAATGGAATTGAACTTTTAAGGATTGTCTACCAATAAAGTTTACTTTTGTAGTATATAGCAGTTAGAATAATTTAAATTTACACATAATATTATAGAGAGTGGCAACTTCTATTTCTCAATGAGTTCCTTCCCTGAAAGAATCACAAAATTTTAGAACAAGATTTCCTAGGATCATAAACTCTGAGTTGATCAGGGCCTCAAAGACCATCTAGTCCAATGCTCCATTTTAGAGGTGAGGAAAAAAAAAAGATTGTCAGGGAAGTTAAATAACTTGTTCAAATTTGCACAATTAATTAGTATCTAGAGAGCTTAGAATAGAAAGCAAATCTCCTTTTCTTCAATACTCTTTCCCACTAAACCACACTGCCTTTCTGAAGAATTATGCTTAATCAATTAGCGTGTAAAACGAATACAGGTGTCTGAAAAGAAAAATGCCTTTTTTTAGTTTAGTTCTGTTTCCACAATAAATAGAATATGCAGTCTTATGTAACAATAATAGCATCTTTTGGTATCTATCTGAATCTGTATATGCATATATATGAATAAATGTATACATTTTCATATACTATATATATATATATTATATACATAAACACATATACTATAGTATGGCAGGAATTGAAAACAATCAACAAACTCCATCTGTAAGCAAAAGTTTATGAGGGACTTTACCAAAGACAGATCAATCTCCTTCCATTTGCATTATGCATTAGACATCTTCTACAAAACGTGAACTCTTTTGTTGAGAGCACATATATCTTGTTTGAAAAAGAAAAAGGTATCATTGCATACTGGACAAAGAGTTAGTTTCAAAGCCATAAAGCTTTGGGTTCTGGTATTGCCTCTGATGTGTACTTGCTATGTGACCCAGGGTATGTCATTTATCCTATTAGCACCCCCAGACAACAATCTAAGACTACAGGTTGCAGAGGAAGTACCTGTCTTCATTTCAAATGAACTTTTCTCATTTGGGAGTTGCCTATGCGAATGAAATCATTGGCTCAGTATCTATTGCTGTCCCTTGAAATTGATACTCAGAGGTACTGTTGAAGAATAGTAACACTGTTTTTGCATCTATCAAAAATACTTTGGTTTAGGGAATGTGTTTCTTGGATCATAGTGCTAAAGTCTGTGTGAGTGGGGGAATGTTTCCACAGAGACTACTAGGATTAATATACTTTCCACTGGCTTTGGTTCTAGGACAGTTGAAACCAATTGAGGGTGATGAAAGATACAGAGTGCAGTGACCAAGGGTACCAAGAGGAAGAAGAGAGTTATGAAAAAAACTACAAATGTCTTCTTCAGCTCAAAAGACTAGAATGAAAATGTGAGAAGGTGTTCCTCTTCTTGATTTTGGTGGCTGCCTTGAGGACAGGAGGACATTATAATTTCACCTGGTGTGCAACTGTGTCAGTTCTTCCCTTCTGAGAAGAACAATGTACCTAGGAAATAGGGGACTTGGGAGCCAGTGATTCCACATTATAGTTCTTTCATGTTTCAGTGACAGAGACACAGAGGCCCAGTATTCAGCCTTATACTTAGACATTTCTGGAACAACTGTATTAATAATAAAGATAATTAACATTGATGTAGCATTTTAATATGTGTAAAAATCTTTAAATGTATCATCTTATTTGATTGTCATTACAACCCTGTGAGGAAGGTGACATTACTCTATTTAGGGATTAGTAAACTGAGGCAGAGAGATTCAACCAAGTGATTCAACCAAGCTCTCATAGCTACTAAATGTCAGAGGAAGTATTTGAATTTAGGACTTCCTAAATCCAAAGTCAGTACTCTAACCAATAGGTTACTTAAATACCTTGGGGATCAGGCTTTGTTTGATCAACTCCTTCCATAACATTGGTTGTAAGTGATAGTTAACACCACCACACTCTACTCTGTCTTTAGTGGTGGGAGATAAAAGAGGCATATTAATCAGCCTAATCACCTGATTTCTTTCTCTAGCAAGTGTGAGAGATGGAAGAGAGAATAAATGGACACCTACTGCAAAGGTGAGAATGAAGTTAGGAACCTCAAATTTACAAATTAGATTTACAAACTGAATTAATTTTTTTTTTTTTTTACTTATGTTCTGGAGGCTGAGAGTGGTGAACAACATGTAAGATCTAAGATGAAATTTTCTTCAGTGAGCTAGTGCTATATGAAACAATGAGAATAAATCCTGATATAGACTTGCAGTAGCCCCCACCTCTTATATAGAACCCCACTATGTCACCTTTCAGTGGTATTTTTGCTTTACAAAATCAATGTTGGTTTCTTTCATTTTTACATAATCAATAATGAGTAGTCAATAGTGAGATTTTGAATTCTTTCGCATTCAGTTGTATAATTTTAAAGATATACAATGCAATAGGATATAATCTGTTAAACACTCACTTCTCACTTGTGACTCAAAGAGGCTCTAGTATGAGCAATGGCCACACTCCAGTAAAACCATCTTAGCAGATGGAATAAACCAGTTAGAGGATCACCAATAGGCCTCAAATCCATTGGTAAGTTAAGGGAATGTCTACCCTAAGCTTGCGAATATTTCCCCAGTTGAATGGGTAAACGAGAACATTTTTTTTTCTAACAGCCATTAATGTAGTTGAAGCTGATATAGAGTTTAGAGCTTGGTCAGATATCAAAGATGCCAAAATCCTGAGCCATCACCAGTTGTCTTGACTTTTGTCTTGCTATTGAACTTTGATGACTCTGGAAGAGGGAGTGAGGCTGATGACTTTGAGCTACTTTGCCTGAGTTAAATCCAATTCACATACAAGCCAAGACATGATATCATTGGTCCTCTTCAAAAATAAAAGACAAAAATTTGTTAAATCCTGCTTGTTCCTTTCTTATATTTTTCATCAAGGATATCTGTGATAGCTGCATACATCATTTTTATTAAGGTTTTGTAGAATCTTAAATTTCTTGACCTCTCAGCAGCATTTGACACTGTTGGCTATCATTGTCTGGATACTCTCTTCTCATTGGGTTTTATGATGCAATATCCTTTTCTTTCTTTTACTTTTCTTTTATCTTTTACCTGTTGGTCATGTCTAAACATCATTTTTTGGATCATCATGCATGTGACACTTCCTCATTACTTTTTGCTTAGACCATGGTAATCAACTTACCTCCAGTCTCTCCTCTCTACAATCTACCCCCCCCCCCATATAAATGCCAAATTGAAATTTCTAAAATATATCTGGAAGGGTGGAGCCAAGATGACAAATAGTAGCCAGCAACCCAACTGAACTCTCCCAATAGTCTCTTCTATACAACTTTAAAATAATGCCTCAAATCAAGTTCTGGAATAACAGAACCAAAAAAGAAAAAAAATGATGAAAGTGAGACATTTTTCCAGCCTAAAAGTACTTATGAGATTGGCAGGAGAGGTCTGTGACAATAGAGTTAGGACAGTTCAGAATGCAGCACATGTGACCTCACCAGTAGTAGGTCTTGGAAATGACTGAGAATAGCAAAGACAGTTTTAGGAGTTCTTAACCCAGAGGGAGTAAGGAGATGGGTCAACTGGTTAGAAAGAAACAACATGGAGCCTTTTGCTGCTAGTGGCTATAGGACTCTAGTGCATTGCCCATATATAGATCTGGGTCTCAGTTGAATGAAGAGGAGTACCAGTGCTTGTGGTTGCAGGGGAGCAGGGGCACTTGTCACAGTTCAGGTACATAGAAGACATTATAATCACTTGCAAGGGAGCAGGGGCCCTGGTCTCAGTTCCAAGGCATAAAGGAACACTAAACTTTGCAGATGCAGAAGAGAAGGGGATCTGGTCACAGTTCAGGGTCAAGAAGAGCACTAGAACTTGCAGATTTAGGGGAATAAGATCTCTTCCTGGGTAAATACCAGAACACAGGCCAGGAGAGCAGTGACCACCCATTTCCTTAGATGATAACACCTTGGCATCAGTGAAAATTTTCAGATTCCCAGAAATAGCTCTGAAAACAGCAGCATGAAAAAGGTGGGCACCTGGGACAATATCTCCCTCCCCAGGAGGCAACCCAATTTTAACACAAAGTTAAAAGTCAAGAAGTAGGCCAGAAAATAATAAAACAAACAAACAAACAAACAAAACTAAGATAGTGGCAGGGAAGATGAAGACACAAACTAAGAAGAAGACAATTATGGTGAAACAGCAACAATTATGGCCTCAAAAACAGATGTGAATTGGACATAAGCCTAGCAAGAATTCCTGGAAGAGATCAAAAAAGATTTTAAAAATCTAATAAGAGAGTTATAAGGAAAAAAATAGAGAAAGAAACGAGAGTGAACAAAGAAAATTACAAATAGAGAATCAACAGCTTGGTAAAAGAGGCACAAATATTCACTGAAAATAATTCCTTAAAAAGCAGAATTGGCTAAATATAAGAAGAGATACAAAAACTCACTGAAGAAAACAATTCCTTAAAAATGAAAATTGGCAAGTAGAAGCTAATGATTCCTTGAGACTTTAAAAAACATTTGAAATTAAAAATGAAAAAAAAAAAAATGAAATGTCCTATCTGGAAAAAAAATTCACCTGAAAAATAAATTGAGAAGAGATAATTTAAAAACGTTTGACACCTGCAAGCCATGATAAAAAAAAAAAAAAGAGTCTAGACCTCAAATTTCAAGAAATTATAAAGGAAAGCTGCTCTGATATCCCAGCATGATAAGGTAAAATAGAAATTTATAGAATCTACCAATGACCTCCTGAAAGATATCTCCAAATAAAACCTCCCAGGAATATTACAGCTAAATTCTAAAGCTCCTAGTTCAAGGAGAAAATATGACAAGCAATTAGCAAGAGACAATTTAAATATCACAGGTAGGATAACATAAGATATAGTAGCTACCAAAATGAAGGTGCAGAGGGCTAACAATATGATATCCTAGAAGGCAAAGAAGACAGGATTACTACCAAGCATAACCTACCCAACAAAGCTGAATAAAATCTTTCAGTAGGAAAAATGAATGTTTAATAAAATAGAGAAATTTCAAGGATTCCTGATAAAAAGGCTAGAGATGAATATAAAATTAGACATTTAAACGAATGACTCAAGAAAAGATTCATTTACAAAAAAAAACCATGAAATAGAAATCATAAGGGACTTAATATGGTTAAATGGTTTATATTTATGTTCAATGTGCTAAAAATACAGGCAGACTTTTTGACCCAGCAATTCCACTACTAGGTCCCAAAGAGATTAAGAAAGAAAAAAAAGACCCACATGTGCAAAAATATTTATAGCAACTCTTTTTGTTGTTGCAAATAATTATAAACAGAGGAGATGCACAACAATTGGGGAATAACAGAAAAAATTGTGGTATATGATAGTGATTGAATACTATTGTGCTATAAAAAATGATTATCAGATTCTCAGCAATACAATGATCCAAGATAATTCTGAAGGACTTTTGACAAAAGGAGCTGTCCAGTTCCAGAGAAAGATCTGGTGCAGCCTGAATATAGAATAAAGATAATTTTTCTTTACTTTACTTTTCCTATTTTGTTTTTTTTGTTTTTTATCTGTTTTCCTTCACAGCATGACTTACATGGAAATGTGTTTTGCATGACTACACATGTATAAGCTATGTCAAATTGGTTCCCTTCTCATGGGTAGGGGAAGGAAGACAGAATTTGGAACTCAAAAAGGGGGAAAAAAAGAATGTTAAAATTGTTGCTTTTTTTTTTTTACATAGAAATGGGAAAAATAAAAATAATTAAAAAGAGAAAAAAGAGAAATGATAAGCAAGATGCTTTCAGAAAAACTTGGACTTACATGAATTAAGGTGAAGAGAAGTGAACAGAACCCTGAGAGCATTGTACACAGTAACAGTGATATTATACAATGTTCAACTGTGAATGACTTAGCAATTCTCAGCAACACATTGTTCTAAGATAATTCCAATGATGAAAAATGCTATCCATCTCCAGGGAAAGAACTGATGGAATCTGAGTGGAGATTGAAGGATATTTTTTTCACTTTTTTTTGGCAACATGGATAAATGAAAGTATATTTTGCAGGGTTTTACATGGATAAATGATAACATATTTCTTGCCTTCAGAATTGTAGGGAAGGAGAAAATTCAGAACTCAAAATTTAAAATAAATAATACATTAAAAATAAAATGTAATCATGTTATCCCTCTAAAATTTCCAATGGTTCCTTATTGCTATCCTACTTAGCACAAAATTCGGTTGCTTACTTTGCAAATATGTATATATGTATACACATATACACATACATAAAAATGCATATGCATATACATATTTTATGTTTATCTGTGTATATTTCTATTTGCCTTAGAAAATGTATGTGCTTGAAGCCAGAAACTGTTTCTTTTTGTCTTTGTATCCTTAACAAAAATGCCTAGCATATAATAAGTATTAAAAAATATTGGTTGAATTTAATTGAACACTAAAAACAGAAGTAATTTACAACCTTCTTTCAAACATACCTTATCCTAGGTTTAAATAGTTTCTGAATAAAACCCAAGTAATAGTAATTATTATTTTTTATATTTTCATATTACTTCAGAGTTTACAAAATATTTTCCTCACAACTACCTTGTAAAATAATTGATGCAAATATTGTCATCTTGTTATATCTAATATATGCAATTGTCCTTTGTCAACGAATGGTGTTTGGTCATTCGAGGCATTCTTGAATTCTAGAATTATTCTAGTGTTTATGTCTCAGTGTTCTAGTCTAATGTTGTCAAACAAGTAGAAACTTATCCTAACAGTTGCATATTTACTTAGAAAACCACAGTATAAATTTTTATATTGTACTGTATTTTTCTTTATTTTGTCAAACATTTTTTAATTACATTTTAATCTGCTTTGTGAGTACTAGAACTGCATGTAGCCCAAGACTCAGAGTTTGATATCTCTATTTTAGCATCTCTTTAAGATTAAGTTGCAGAAAAGCTGTTGACTTGCATATAACCATCCTATAAGCCTCAGCAGAGTGGACATTCCTTTTCTGGAAGGGGAGGGGTTAAACTTGGTGACCAGTGAAGTCCCTTTTAACTCAAGTTTTGTGATTCTGATAGAGGGTGTTTCCTTTACTGGTAGTTACTTTATATCACTGATATCACAGATCCATTCGTTTTTTTAAATTAAATTTTGTTTATTTTTAGTTTACATCATTCATTTCAACAACATTTTGAGTTACAAATTTTCTCCCCATCTTTCTCCTACCCAGCAATACAAAACAATATTATTTTTATGTCATAAATATAATATATATTTATATTAAATATATAATAATTTAGTAATACACAATTTAATATTGTATTTATCGCCCTCCCTCAATCTGCTCTCTCCTATATCCTCTTCCATTGCTCCTCCCACTTTCTGGTAGGGCAAGATGGATCTCCTTACCCCACTGCCTTTATATCTTATTTACCAGTTGCATGTAAAAATAATAATAATATGCTTATAGATATCTTTAATTTCTACCACTGAAAATTGCCTGTTCATATCCTTTGACCATTTGTCAATTGGGGAGTGACTTGCATTCTTATATATTTTGCTCAATTCTTTGTATATTTTAGAAATGAGGCCTATGCTGCTTGTAACAGTTCTTTCCCAGTTTTCCAGTTCCTTCTTAATCTTGATTACATTGGCTTTGTTTGTACAGAAATTTTTCAATTTAATGTAGTCAAGATTATCCATTTTGCATTTTATAATGGTCTCTAACTCTTCCTTGGTCATAAAGCCTTCCTTACTCCATAAATCTGATGGGTAAATTATTTTTTGCTTCTTCAGATTACTTACAGTATCTGCCTTTATATCTTGATCATTCACCCATTTAGACTTGATTTTGGTTTATGATGTTATAGGATGGTCTATGCCCAGTTTCTGCCATACTATATTCCAGTTTTCCCAGCAGTTTTTGTCAAATAGTGAGTTGTTATCCCAGAAACTAGGTTCTTTGGGCTTATCAAACAGTGTATTACTATAATCATTGACTACTGCATATTTTGTACCCAATCTATTCCATTGATCCACTACTCCATTCCTCAGCCAGTATCAAGTAGTTTTGATGACTGCTGCTTTATAATAGAGATTAAAATCTGGTATGGCTAGGCCACCATCACTAGCATTTCTTTTCATTAATTGCCTTGATATTTTGGACCTTTTAATTCTTCCAAATGAATATTGTCATAATTTTTTCTAGCTCTATAAAGTAATTTTTTGCTAGATTGATTGGTATGGCACTAAATAGGTAATTTAATTTAGGTAAAATTGTCATTTTTATTATATTAGCTTGATCCAGCCACAAGCAATTGATGTTTTCCCAATTAGTTAGATCTGATTTTATTTGTGTGAAAAATTTTTTGTAGTTAAATTAAATTTGTAAGTAAAGATATCAATAAGCATAGGAAAAAATCAGTATTGATTTGAGAAATGCAAATCAAAACAACTTTGAGGTACCACATCTCACCAGTCAGATTGGGTAAGATGACAAAAAAGAAAACTGATAAATGCTGGAGAGGATGTGGAAAAATTGGAACACTAATACATTGTTGGTGGAGCTGTGAACTGATACAACCATTCTGGAGAGCAATCCGGAACTATACCCAAAGGGCAATAAATAATTACATACACTTTGACCCAGTAATACCACTTCTGGAGTTGTATCCCAAAGAGATCATAGAAATGGGAGGAATACCCATATGTGCAAACATATTTATTGCACCTCTCTACAGTGGCAACAAACTGGAAATTAAGGAGATGCCCATCAATTGGGGAATAGCTAAACAAGTTGTGGTATGTGAATGTAATGGAATACTATTGTGCTATAAGAAATGGGGAGGAGATGGACTTCATATTTACCTGGAGAGGCTTATACAAAATGATGCTAAGTGAGAAGAGCAGAACCAGGAAAAATTTGTACACAATCACAGACGCATCATATGTGTGATGACCAGCCTTTATAAACTGGACTCTTCTCAGCAACACACAGCTATAAGACAACTATACAAGTCCCAGGATGGAAGGAAATATCCACATTCAGAGAAAGATCTAGAAAGAACAGAGTTTAAATGTTGACTGAAGCAATCTACATGCTATCGTTCTTTTTGATGTTTGGGTTTGTTTCTTTTTTCCCATAGTTCACTCCATCAGTTACAACCCTTCTATACAACCAGACTAACGCCCAGTGTGAAAGTATTTGCAGATCCTATACTTGATTGCATACCACCACTGGGGATGGGCTAGGGAGGGGAGAAAATTTGAAACTCAAGGGATTCTGGAACTGAATCTTGTAAACTAAAAGTAAATAAACAAATCAATTTAAAAATAATAATAATACATAATTATATATTTATATATTTAAACATTTTATCTTAAAACTTAGGATTCCAGATTATTTCCCTTCTTCCCTTGTCACCCACCCTTACTGGGAAGATAAGTATTTGAATATAGGTTGTACATGTGTAGCTATGCAAAACTTTTCCATAGTGGGTATATTGTGAAAAACTGACTATATTTCCCTCCATCGTATCCTGGCGCCCCCCCGCCCCACTTGTTCTATTTTCTACTTTGACCCTGTCCCTTTTCAGGAAAGTGTGCTTTTGACTATCTTCCACTCCAACATGCCCTCCCCTCCATTGTACCCCCTCTCATCCCCTTCTCTCTCTACTCTCTATCCTATTTAGTGTGTATGTCATTCCCTCCCTAAGCCAAATTCAATGAGAATAAAGTTGACTAATTCTCTTTTGCCTTTCTTTTCTTCTCCTCCATTGCAACAGTTTCCCCTTGCCTCTTCTATATGAGATAATTTACCCCATTCTCTCTCTCCCCATATCCTTTCATTATATTCCTCTCTCATGTCTCAATTTCAAGTTTTATATATCATCCCTTCTTATTCAATTTATCCTGTGCCCTCAGTCTATTGCGCCTGTCATATATATATGTACATATGCATGCACAAGCTGCATGTATTCATATATGTATTCATATATGTATTCATGTATTCATAAGCCCATATATCCTCCTATATAGACAATTATGTATGTGTATATATCTATATCTATTTCTATATATCCATATCTATATAAATATATATCTATATCTATATCTATCTATCTATCTATCTATCTATCTATCTATCTATCTATCTACACATTTATATTCCCTTCACCTATCCTCACACTGAGAAAAGTTTCATAAGTTACAATGATCATTTTTCCATGTTGGCATGCAAATAGTTCAACTATGAAAAGTTCCTAATGAGTTCTTTTCCATGTTTACCTTCTCATGCTTCTTGTATCTCAGTGTCAAATTTGCTTTTCAGTTCTGGTTTTTTCATCAAGAAACCTTGACAGTCGTCTATTTCACTGAATGACCATCTTTTCCCCTGAAACATTACACTCAGTTTTGCTGCATAGGTAATTCTTGGTTTTAATCCCAGCTCCTTTGACCTCTAGCATATCATATTCCAAGCCCTCCAATCACTCAGTGTAGAAGCTGCCAGATCCTGTGTCATCCTGATTGTTTTTCCACAGTATTCAAATTGTTTCTTCTTGGAAGCTTGTAATATTTTCTCCTTTATCTGATAACTCTGGGACCTGGCTATAACATTCCTAGGAGTTTTCTTCTTGGGATCTTTTTCAATAGGTGATTGGTGAATTCTTTCAATCTCTATTTTCCCCTCTCATTCTAAAACATCAAGGCAATTATGATTGATAATTTCTTGAAGGATGATTTCCAGTTTCTTTTTTTTGTCATGGCTTTCAGGTAGTTCAATAATTTTTAAATTATCTCTCCTGGATACATTTTCCAGGTCAGTGGTTTTTCCAGTAAGATATTTCACATTGCCTTCTATTTTTCATTTTTTAAAAAATAAGAATTAATTAATTTATTTTCTTGTTTACATCATTCATTTCCACAAGATTTTGAGTTACAAATTTTCTCCCCATCTTTCCCCAACCCAACACCTCAAAACAGCTATCCCACTGTATAACCTCTCCCCCAATCTGCTCTCTCCTGTGTCCTCCCCCTCGCCCCTCTGACTTTCCAGTAGGGCAGGATGGGTCTCCCCATCTAAATAAATAAACAAACAAACAAACAAACAAATAAATATATATATATATTTAACATTTGATTATAGAATTTTCAACTCTAGATTCTTTTCCTTCCTCCCTTGTCATCCACTCCCACTGGAAGGACAAGCAATTCAATACAGGCTGTACATGTGTAATTATGCAGAACATCTCCACAGTGGACATATTGTGAGAGACTGATTATATGTCTCTCCTTCCTATCCTGCCTGCTCTTGTTCAATTTTCTACCCTGTCCCTGTCCCTATCCCTTTACAGAAGTGTGTACTTCCAGCAACTCTACCCCCGACCCTGCCCTCCCCTCCCCTAGATGCTGTCTAAATTCTTTTTTTGATCATGGCTTTCAGGTAGTCCAATAATTTTTAAATTATCTCTCCTGGATCTATTTTCCAGGTCAGTGATTTTTTCAATGAGATATTTCACATTGCTTTCTATTTTTTCATTTGTTTGGATCTGTTTAATAGTATCTTGATTCCTCATAAGGCCATTTGTTTCCATTTGCTCCTCTCTATTTCTGAAGGAATTATTCTCTTCTAAAAGCTTTTGAGATTCTTTTTCCATCTGGCAAATTCAACTTTTTAAGGCATTCTTCTCCTCATTGATTTTTTGGGGCTCTTTTGCCATTTGAGTTAATCTATTTTTTAAGGTGTTATTTTCTTCAGTCAGGTTGTTGACTCCCTTTTAATGATTTTCTTGCATCATTCTCATTTCTCTTCCCAATTTTTCTTCCACTTCTCTCATTTGTTTTTGAAAATCCTTCTTAAGTTCCTCTGTGGCCTGTGACCTATTTATATTTTTCTTAGAAGCTTTTGGTGCAGGAGTTCTGACTTTGTTGTCTTCCTCCTGTTCCATACTTTGATCCTTTTTGTCCCCAAAAAAGGAATCTAAAGTTGGATTGCTGGACTTGCTTTGCTTCCATTGCTTGTTTGTATTGCTACTCAATTACTTGATGCAATGAGCTTTTTGCCACAGTGGAACTCGGCTTTCTGAAAGGAGAGTTTTATCCCAAATTGCTGGGGTTTTTGCAGCTGCTGGAGCTATTAGTTGGGTACTCTTTGAAGCCTCCACAGGCCATGGCACCTGGTCACACACCCCAGGACCTCTACCCAGGACAGCAATCCAGATCCAAGTAGGTTAAAGCAAGAGTAGGTTAAATGGTTGCTTCTTCCCCCAGGAGCTCTGAAATAGCCATGTGGAGGTAGCTTCATAACCATGCAGCCTGAGCTGCTTCTCCCTTCCCTGTGCAGAGGCCAGACCACACTCTTGGTTCCACTGTTCCCAAAGTCCACACTGACCTCTCACTTTTTCTTTTTGGCATTTATGAACTGACAGTTCTGGAAATGGCCACAGCTGTTAGTTATCCACTCTCTCAAAGTCCCTCTAGCTGTGGCTTATTGTTGCTGTCCTGTTGCTAAAACTTTGGGTCCTCTGCTCCTAGCTTACTGTGATGAACACTTCCTATCTGCCTGCTGGGATGCCTTCTAAGGGAGCTTTGTTTCTCTGCCACTTTGTGGGTCTTGTAGCTCTAAAGTTTGTTTAGAGTCATATTTTATAGGTATTTGAGGTGGTTATTGTGGGAGCCATAGAGTTTTCCTGTTTTTATGCCACCATCTTAGCTCCCAGAACCATTCTTTATGCTTCTTAAACTTTTAACAACTAACCTCAAATTGGTTCAACAACCACTGAAGTAAGACCCAGGCAAAATGAGAAACAAGAAAAGAAATTTTGAATAGAAGGAAGAAATCCAGGGGGTTCAGGTAAGAGAGCAGACAATAAAATGGGAAAGGACTCTGAGTTTGGGTGTCAGAAAGGTAGACAAATGTTCAGACATGAAAGGGAAATAGATATGATGAATTCACCCACTTTAAATTTTGAAACCAATCCTGTTCATTTGAATGTGTCAAAACATGAGATCTGATGTATTCACAGTGCTGAACAGGGATTCAAGTATCAAATCCTACCTTTGATATTTATTCCTTCTGAGATCTCAGAAAAACCACTGAAACTACCTGTGTCTCAATTTCCTCTTCTGTAAAATGAGGGAGTTAACCTAGATGGCCTTTAATCCCACCCCCCCCAAAAAAAAATTAACTCTGGAAAACTAAATTTAGGAATTTCCTCAAGCAGTACAGATCTCAACCCACCTATGATTTAGCAAGTCCTAGGGAGTTGCCTGAAGCACATAGGGGTTAAGTGATGTGCCCAGCATCGTGAAGCTAGTGTTATAGGCAGCATATGAACTCAGGAATTCTTAACTTTCCAAGGTTAGCACTCCATTTACTATATCACTGAATATGTGTATGTACATATACAAAGACACTTAAGAACTTGATACATTAAATTTCACCACTACAGACCATGATTAAAAACAACACACACACACACACATACACACACATACACAGCCTTGATTCATCATTTTCTAAGTGTGGGGCCATCATGTGGACTTAGCTTCGATGGTTTGCATAGAATTATTGTGTGTGTCGCTTATTCTTTACAGTTCTATGTCATAAATAAGGAATGTAAAGCTTGTGGGTATTAAGCTGGCACCTTTGAAAAGCATTACACTCACTTGCCAAAGGAGCAAAAATAACCTATTGAAAAGCACATTCTATAAAAGGTGACAACTCTACATTTGAATAGACTCCAAATAACTTTGAGTCAAAGATATGTTTATTCCAATCAAGTTCATGACAGGCACTTTCTGGGGACCTAGATGCTGTTCCTAATTGGTCTGTTTTCAGGCTACAGTAGGACTGTGATCATGGGAAATTCTGCAAGCAAAGATAAACTTCAAGCAGCTTAGGAAGGACCAGAAAAAGGGAAAGTGAGCTTCATGAAAGACAGAAGAATAAACTCCCTAGACAAATGGTTATATTAGGTAGAATTATTTTATCCTTCCCTGGACCTGTTTCTGGCATGGAGGTTTCATTTTATCATAAAAGAGCTCTCCTTTAGAAGAGTGAAATGACAATCAGGAGTTATTCCCATTGAGGGGATTGAGGCTATCTTTTTCTAAAAAGCTCTCTTTCAAAGTAATTGAAATAATTAGAATAGGCAATGAGGAAACAAAACTATTACTTTTTGCAGATGATATGATGATATACTTAGAGAATCCTAGAAAATCAACTGAAAAACTAGTTGAAATTATGAAAAACTTCAGCAAAATTTCAGAATATAGTATAAATTCACATAAATCACCAATATGTCTACATAGGACCAGCAAAGTCCAAGAGCAAGAGATAGAAAGAGAAATTCCATATAAAATAACTGTAGACAATACACAATACTTGGGAGTCTGCCTGCCAGGACAAATTCAGGCATTATATGAGCACATACAAAACACTTTTCAAGCAAATAAAGTCAAATCTAAAGAATTGCGATAATATTAATTACTCAAAAGGATAAACTGAGCCAATGGAATAAAAATGAAAATTCTGCCTAAATTAATTTATTTACTCAATGCCATACCAATCAAACTACCAATAAATTACTTTATAGAGCTAGAAAAAAATAATAAAAAAATTCATCTGGTAGAACAAAAGGTTACGAATATCAAAGAAATCATTGGGGGAAAAAACTGGGAAGAAAAATAGCTTAGCAGTATCAGATCTCAAACTGTACTATAAAGTGGTAATTATCAAAATAATCTGATACTAACTCAGAAATAGAATAGTGGATCAATGGAATAGATAATGTGCATAATGCATAGTAGAAAATGATTATAGTAATCTAGTGTTTGATAGATGTAAATATCCAAACTTTTGGGACAAGAGCTTGCTATTTGATAAAATTCTTGGGAAACCTAGAAATCAATTTGTCAGAAACTAGGTATAGAACAACATGTAACACAGCATACCAAAAAGTCAAAATGGATATATAAGTTAGACATAAAGGGTGATATCATGAGGAAACTGGAGGAGCATGAAAAATTTTCTTTCCAATATAAAGATAAGGGAAGAATCTATGAACAAACAAGATATGGAGAGGCTTATAGAAAGTAAAATGGATATTTTGATCAAATGAAATTTAAAAAGGTTTTGTATCAATGAAGCCAAGTTGAGAAGGAAACCAGGAAGCTTTGCGGCAGTGGGCAGGGAGGTGAGACAGGGTGGAATTAAAACAAGTTTCTCTGATAAGGGCCTCATTTCTTAGCTATGTAGAGAACTGAGTCAAATTTATAAAAAATATCAATTATACCCCAACTTATAAATAGTTAAAAGATATGAAAAGGCAGTTTTCAGAAGAAGAAATCAAAGCTCTCTCTAATCATATGAAAAAATGCTCCAAATTACTATTCATTAGAGAAATGCAAATTAAAACAACTTTGAGTTACCACCTCACAACTAACAGATTAGTGAATATGACAGAAAAGGAAAATGACAAAAGTCAAAACAGAAGTATTAAAATAAGATACTAATGCACTGGATGGTGGAGCTATGAACTGAACCAACCTTTCTGTAGAACAATTTGGAGCTATTCCCAAAGGGATATAAACCTGTGCATACCTTTTGATCCAGAAATGCCACTGCTAGGGGTGGCTAGGTGGCACAGTGAATAGAGCACTGGCCCTGAAGTTAGGAGTACCCGAGTTCAAATCTGGCCTCAGACACTTAACACTTACTAGCCCTGTGACCCTGGGCAAGTCACTTAACTCCGATTGCTCTGCCATCCAAAAAGCAAAAAAAGAAAACAAAAAGAAATACCACTTCTTGTTCTGTATCACAAAGAAATCAAAGAAAAAGAAAATAAAAGAACCCACATGTACAAAAATCTTTATAAATACTATTTTTGTAGTAAGGAATTCTAAATTGGTGGTGGAGGATGGGAGGCATGGAGTGGAAGATACCCATCAACTGGGAAATGGCTAAATAAGATGTGGAATGTGGTTTTGATGAAATAGTATTCTCCTATAAGAAATAATGGTTTTAGAAAATCGTGGGAAGTATTATATGAACTGATGCTGAGTGAAGTGAGCAAAACCAGGAAAACATTGTATATATTAACAACAATATTATATGATAATCAATTGTGAATGACTTTTCTATTTTGATCAATAGAATGATTCAAGACAACTTCAAAGGATTTAGGAAAATTGCTATCTACTTCCACAGAAAGAAATGATGGTGTGTGAATAGAGATCAAACATGCTTTAAAAAAATTATTTATTGTTTTAAAAATTGTTTTGTTTTCTTTTACAACAAGGCTAACAAGGAAATATATACATACATATACGCACATGCATATAGTTTATAGCAAACTGCTAGCTTTCTCATTTAAAAAAAAATATTTATTTACTTTAGTTTATAACATTCAGTTCCACAATCCCTCGAGTTCCAAATTTCCCCTCCCCAGTACCCCCCCATGGTGGCATGTAACCAAATATAGGTTCTACAAATACCTTCACATTAAACATTAGTCATTTTGTAAAGAAGGATTATAACCAATGGAGTGAACAGCAAGAAAGAAGGAATGAAACAAAACAAAACAAAACACAAAAGACAGAGAGCAAGTAGTTTGCTTTAATCTGCATTCAGACTCTATAGTTCTTTCTCTGGATGTGGATATCTCTTTCCATCATGACTCTTTTGGAGTCATCTTCTAACCTTGCATTGCTGAGAGAAGACCAGTCTGTCAAAGATTGTCATCACAGATGTCATGTACATGCACATGTACACATGTAATTGTGTACAAAGTTCTCCTGGTTCAGCTCTTCTCACTCAGCAGTAGTTAATATAAGTCTCTCCAGGTTATTATGAAGTCCATCTGCTCCTCATTTCTTACAGCACAGAATATTCCATTATGTTCATATACCACAACTTGTTTAGCCATTCCCCAATTGACAGGCATCCCCTTGATTTCCAAATCTTTGTCACCACAAAAAGAACTGCTATAAATATTTTTGTACATACAGGTCCTTTTCTCACTTCTATGATCTACTTGGGACATACCCCTAGAAGTGGTATTGCTGGGTCAAAAGGAATGCACTTTTTTATAACTCTTTGGGCATAGTTCCAGATTGCTTTTCAGAATGGTTGTATCAGTTCACAATTTCAACAACAACACATTAGTATTCCAATTTTTCCACATCCCCTCCAGCATTTATCATTTTTCTGTTTTGTCATCTTAGCCAATCTGACTGGTGAGATGTGGTACCTCAGAGTTGTTTTGATTTGCATTTCTCTAATCAATAGTGATTTAGGGCATTTTTTTCATAAGCTTATAGACATCTTTCATTTCTTCCACTGAAAACTGACTGTTCATGTCCTTTGACCATTTATCAATTGGGGAATGACTTATATTCTTATAAATTTGACTCAGTTCTCTGTATATTTTAGAAATGAGGCCTTTATCAGAGATACTGGTTATAAAAATTCTTTCCCAGTTTTCCATTTCCCTCCAAATCTTGGTTACGTTGCCTTTATTTGTACAGAACTTTTCAATTTAATGTACTCAAAATTATCCACTTTGCATTTTGTAATTTTCTCTAACTCTTGTTTGATCATAAATTCTTCCTTTCTCCAAAAATCTGACAGGTAAACTATTCCTTGCTCTCTCAGATTGCTTACAGTGTCAGCCTTTATACCTAGATCGTGCACCCATTTACACTTGATTTTGGTATGCAGTGTATGATATTGGTCGATGCTCAGTTTCTATCATACTATTTTCCAGTTTTCCCAACAGTTTTTTTCAAATACTGAGTGCTTATCCCAGAAACTAGGGCCTTTGGGTTTATCAAAGAACATATTGTTGTAGTCATTGACTGCTGTGTCTTGTGTACCTAATGTATTCCACTGATCCACTACCCTATTCCTCAGCTAGTACCAAGTAGTTTTGATGACTGCTGCTTTATAAAACAGTTTAAAGTCTGGTATGGCTAGGCTACCTTCCCTAGCATTTCTTTTCATTAATTCCTTTGATATTCTGGACCTTCTGTTCTTCCAGATGAATTTTTGTTACACTTTTTTCTAGCTCTATAAAATAATTTTTTGGTAGGTTGATTGATATGGTACTAAATAGGTGAATTAATTTAGGTAAAATTGTCATTTGATTATATTAGCTCAATGTAGTCAGGAGCTACTAATGTTTTTCCAGTTATTTAGATATGACTTTATTTGTGCGAAAAGTGTTTTATAGTTTTGTTCATATAGGTCCTGGATTTGTTTTGGCAGGTAGATTCTCAAATATTTTATAATGTCTACAGTAACTTTAAATGGAATTTCTATTTCTATTTTCTGCTCTTGGACTTCACTAGAAATATAAAACAATGCCAAGGATTTATGTGGGTTTTTGTTATATCCTACCACTTTGCTAAATTTATTCCTTATCTCAAGTAGTTTTTCACTTGATTCTCTATGATTCTCTAATTATATCATCATATCATCTGCAAAGAGTGATATTTTAGTCTCTTCTTTACCTAATCTAATTCTTTCTATTTCTTTTTCTTGTCTTATTGCTATAGCTAACATTTCTAGTACCAAATTGAATAAGAGAGGTGTTAGTGGACATCCTTGTTTCAACTCCAATCTTATTGGAAATGCTTCTAGCTTATCCTCATTACACATAATATTTGCTGATAATTTTAGATAGATGCTACTTATTATTTTAAGGAAGACTCAATTTATTCCTATACTTTCTAGTGTTTTTAATAGGAATGGGTGTTGTATTTTGTCAAAAGCCTTTTCTGCATCTATTGAGATAATCATATGGTTTCTGCTAGTTTTGTTGTTGATGTGATCAATTATACTGATAGTTTTCCTGATATTGAACCACCCTTGACTTGCTGGAATAGATCCTACCTGATCAAAGTGTATTATTCTCATGATGATTTGCTGTTGTCTTTTTGCTAATAATTTATTTAGAAATTTTGCATCTATATTTATAAGGGAAATTGATCTGTAATTTTATTTCTCTGTTTTGTCTCTTCCCAAGTTAGATATCAGTACCATATTTGTTGTGTAAAAAACAATTTGGTAGGACTCTTTCTTCTCCAATAGTTTGTAAAGTATTGGAATCAATTGTTCTTTAAATGTTTGGTAGAATTCACTAGTAAAGCCATCTGGTACTGGAGATTTTTTCCTAGGGAATTCATTGATGGCTTGTTCAATTTCTTTTTCTGAGAAAGGGGTTATTTAAGTATATTACTTCCTCTTCAGTTAATCCAGGAAACATAATTTTTTAAAAATATTCATCAATTTCACTAAAATTGTCCAATTTATGGGCATACAATTGGGCAAAATAATTACTAATTATTGTTTTAATTTCCTCTTCATTGGAGGTAGATTCACCCTTTTCATTTTTGATACTCAAAATTTGGTTTTCTTCTCTCTCTTTTTTTTTTTTTATCAAATTGACTAAAGGTCTATCAATTTTATTTTTTTCCTCATAAAACCACGCTCTTAGATTTATTTATTAGTTCAATAGTTTTCTTAATTTCAATTTTATTAATCTCTCCTTTGGTTTTCAGTGTTTATAATTTAGTATTTATTTGGGAATTTTCAATTTGTTCTTTTTCTAGCTTTTTCAGTTGCATACCCAATTTGTTAATCTTCATTTTCTCTATTTTATTCATGCATGCATTAAGAGATATAAAACTTCTCCTAAAAAGTGCTTTAGCTGTATCCCACAAGTTTTGGCATGTTATCTCATTATGTTATCTCCTACTGAAAGTAGCCTGGCAGGCCAAGAGGAAGGGTATATATCACTGAACTGTTTCTGGAAAGCATATCCATGTGAGCCATGCCAGCCCAGTCCCAAGACACAGACTGGTCAGGGCCAACTTCAGGACAGTGAATCATTGGCAGCTGTGGAGGTTTCCAGACTTCTCAACCCATAAATGTCAAAGAGAATGTAAAAGGTCAGTGTGGGATCTCTTGGAACTGGGTTGAGAGAAGAGTATGGTCCAGCCCCTGCCCCTGGGGCAGTGGAGGTGATGGAGGCTGCAACTGCTGCCACTGCTGCTTCAGACTCTAGGCCTACAGATCATAAGGGGACCAATGTTCAGAGGGCATTTGCAGGAATCTCTCTGCTGGCACAGAGTCAGGATTCTCTTGCTTTACCCTACTTGGGTCTGGGTTGTAGTCTTGGGTGATGGTCCTGGGGTGAAGAGCACTGATGTTACAGAGCTTATTGAGACTGTGGAGATAAAGTCCTCTTACAGTTCTGAGATGGATGCCTGGAAAACACTCTGGTAAGAGCTACACAAAACCCAGAAATTTGAGACACAGCACTGTCCACTCTGGAAGCATAGTTCTACCATGGCAAAGAGCTCAAAAGTCAAGTAATTGACTGGCAAGATGAACAAACAGAGGAAGCACAATTAGACTATAGAATCTTTTTTGAGGGACAAAAATGATCAAAACATAGAACCAGAAGAATACAACAAAGTCAAAACTCTTGCATCAAAAGCCTCCAAGAAAAATATGAATTGTTTGACGTCCTTGGAGGAGCTCAAGAAGGATGTTGAAAATCAAGTAAGAGAAATGGAGGAAAAATTGGAAAGAGAAATGAGAATGATGCAAGAAAATAATGAAAAATGAGTTAACAGCCTGACTGAAAAAAAATAACACCGTAAAAATTAGACTAACTCAAAATGGCAAAAGAGGTCTAAAAAGCCAGTGAGAAGAATGCCTTAAAAAGCTGAACTGGCCAGATGGAAAAAGAATTTCAAAAGCTTACTTAAGCAAACACTTCCTTTAAAATTAGATTGGAGCAAGTGGAAACTAATGACTTTATGAGAAATCAAGACACTATAAAACAAATCCAAACACAGGTCATGAGGAAAATATTACAAGCAGTCAGGAAGAAACAATTTGAGTATTGTGGAAACACAATCAGGATAACACAGCATCTAAGAGCTTCTACATTAAGGGATCAAAGTGCTTGGAATGTGATATTCAAGAGGCTATAGGAGCTAGGATTAAAACCAAGAATCACCTATCCAGCAAAACTGAGTATAATAACTTCAGGGGAAAATACCTTCAACTATTCTTGATTAAAAAACCAGAGATGAACAGAAAATTTGACTTTCAAGTACAAGAAGCAAGAGAAACATGAAAAAGGTAAACAAGAAAGATAAATAAAAAAGAACTTATTAAAATTGAACTGTTTACATTCCTACATGGAAAGATGATATGTGTAACTCATGAAACTTTTCTCAGTATGAGGATAGTTGAAAGGGTTATATATGTATCTATATTTGTATTTATAGGTGGCTGTATGTGTGCTTATATCTATATCTATATCTATATGTGTGTGTGTGTGTGTGTGTGTGTGTGTGTGTGTACATGTATACATAGACAGAGGGCACAGGGTGAGTTGACTGTGAAGGGACAATATCTAAAAAACAAAATTAAGAGGTGAGAGAGGAATGTATTGGGAGAAGAAAGAGAGAGAGAAAAGAATGGGCTGGATTATCTCAAATAAAGGAGGCAGGAGAAGGCTGTTACAATGGAAGGGAAGAGCAGGAAGGTAAAAGGGAATGAGTCAAACTTACTCATATTGGATTTGGCTTAAGGAAGGAAAAACATACACACTCAATTACGTATCTTAACCTCCAGGAAAGAAGGGGGGGAGGTGATAAGAGGGGGGGAAATGGAAGAGAGGGCAAATTGAGGGAGAGGGTAGTTAGAAGCAAACTCTTTTGAAAAGGGACAGGGTCAAAGAAGAAAACAGAATAATGGGGGACCGGATAGGATGGAGTGAAATGAATAGAATAAATTAAAAAATAATGTATGGATCTGATTTGGTCCTTCCCATTTGTTGCCAAGTCCATTTAAGTGATCTTTTTGGCATCATTGATGTTGATGAGCATACAAGGTTACTTCCTGGCTCTGCTTCTGTCACACATTGCATGCAAGCCTTCCCTAGGTGTCCCCAAGTTCTTCACCTTTGTAGCTTCTCTCCTCTTATGGCACATCTAGTATTAGTAATGAGGAGCAGCATGGTGCCTAAACTCAGACAACTCGGGGTTCAAGCCCTGCTTCTCACCACGAGCACTGACAGCTTCGGAGTCCTCCAGAACTGAGGGCCAGGCTGCATTGGGAGACCAGGCTCCCTCACCAGGAGTTCCTTAGACCAGTGAATTCCAGTGCTTTCTACCAACTAACAAACAAAATCAAACAGACAGCAACAATAACTCATGTTTCTCCAGTTCATTCAGATTTACAAAGCACTTTTCTCCCTCCTAGAGACTCTGTTCCAAAAGTGTTTCAATGAAGGGAATGAATCAGGGAAGAGGCAAAGTAGAAACTCCCATCTGGTCAGCAACCTATTGTTAATAATTGTGGTAGAGCATTGTTCACATTCCTGGTTTCCTCTCCCTAAAAAAAGCCTCATACCTTCCATGGTTCCCTCTTGCCTATGAGATCAAATTCAAACAACTCACAGAAATTGTAGGATTTAGAATTTTAAAGCATCTTTCTGGTCATTTATAATCCAACTATATTATCTTGAAGGCAAAGAAACTGGTGCCTGAGAAAGTTGAGTGACTGGTCTAAGATCACACATTCAGTAACTAGGCTAGCCAGGATTTGAATCCAGGAACTTTGGTTCCAAGTCTTGCCTTATCTCCACCACATCCCATCATTTCACAGATATATAAAACATAATGCCCAACAAGAACCAATAATCTCGATATATATTCAAGATAAAACTGGTGATTTGTATTGTAAAAAATTAAAAAAATAAAAAAAAATCTACTTCACATGTGTATGACAGAGGATGAATAACTAGATCACCTGAGAAAGATTCATAGGTTTAGGGGACTACAAGTTCAGTTTGGATTAAGAACATGGCATGACAATCAAAAAAGCTAATACAAACTTGGTCCATTTTAAGAAATATTGACTTTCCAAGATGAAAGAAGTACATCAGATCTAGACAAGTTCAATTAATTCTCAACTCCTTATTTTAGGAAAGACATTAATAAGTTCAAGAGCATCCAGAGAAGGGCAGCCAGGTAATAAATGTACTTGAAATAGTGCCTTATTTGGAGAAGTTGAAACAATCTGGGAAATGTAGCATGTAGATGAAGCTGGATTTAGAAAAATATTATTAAAGTTGAAGAGTTTTGGGTGAGATTTTTAGATTTATTATTAACACAAATACTGAAGTTTCTAAACATTAAAGTATGACAAGTAGGGGAAAAGGGGATTGGGTTTGTTCTACTTGTCCTCAAATAAATTGGAATTAGCTTTGTAATGATGACCAGCACAAGAACCAGGGGAGAGAAATTGAAGCAAGGAAGATTTCGCCTCCATATAATTCAGCTTAACAAGCAATAAAAACCTATGATGTTTCTGGAGGCATTGTTTTGGGTGGTAGGCATTAGATGCAAAGTACTAGAGTTATGATGATAAAAATGAGATGATCTGTGCCTGCAAGAATGCTTTCTTCTGACTGATGCAGAGGTAGACATAGAAAACTTTTAAGAACAGAGAATATAGATAGCTAGGTCCTTTCTGGAGGGTTTATGGAAAACCATGGAGAAGAATAGTACATGATGAGAAGGTATGGAAAGTTTATGCTATACATTGCCATACACTGATGAAATCAGAGAAGTTCACAAATTTAACAATTTGTATTACAGCTATAAAAAAACAAAATAATTTTGGGTTCACAGAATCACAGAGTTGGAGTGGATATCATTCAACTAATCTAATTCCTATTCGTAGCATGCATCCCCACTACAATAACCCCAACAACTAGTCATCCAGTCTCTGCTGGGATTTCACTAATTAGGAACTTACTGCCTCTTAAAATAGCCCATTTGATTCTTGCATAGTTATAATTATCAGAAGAAAAAAAAATTCCCATTTTATTAAGCTGAAACATTCTTCTCTGTAACTCCCATCAATTGAATCTAATTCTGTCCCCATAAGCAATAAAATAAGACCAATCTATTTTCCATTCTATCCTTTGTTATTGAACTTTATTTATTTAAGATGGTTTGGAATTTCCTTTATTTTGTAAATACCTATGTTTAAAATAGAGGAACCTCCTCATCATAGTTCACACAATGAACATTAGACACAGGACAACAAATTTCACAAGTTACAGAGGAATGAGCACTGGTTCAGAAAATAGTGAGCTTTCTGGGACATGGTTGTATCAGGATAACAGGACAGCGATGGCATAGATGGGATAATAACCATGGGGAGACCTAAGCCTTATATCATTCCCAACAGCCATCTCCTGGGCCTCAGCCTTATGTGGTGTGAACATTGTTAACCACAACACAAAGCCTATCTTTTCTCTTAAAACACAACTCTAACCTTCATTATCAACAGCTTTCCCCAAGATGCTTACTGATGATGAAGCATTAAAATTTCAGAGAATCTAAACTTAGACTTTTCTCCCCAGAACTTCAACAAAGTGTAGAACCTGACATCATTTTCCTGAGGGGAACAGGAGAGAGATCCAGATCTCTGTTATGAAGGGAAGTAGTACTATCATGGTGTTGTGTATATACTTAGTAAATATTTGTTTTGAATTGAATTGGATTGAAATGGATGGAATTGGAGGCTGCAATAACATACAAGTTTGGATATGCATCCTGCTCCCAAGAGAACATCTCCATGGTCTAGCCCTACAACGCTATCTTGTATCAAGACAAATAAAGTTTGCCTCCTCTGCACTGAGATGCTACATTTCCTCCTTCTGGTGATGGTCTACCCCATCACACTAGGTACTAGGCATTAGATGCAAAGTACTAGAGATACAAAAATAAAAATGAGATGATCTGTGCCTGCAAGGAACTTTTCTTCTGACTTTGATGTGGAGGTAGAAATAGAAAACATGTAAGAACAGAGAAAATATATAACTTTACTGGAGAGTTCATGGGAAATAATGTACACGTCATATAATAAATGTTTGTTGACTTACTGGCCACTACACCAGAAACAAACAAACAAACAAAAACAATTCACAATTCTGCAAAGAAATGCCTCGTCTTGCATTTCATTTGTGTTTTATCTTAAATGCATCATTTAACATTTTATATCATTGCCATCTTTGTGTCTTTTCCTCTCACTAAACTGTAAGCTACTTGAGGAGAGTGATCAATTGTCTCGTATAAAGTTGTTATCTACCACAATCATATATTACAGTGTTATACGCTGGTGCCATGCACCCACTAGGGGCTTAATAAATGCTGGAACAATTGAAATAATTCAAACTAAGTGGAACGCCATCTTCTAGTCTACTCCCCTCAAACACTGCGACTACCATCAGCTAGAATTTTTATATGTTCCTCTCTTTCTCATCACTTTTAACCTATTACCATTCCTAACAACTCTTTCCATAATCTAAATAAGCGAGAAGAGAATAAAGAACTATTCAGGTAGAGCATCTGATGATTACTTGGATCGTTCTCTTTCGCCATAACACTTCCTGCTCCAGTAATTAATGAATTTTACCTCTCACCTGTTAAATACTTGGTTCAGTTTGTTTTTGTTTTGACCCTTATCATATATGTCACAAGTCAGATAGATCATAGCCTTCTTTAGGCTGCTTTTATAATGAGGTGGTGCCAATTGCCCTATTACTTCCAGGGAAGCCCACCTCATGGGGCAAACATACCTTTACCCAGCTTCTTTGAACTTAAAGAAAAAAATTAAGCCTAGCTCAGAATTATTGTCTGTACTACCTCTGGAACCTAGGGGAAAGGAAGCCTCTTCTTGAACTGGGTTCTCAAAGAACATAACAACCCCCTTTGTTCATCCCAACAGTCACAATACAATGAGTTTTCAACTGGAAAAAAAAATGGTGCCACCATCAACCCATCTGAGGACCAAAACAGGTACACAACATCTTGAAAGCTGTTCGGGATGCCATTAAGAGTGTGCTTAGAGACATTAGTATTATTATATATGATCCCTCTAAAATCTTTGCTTCCTTTAAACTTTAACAACTTTCTCCAGCCACTTCATCTGCACTCCTGAGGCCTCATTACTTTATGGGATGGCATGATTGCTAAGATTCTAACCACCCAGATCCTTTTTCCAATTACATTCAATATCTTTAATTTCAAAATTCTACTTGCTACTATACAATTTCTTGGTTTTTTCACCCCTTCTATTCCTTTACCTATTCTAAACCTGTACAGATCCCAGTAAAAATCCATCTTTCCAGGAGAACTAAAATTATCAATGACTACAACTACACATTCAACTTGTGCTACATGCAATTATCTATACTATACTATCTATTCTTCATTTTGCTTATAAAAATAGCATAATATATCTTCTCTTGTTTTATGATATAATAGAGAAAATTTTAATTCTAGAGCAAAAGAACTTGAATTCTGATACTTATAAATAATGGGACTTTGAGAAAGTAACTAATCATTTCTAAGACTCATTTTGCTGTCAAACAAAGCCATGGGAGCAGACAACCAGTTTGGAATCCAATTATGAACCTAATCTACAAGTATTGTATCTCTTTCAAATAAGAAAACAAATTATTTGGTCATAGTTTGTTCTTTTTTTTTTTTTAATAAATGAATTTATTTATTTTCTTGTTTACATCATTCATTTCCATGAGATTTTGAGTTACAAATTTTCTCTTCATCTTCCCCCTACCCAGCACCTCAAAACAGCCATCCCACTGTATAACCTCTCCTCTAATCTTCTCTCTCCTATGTCTTCCCCCTCCCCCCTCTGACTTTCCAGTAGGGCAGGATGGATCTCCCTACCACAGTGCCTATATATCTTAATTCCCAGTTGGATATAGTTAATAATAATAATAATATACATACACATATATATTTTTAACATTTGATTATAGAACTTTAAATTTTAGATTCTTTCCCTTCTTCCCTTGTCACCCACCCCCACTGGAAGGACAAGCAATAAAATACAGGCTGTACTTGTGTAATTACACAGAACATCTCTATAGTGGGCATATTGTGAGAGACTGATTATATGTCCCTCCTTCCTATCCCGTGCCCCCCCAACTTGTTCTATTCTCTACCCTGCCCCTGTCCCTTTATAGAAATGTGTACTTCCAGCAACCCTCCCCCCAAACCTGCCCTCCCCTCTGTCATCCCACCTCTCATACCCATCACCCCTACTGTCCTGTGTGGCCAGATATCCAGTTTAGAGTTTATGTCATTCCTTCCCTAAGCCAAATTCAATGAGAATAAGGTTGACCCTTTCTCTTTTGCCTTCCTGTTCTTCCCCTCCTTTGTAACCATTATCCCTTGCCTCTTCTATATGACATGATTAACCCCATTCTGTCTCTCCCTGTCTCCTCTCATTCTAATCCTCTCCCACCTCAAAATTTCACCTGTTAGAGTATCGTCCCTTCCTATTTAATTGATCCTGTGCCCTCTATGTACACATATATATATATACATACTCAGATATGTGTTCGAACGCATATATAAACCCTCCTATATAGATATATGTGTATGTATGCATATATATCCATATATCCATATATTCCCTTCACCTATCCTCATACTGACAAAAGTTTCATAAGTTACAATGATCATTTTTCTATGTTGGCATGCAAATAGTTCAACTTTGATAAGTTCCTTATAAATTCTTTTCCGTGTTAACCTCTCATGCTTCTTGTATTTGAGTGTCAAATTTTCTTTTCAGTTCTGGTTTTTTCAGCAAGAATGTTTGAAAGTCCTCCACCTCACTGAATGACCATATTTTCCCGTGGAACATTATGCTCAATTTTGCTGGGTTCTTGGTTTTAATCCCAGCTGCCTTGATCTCTGGAATATCATATTCCAGGCCCTTCGATCCCTTAATGTAGAAGCTCATGGCTCGTTCTTGATACAGACACACTGTTTCTTTCTTTGTTTCTTTCTTTTGTAAGATGATCACTTCTTTTCAGGATATCCATTAACCATCCCCTTAATAACACAGTCTAGAATTTTGCTGTGAATTGAAGACAAGGTCAATAGTCTCAACAGTTTACCTATTTTAAATACTCCACTGTTTTTTTTTAGGGGGTTTGGGGGGTTGTATTTAGACATTTTCTCTTCTCCAGTCCTGCAGCACTTATTCCATTGTCCACTATCTTTTAAAGATTATTGAAACTGACTCAGCAATGGTATCTGGCTAATCTTTTAGTATCTTGGATTGCTGTTTATCTGAGTCTTACAACTCAGATTTGTCATCTTTACCTAGGTATTTTCTTACTCTCTACCTACATATTTTGGAAAATTCAAAATTTGAACCCAAGGCTGGGAGACACTGATACCAGGATGTCCAGAGCTGTGTTTGAGGTTATTTCCAATTTATACTCTATTATTCTTGTTCTTACACAGTTGCTTGCACATTATCTCCCCCATTTTTTGTTTGTTTCCTTGTTTTCCTCTTTCTTTGTATCTGCAATAGTTAGCAAAATAACCAGGACATAGAAGGCATTTAACAAATGATTGTTATCTGACTGCTTTTATTTTTAAGTATGTGTAATGCCATGCACCAGCAGATTCTCAAAGGAATGCTACTGTGAACAGCTTTTAGAGTTCAGATTACAAAATATAGTGAACACTCTGTTTATTCCATTACAAATCAAGACAAACATTCAAAACATTATAATATTCACATCATTACATCTTATCACAGAAAATGGCCACACAGTTTTCACTATAATGGCCACAATATTTAGAACAAGGCTTATCACAGAAAATGGCCACACGGTTTTCACTACAGTGGACACAGTATTCAGAACAAGGAACAATAGAATCAAACTTCCACTCATGG
>CM053589.1:65718182-65738763 GCA_028646515.1 Pseudochirops corinnae | reverse complement strand
TCTGTCTCTGGAATTCTTGCTTATGTACACACCTCAGCCAATCCCCTTCTTCCACATTGACAGGGGCTCAGCCAATAACCTTCTTCCACATCAACAGGGGAGTTCATGCCTTCTCAACAGTGGGACAGAGTGTGTACCTTCCAGACTTAGCACTTAGTACTAGGTGCTAAGTATCCTGCTAAACTAATTACTATTACAGTATTCAAAGTTGTATAAGTTGTGTATGCAAAGGGGAAAGTAAGAAAAAAAATAAGATTATATAAGTAGTATATTTCCTGATATACTTAAAGGGATTGAGTAATGAGTGGTAGACAATTTATATATAGACTGGGAGAGGGGGGAGTGGGAGGTAATGAAAAAAGATTTTTAAAAAATTTCTTCACCAATCTCAAAATATCAATTCCATATATGGCTGCATCCCCATCTCAACAACTTTCAGAAATGATGGCTCACAAGTAAAAGCCATTCTATGCTCCAGTCACAGTTCATACTGTTCATCTTGTATTTTCCTCTCATTGTCTGAATGGTTATCCTGAAGGAAAAAAAAAAAGACCAGAATCCAGCTTCTCATCACAAAAATACATTTAAAATTTTTTTTAAAAAAGCACAGGAGTGCAGGAGATCTTTTTTTCATACTTAGAAAATGAAACCTTCATCCTGTATTTGCATTTTCCACAAGTCTATTTGCTATAAAATTCTAAAGCTAAACACAAACTCAGCCTGTTGCTTCTTACCAAGAACATTAATTGTCTCCAATCATTGTTAGAGCATCTGTTTCACATTTTGACAAGTGCACTTATCTTCTTTTTTGCCTTCATATTCCTCTGGTAAAAATAATGAATAAATTATAGGGAGATGACAAATGTGTTGATAATCAAGATGAAACACAAATGAAGTGGAAGAGGCTGTATTTCTTTGCAGAGTTGTAAATTGCTTTCTTTTCTTGTGTAGTGGCAAGCCTGACTTGGAAACTAAAAATACCACCACATGGAGAATTTAACAGAAAAGCTCAAATAGAAATGATTTTTCATCAGTGAAATAAATGGTCAGGTTCTTTTTCTTACACAGCATATCAGGTTCGCCTTGCAATCTGGGAATCCCTTGAAATATTGGGATGAAAGGAGAATAGATTTCAAGCTGAGTTACTAAAGTATTAGTGAAATTTAATGAAATTTAATTGTATTTCTAAATGACTATTGAGCTTATAATAGAAAGTTATGCAAGAGTCCAGTAATAAAATGTAGCCACATAAGCATCCATTCTTAATATTTGAAGAGGTTACCCATAAAATTTAGAGGGTCAGCGTTAGGGTTGCTTGAGACCCCAAAATACCAACATGCCAGGTCCTGCTGAATGACTTCAACTCAAATCTTCTCTCAGCCAAAGAAAAGCAAAGTTTATTAAAAGTTCTCCTGTAGGGGCAGCTAGATGGTGCAGTGAATAGAGCACTGGCTCTGGAGTCAGGAGTACCTGAGTTCAATTCTGACCTCAGAGACTTAACAAAAAACTAGCCGTGTGACCTTGGGCAAGTCACTTAACCTCAACTGCCCTCCAAAGAAAAGAAAAAAAGTTCTCCTGTATTAGACACAGAGCAAATCTGTATTAGAAAATTCTGTGGTGTTCTCAACACCACATGGAGAGAAGATGGGTTCCTATATACAGAAGAGCTGTAGGAGGAAACTAGGGGTGGTCTAGAGGAGGAGTTTCAGGAGGGTCTTCAGGAGGAGTTAATGAGGTCAAGTAATAGTTGATTTAGGCTCAAGGCTGGGAAGCAGATGGATGATGGAGGGCTAGGCTAGTAAGAGTAAGAGATTTGGGGCTAGCTATAATGAAAGGCTTATGGCCTCAGGCAAATGCCTCATCAAATGGGAGGATTCAGTCAGAATTCAAGGGGCTTCCCAGAGCCTGGGCCTCATCAATATTCATCAAACGTACCTTTTAGATGATTCTTCCACTATATTCTATCTTTGAATTCTAGTTATGTTCTACAGTTTGTCCTATTATCCTAATATTAAGACACTTCTTTCTCCATATTTACCACAGCTCCAAAATGTGTATCAAATTTCAGGGATGTTTATAAAATGTAAATTGCCTCATCATCTGGCTTTTCTATTTCTATGAATCTTTTATTAGGTCATTTTTATGTGGAGTGCTAAAAGAAGAGCCATGGGATAGCATCGCTATTTAAGCAAAACCAAACATACAAAAAATTCCTACTTTACAAATAGAATAAAATAGGAAAATTGGAACACCATCTACTCCAAAGCTCTCATATTTTTAGATGAAGAAACTGGGGCCCAGATATTTGAATTGACTTCATTCAATGTCTTATGAGTTTGATAAATAAGGGAATGATCATTTTTATTAGTAAGTGATCATTTGCTTTAATTTAATCCAATTTAAAGGAATTTAACAATCCAAAATAGGATGCAGCATCTGTTTTCTTAAACTGAGAGCTTTTCTGATGTGTTTTGATATGAACCAAGTGGCAAACATTTGCTTCATGTGCAACTTTATGGGGTTACAATTTTGTAAGATAAAGCAAATAAATTGTTTTTGAAACTAACATAACAAATGCTGTCATGAAGGAGAACTCTTGAGACGTGGAGTTTCCTGGTACTTAATAACCAATTTATTAATTAGACTAGCACATAATCAATAAATTGATGGTTAGTGGTTTCTCTCTATAACCAAAGACACCACAGAGAGATTTGGAAACACCTTAAAATTCCTTCTGAAAGGAAACTCCCCTGACACATGAAACTCAATCCTGATTGGTTAGCATGTAATGAGGAGGTGAGCTAAAAGTCTTTAGCTTTTCCTGCTGAGAATTTGACTTGATCATGAGATTCATCAGTCTTAAGGCATCTGAGCAGAAGAAGCCATTTTCATCCAGGCCTCTCTAACTAGTTTTCTCCTTCATGAGTTAGGTTGCTTTAAAGTCTAATGAGGGAATGAAGAAGAGGATGTTCCTTTCCCAGGCAAAGGCTCACCCACAGTGGAATCTGTTTAGACTCTAAATAGAAAATAGGTTTCCCAGTTGGGTGGAGTCCAGAGCTGGGTGGGGTCCAACTTAACATAGAATACTTAATGTAGACTTTGGGACTAGGAGCAATCTCTTCACTTGGCCGTGCCTTTCTGAGTCTGATGGATCTTTTCAGGGTTTGAGTTTTAACAGAAATAGGAGGAAAAGGGTGGCTCACCAATTAATAATTAGTTATTAATATTACGTTAATTTCTCTCAATGCCATGAACCAGAAGAAGCATGAAATGTGGGGGCTATGATGGACATAGAAATGGTCAGAAAATGGTTTTGATTCTGATATCCACGTTTACTCTCAGCCATCTGTTTCTAGATAAATTTTTTTTATAATTGGGATTAGATAGGGAAGAAGAACAACAACAAAAACAAACAAACAAGACATTATAATAAGTAAAGTTAAGAGAGCAGGTGGATTTCCAGTGAAAGATTTTTCTTTGATGTGCTGGATAGCTCTTTGCCTATCAACCTTTCCCTTGTTTCCTTAGTTCCTATGGTTCACTTTTTTTTTTTTAAACCAGTAGTGTAAAGATGAGTTTATAAAGTCACTTTAGGCTTTGGCTAACTATTTTCATATAAAAGTCCAAAAAAAAAAAATTTACTAGAAAAGTAAATGATTTTACACCCCAGGCTTATATTTATTTCTGTGCCTTTCTTTTACTCTTCTATGTAAAAGAGCATTACAAAGGGGGTTCAAAGTTGAGTAGCTGAGAGCCCCTGGAACTTCAGAATGTTTTTAGTAATTATTGAATGAGTAGCTTTTACATGGATGTTGACCAGGTATAGTCCAACGGTTAGAGACTGACATTTGTAGGTATAGGGAATGCTCACCATAAACTAAAGTTAGGTTGGCCATCAAGTACCAAGTTCAATGACCAGACAATTTAAAGTCGACAACAAAGATCTGCATCTGAGAGAATTAGTATTCACTTTGTTCTACGAAACTTGATTACTGTGAGAATTTCCTGCTGGAAATGTCTTGTACAGAGCCCGATACAAAATAAATGCTGAATAAATACATTAATAAATAATAAATACATAAAATAAACAAATGAAATAATCAGAGCCTTTTTACGGGAAAATGTGGAGTAGTTATTTGTAATAGTTTTCGTTCATGGGAAGGCTTTTTTGGTCAATGGTTAGGGTAGCTACTTTTTTAAAAATACTACAAAATGCCTCTGATTTTGAATTAAAAGAATAAAGCAAAGACAAGTCTTCTTAGGAAGAAGTTATCACTATAACTAAGGACTTCATCTGAAACTTGAATCTGGAACCAGAAAAAAAAAAATGTACAGCCATACTCCGGTATGGCTGACAGCAATCACTGGGGAAATAAATAAAGTGGAAATGCTGATGCATGATTAGAGGGCACCAAAAGAATTAGACTCAGAAGGATCAATGAAAATTACATCGCTAAAAGAGGTATGTGACACCTCTAGGCATACACTGTGGTGATTGGCTCCTGTTCCTTATGTCTGTATACATCATCGCAACTGCTTTTTATACATGTTCTTCCACATGTATGTACCAGCAACATGTGTACTAGTAGCAACATGTGTGCCTTTCACATATGAGTATTATCTACATATTTCCTTTCATGAGTACCTCTACATATAGAAACCCTGATACATTTTTATATGTATATGCCTCTACTTCAGATATTCTGTGATCACATGTATTATGTCTTTTGTTCCCAAAGCATATCTAACTCCCATTAATGAAGTATTTAGTGTTGGAGAGCAATGTACAGATTTATGGGGGAAATGATTTATTGTTATTTTTCTTACAAAGACATTTCACTAAATATCTTTGCTTTGAAATGACAAATTCCACTGAGTGACTATTAAAGATAAACTTTTGTGGTAGGCCATAAGGTCTGGTTTTAGTGGATGGACAGGGGTGGAGGGAGACTCACTCTGTGAGTTGGAGGGTGGGGCAAGATTTACATTTGCTTGGACATCATTCCTCATGAACTGATATGTCCTCAGATATCTTCTTGATATTTGACTTATGGCTTCATGACCTTCAGTTTCACCTTGGTTTGTATATCTTTATACTTGTTCCTTAGCAATCTCCTAGGATTTCAGGGAATAATGCATCTTTTTCTTTACAAGCTCCATGTGAGCTCTGACAGTCAGGCTTCACATTGGGGATGATTTCTCCTTTAAAACATCAGGGTGTGTTTTGCTTCCTAGCTCTTTGACTAGTCACATGTGCTACATACAGAAAAAAAATGACCTTCCCATTTGTTTATAGCTGCATAAAACCACTTTAGATTGGATACAGCATCATCTTTTATGCACTCCAAACTTTTTGTCAGAACAAGTTAAGTTAGCAAGCATTTATCAAACATTTAATACATTCCAGCACTGTGCTAATTGCTAGGTATAAAATACAAGCAAAAAGAGAGACAATCCCTGCCCTTTAGGAATGTATATTTTAATAGCTGTATATAATGCAAGAAAAAAAAGAGAGAAACAAAACTGAAAAGGAAGAAGAAAGATGAAGGTACAGTGGTACAGGCATGTGGCAAAATCTGAAGAGTTAAAAGTCAGGGAAGCCTGAGAAAGCCTTCTAAAAATGAAGGTTCTGGAAAGAACCAGCTAACAAAAGAAAAGGTTACAGAAAGGTCAGAAGATACTGGCAATATGGTAGACTGAAGTGTTGAGTGAGCTTTCAGGGTGAAAAAGTTTCTATGACACAGCAGAGAAACCCAAGAAAGTCAGAAATGTATCATGGAGAGGAATGAAGAAAAGAAGAATCTTATATAAAAGCGATCTGGAACATTCACATAATGCCTGGGATGTTTTTGTTTTTTCTCAGATTAAAGACATTAAGACCCCTGCTTCCAGCACACTTGTGATGAAACAGAAAGGAAGTGACTCTGAGAGACTAGGGAGCATAGGTAGACGTTCTCTAACTTGTACATGGAAGTAAGTTACTTGACTTTTCCACACTGAGGGACGCTGTCCCAGACTTTCTGCATATATCCCAGAACTCCATTATAAAAGCTTCAAATTAAGGGATTTTGTCCTTATTTTAGGGGCAAGACCATTTTGAATCAAGACTTGCCCTTCTAGTAAAAAGGAAGGAAAAGGAAAATAAAGCCGCTTCCTTAATCTACTTAATCCAGTGACTTACATACATGGCCCCTTATTCTCCTTTTCCTCATGTTCTCCATTCTGAACTTTATTCTCCTTTTCCCCAAATTCCGAACGGCCTGGGGAATGGAGAGTGGGATGGAGCATAGAAGTTTAATTGTCAAACGATATCATTGTTAGAAAGTACTAATAACCACATACAATTACAGGTTTTATTTGTCCTAATCATATCAAAAGAAGAGAGAGAAAATAAAGATATTTCTGACCTCACTTCTTCCTAGGGCCAGCATTATTCCTCCATCTCCGTCTCAGGCGTTGTGCAGTTGAAAGACAATCAATCTGACAGTCAGCAGGCTTGTACTTTAGTCCTTTCTATGCTCCCAAATTCCTAGGTGACCTAGAGCAAATCACTCAACTTCTAAGGACCCAAATTTTCTCATTAAGAAAAAAAAGAAGAGATAAAGGTAGGTAAAACATCACTAAGATCTTTTCCAGCAATAGCATTCTATGTTCTTATTGTTTTCTGAACTGGAATCTTTGCTTTAAAGTAAGGAATATCATGGCACCTTCTCCCTTTCTCTCACATAGCCATCCACACACATTTCTCAAATGTGGAGTCAGAGAGATGAGAACAAAACCCCTGTATCCTACATGATCTAAATTCTCCAAATTTTTGCAAGAACTCTGTCCATTTAAATAACTGGGCATCAACAGATCTGCATGAGATCCATAGATAGATTTCAGGGGTCCATGACCTTGGATGGGAAAAAAAAAATGCCATCTTTCTTCCTATATAATTGATTCTTTTTCCAAACTTATTTATTAAAAGAAATTCCAAAAAGGGATCTATAAGCTTCAATAGATTGTCAAAAGAGGTTCATGATGCAAAAATAGGTGAAGAACCCCTATTCTAAAATAGTATTCCTTATTTAGGGAAAGCAGGAGAGAGAGAGAAAGAGAGAGAGAAAGAGAGAGAGAGAGAGAGAGAGAGAGAGAGAGATGTGGCAAGCTACAGTATTGATAATGCTGTTGATATCTTAAATTATAATGAATCAGTGACACATGCCATCTTTAATTTGGTATTGCCTTTTGCCTACTGTAAATCTTGCCATTTGTTATTAGTTAGAAAACCAGGCTCATATATCTCCTGACAAATACATTGAACTACGTAACAGTTGAAGAATAACAGCCTCTGTCCTTGTACCTGCCATTTTTCTGCATATACATGCACAGATGCATGATGAATAGATTTACATGAATAAAGTCAGCTAAATATGTAGAAAATGACCGCCACATGATTCCCATTTCATGTTTGTAAATAGGTATTGAAATATTCACAGGATCACAAAAGCAGAGTTGGAAGGGATTTCAGAAATCATCTAGCCAAAACTATACTTGGAAAAGAATCTTTTCTACCTAAAACTTTATAAATATCTCACCTACCTTTTACTTGAAGACCTCCAGGAAGAGAGAACTGATGACCTCTTTGGACAGTCCATTCTACTTTTGGATAGCTATACTTATTAGATCATTTTCTCTTATGTAAAGCTCATTAAACTCCCTAGACAGTTTTACTCTATTGCTCTTATTTCTTCCTTTTGGGGCCCCAACCATGAATTTAAAACCCTTTTCACTTTTGTTGCTGTTCGGTTATTTTCAGTTTTGCCAACTCCTTGTGACCTCCTTGGGGTTTTTTTTGGCAAAGATACTGGAGTTTGCCCTTTCCTTCTCCAGCTTACTTTGATAGATGAAGAAAGTGAGGCAAAAAGGGTTAAGTGACTTGCTCAGGGTAACACAGCTAGTAAGTGCCTCGGGCCAGATTTGAACACATGAGGATGAATCTTCCTGATGCCAGGCCTGGCACTCTATCCTCTGCCTCCTGGAATCTCCCAAAGGAGAGTCTATCCAGTCTCTCAATAACCCTTCTCTTCTCCAGGCTAATCTAGAATGTCTGGTTTATATGTGCCAGCTATAAGTCCATGTTTGAATCTGAAGAAAATATTGCAGAAAGCAAGGTTAAAAAAAAAGCTACCCTTATTAGTAAGGAGTTTACCTGTTCTTGGAAATTCAACTTTGCCCCTTAACATAGTGCCTGGCACAGAGCAATACTTAATAAATGGTTATTGATTGATTGATTTTCTTGTTTCATTACGTGTGCTGCTCTCCCACAGTTATAACATATATATATATATATATATATTATACAAATGTAATCTCCTTTTCTAAGTATGTGAAAATGTGGCTTCAGTCTATCACCATTTCATTTTATTCAGCTTGGTGGTTATTTCCATACTAATAATCCAAATGTTGGAATGTGTATAAGAAGGACATTACCTGATCACTGCAAGGAGAAGAGGCTGCCCAGTGAATTTTATGAGCCTTACATTTCCAAGTAAAATAGTGGAAAAAGAGTTGGATTTGGAATCAGCAAATTCTGAGCCCAACCCAGCTTCCTGAACTCTTTGCCTGCCTCAGTTTTCTTGTCCATATAAAGGGGAATTACAATAGCAACTAATTCCCAGAGTTTTTGTGAAGATAAAATGAAATGCTTTGTAAACTTTAACATGCTATACAAATTCTATCATAATTTTTAAAAAATAAATTCTCAATATTTAAAAAATATATTTTTGAATTCAAGTTTCACCTGCTGTCTCAAATAATTAGCATCATTAGGAATTTATTTTACTTACCTCCTCAGGAATTCCAATCATGTATTTAAAATAAAAACAGAAAAAAGTCTTCTCAATTCATAGTTCTCTCAGGAAGCTGTAATCTCTGACAATACTTATATTTGATGAGCTCACACTAGATATTCATGGAACTCTGAGTAAACAAAGTCAAAGTGACTGGGCTTTATGATAATTCTATCTTGGTTGACCTTGGTCTTTTCTTTTTCCTTTTTTTTTTTTATAAAAGCTCAAGACAAGTTTATTTATAAATGGAGAGACTGAGGCACCAAAGAGTTTATTAACTTTAACAAGACTAAGTTCAATAAATCTTTATTAACAAACCACTAGGTTCCAGATGATGTACTAGACACTGGAAGAACAAAAAGAAACCTAATATCTGTCCTCAAGGAGTTCATATTGTACTTCATGGATACAACATGTACCCAGATAAATAATTAATAAATAATTAGGGGAAGAGGCAAGCACTACTAACTTTGGGCTTAGAAAAAGCCTCCCCTCTTCCCAAATTCCCTCTCATTGTTGAGGGCACCACAATCCTCTCAGTCAGATAAGCCTGCAACCTTGATGTTATTCCCAACTCAAATTCCCTCTTCTCCCACTTCCATATCCAATCTGTTGCCAAGACCTGCCCATTTTATATGTCTCAGATATGCCCCCTTCTCTCCTCTGATACAGTCAGTCACCAGCCCCGTGCAGGCTGTCATCACCTTATAGGTGGACTATTTCAATAGTTTTCTGGTTTATCTCCCTTCCGGGAGTCGTTCTCTACTCTAGTACATCCTCCTCTTAGCATGGTGTAGGTAATTATTTCTGAGTGGTAATCTTCCCAAAAAGCAGGTCTTATATCACCCTTCCCACCTATCCACCCGCTTTAAACTCCAATGACTCTTTGTAGCCTTCAGGATCAAATGCAAAAGCCTTTGTTTGCCATTCAAAACCCTTCAAAATCTTGCCTCATTTTTCCATTTAAAAAAAAATTTTCATAGCCCCTTCTCCACATTCTTTAATTTGAGGACATTGGTCTACTTGCTGTTCCTGGAGTAAGACGCTGGATCTCCTGACTTATGAGGCATTTTCTCTGGTTGTGCCTAAAACCTGGAATTCTCTCTCTTCTTATCTCCTCTCTTGCTTCCTTGATTTCCAAACTAAAATCCCATCTTCTACAGGAAGTCTTTTCTTATCTCCCTTAATTCTAGTGCCTTCCTTCCTGATTATTTTCAATTTATCCTATATGCAGTTTGTTTGTACATAGTTGTTTTTGGGTTTTGGGGGGTTTTTTGTTTGTTAGGATATTTGTTGTTTGTATGCTGTCTCCCCTATTAAAATGTGAGGTCCTTGAGAACAATAATTTTTTTTTTATCCTCCTTTGTATCCCCTATGCTTAACACAATGCCTGGCCTATGCTAGTAGTACTGACTACTGACTGATAGGCAAATGGCACTTGAAATGAATCTTGAAGAAAGCTAGAGAACTGAAGATGTAGAGGCAAGGAAGGAAACCTGCTCCAAGCATGAATAACAGCCTATGCACAGACATGGAAATTAGAAGTGGCATGTCAAGTTTGGAAAATATTTAGTAGGCCAGGTGGGCTGGAATGTGACATATGTGAAAGGGAGTAATAATAAGGTTCTCCTCTTATTATCTTGTCTTTATGAAAATGGTCTGCACACTGCTAGAATTAATTTAGTTTGAAAAAAATAAAGACTTTTATTGCTATTAATTAATTTCAGACATTCCCTCTGTGCATCCTCCAAAGCATTACAAGCAGCTTCATTAAAAAGATGTCTCTTTAATATCAAGGATAAAAGACCTGCATGTTGAACAAAGGGCTGAAATGAAACTTTCCCTTCTTCTTTTTAAAAAATTGCCTCGGGGTTTAGCAAATAATAATAATAATAATCTTATTGTCTGAGAGCTGGAAAGACCAGTTAGGACCAAATTCCCCCTGATTCCCAGGCATGGAGAAGATGTCCTCTAAAGAGATACAAGAATCAACATTAGCAGCAGTACTCATGGAAGAAGGGGGTGGGGCATGGAAAGAAAGAAGAACACTTCTTTAGCTGGTAGAGGATGCTTTTGAGAGTCTTAAGAGAAATAATCTTGTCCGTTCCATAAAAAAAAAAAATGAGGCTAGAGCAAGAGTGGGGAGTGCTAGGCTAGGAAAACTAGAAAGTACTCCGGAGGCAAAGAAAAATAGAATTGTGGAAGAGACCTTGAAAGGGATGGAGTGGAAAATTCGCCACTTGCATTATAGCTTAGAATGAAGAACAGGTGAATAAATCTGAACCAGGCATTGGGCACCTGAAGCAGACCATAGGCTAACATCCTTAAAATTCAAATAAACTTTCTATTGCTAGGAATGATACTTGGATAAAAACTAGCTAGACTGAAGAATAGCTTAAGGGTATTGCAGAGCCAGAAGAGATTTCCTTTGTCTTCTAGACTCCATTTCCAGCAGTATCATCATGTTACCAAAACATCTGGTCAAGGTAACCAAGAGTTCAATTGTTTGTGTGATTCAAATGTAGATCGACTCTTTGACCAGTGCATTGACATTGTAGACACAGCCTTTGAGTTCTTATTTTCTTAATAGATTGATGTCTTTGCTCTTCTAAAACTATTATTTTAATTAGGAAGCCTGTGAATGGATTGCATTAGACTCATCTAAAGCCAATAGAATAAGGATGCTCTGGCAAAGGCAAGAGGACATGCCAAAGAGAAGGATTCAGAGTGATAAAATTTTGGTCATAAGAAATACATCTTCCCTTTGATTTCTAAGCTCAGTCTCAGGAGTTTTGAATTCTCTTTCCGACACTATAGTTCACAATTGTCATTGGAATATTTCCCCTCATTATTATTATATTTTTATCATTATTATTACATATTATCATTATTATCTGGCTGATGCTAATTCATCAGCTAGATTTTACTACTACTTAGTACCTGAGTGATTTTAGAAAAGTTGATTAACCTCTCTGGACCTCAGTTGTCTAATTTATAAAAATAAGGAGGTATTGCTAAATGAATTCTTCAGCCCCTTTAAGCCTTAAATGATTGATCTTACTACAAGAGAGGGCTCAGAATCACTGTACTCCACTTAGTCCTGATACAATTTTTAGTAAACACATGACTTATTTACTAGGCATAAACTTGACCTGAATACCTCCTTAGGTAGTCAGGAAGTCTTTTCAGATTGGTTGAGGGACTTGGTCTAATGCTCTGAAGCTTCTATAAAAGCACTGAACTAGGTGGTATTGGGAATTTGAAAAAGATGCAAGCCAGGAGAAAATAGTTCCAGTCACACGTTTGGTTGTGCAAAGAGAACTTTGGCCTTAGCCTTGGTTCCACCCAAAACAACTGGTGGCGCAGTAGATAGAGTGCTAGGCCTGGAGTCAGAAAGATCTAAGCTCAAATTCAGTGTGACCATGGGCAAGTCACTTGATTTCTGCCTCAGTTTACCCAACTGTAAAATGAAGATAATAATACCATCTACCTCACAGAGTTGTTGCAAGGATGAAATGAGGATAAAAAAAGAATCAAAGTTATAAATCTGTAAAATCATTTAGCATAGCACTTAACAAATAACAGGTGCTATATAAATGCTTATCCCCTTTACTTCCTCTTCCGAACTTCAGAGATCTTATAAGATTTTTGACTTCCCATCTTCCTATCGGCATCCTAACAGTGTTCCTGCCACAGCTGACAGGAGCATCTGCATCTGGAGCCAAGGGCAGATTGAACACAGATTCCAGGCTCTATGAAAAGTCAAGAAGAAGAAAAAGAAAAATAGAAACAAAAACTAAGCTAGATTTAAGAGAAAAATCTTGAGGATTCCAGCAATAATATTCCGGAGCTCTTAGATACCCTTTGCTACATGTTCTCTCTAAATTTGGGCCCATTTCCTCACTAAATTTTGTATATACTTGTGGGAAAGTATGTCACTAACTTTGATGGGGATGTATTTCTGTAAAAGTTGTTTTATTATATCACCTTAATAAATACCCTTTCCTAAAAACCAAAGTCTAGCTGATTAATTAACATCAGCCAGATAATAATAACAATATATAATAATACATAAAAATGATGATAATAACTGTAATAATAATGAGGGGAAATATCCCAATAGCAATTGTGTTCTATAGTGTTAGAAAGAGAAATTAAAAACTCCCGAGATTGAGCTTAGAAATCAAAGGGAAGATGCATTTCTTATTCTCATCAAATGGAACCCTAGGGTTCCCTTTGCCATGCATTGGAAAACAAGCTAAAGTGACTTTCTCAAGATCATACAACTAGCCAGAACTTGTGACTTTTGGTTCAAAGCTCCTACTATTCTATTATGTAGTTATACAAAAGAATAACAAGTGAGAAGTGGGAATCTTCTGGATCTTAAAAAAATTAATTCCACGTGAAAGACTGCCTTCATTACTACTTAAGCATTCTGCTTAAGCTAATATTTCTTTTCATGAAAGGGAGGAAATATTCTAGGGTAATCTGTATGATCTACCTTTCAATTTTTAAGTAGGTAGTAAAAGCTTTGAAACTACACTTGGCTCACTTTTCCTTTCTCTCCAAGACAGTCAGCCCTAGAAACCACGTGGTGAGCCTGTCATTGCTAAAACGCTATGATCACCATATCTATGGGATCACTGGGCTGTGACAGGAGAGCCTTCTTCCCCCCCACTAACTTGTCCTAATCCGTACATGGTTAGCTTATCACTGATGCTTAGCACTTTAAATGATCCACTTGTCATGTACAGCTATTAATCTTCAGAGTTTAACCAGCAAAAACTAGACCCTCAAGATGGGAGGAAAGGCTGCTGAAATACAGCAACGATCTCTTTCTTAGCTTTCAAGACCACTGTTTACAAGTACAGCTTTTTTTTTTTTAAACAAAACTGGTTCCTGCACCCTGGTATCTCTCTGCATCTGCTAGTAAATATGTAACAACCAGTTCTCTGACTTTTAATTTTAGTATGCATTATTAACATTTTCTTAATTTTGTAAGTCTAGACAATTAAAAAAATAAATCAAAGGGTTTTTTGTTTTTTTGTTTTTGTTTTGTAACACTTGATGATTTCTGAGGAGGTCTAAATCTTCACGCTGACTGTATAACAGGAGCCTTTCAGGTTCACTCCAGCACAACCCTGGCTTTATCTGTCAACATTCTCTCCTGCCTACCAGATCCAACACAGGAGCCAATTCTTCTAAGTAGCCATTCCTGACTCTTCACCTAAAGAACCTTCCCTCTCTCCCCAATGTTTTAGGTCTTTATTTGTCTTCTCCTTCCCACTTGTCTCATTCTAATTCATAGCATCATAAATCTATTACTTGGCAAGGGACCTCAAAGCACATCTAATCCACGGTTTATATTTATAGATGAAGAAAGTAAGGCACATTCAAGTTGAATGACTTTCCCCAGGTCACACAAGGGGTAAGTATCAGAGACAAGACTTGGAGCTGAGACCTCTAACTTCAGAGCCAAATCTTTTTTCACTCTCACACCTCCATCTATTATTTGTATTATTGATGCATCTGATTCTACACTGTAAGCTCTGTGAAAGCAGGGACTGAGTTATTTTTCATCTTTGTTTCCCCTAGTATATAAAAATGACACTTCAGATTTTCTGTGACAGCTAAATTTCTACATAGTGCTTCAGTTTAAAACTCTATGAGGTAAGCAATTCTATTATTTTATTATCAACCTCATTTTTTGTTGTTGTTTAGTTGTTTTAGTCGGGTCTGACTCTGTGGAACCATTTGGAGTTTTCTTAGCAAAGGTACTGAAATGGTTTGCCATTTCTTTCTTCAGCTCATTTTACAGATGAAGAAACTGAGGAACACAGGGTTAAGTGACTTTCTCAGGGTCACACAGCTTGGAAGTGTCTAAGTCCGGATTTGAACTTAAGGAAGATGTATCTTCTTTTTTTTTAAGAGGTGTCAAAGGCAAAGCAATTGGCGTTATGTGACTTGCCCAAGGTCACAGTGTTAGTAAGTGTATCAAATGTCTAAGGCCAGATTTAGCTGCCCCTGAGATATCTTCTTGACTTCAGGTCTGCCACCCTGTCCACTGCACCATGTAGCTGTCCCCTACCCCCTTTTAGTAATGTGGAAAATGAATCTCAGTAGAGCAACAACCCTAGCCACAGGGCAGAGATGATACTTTTACCCAGATCATCTGACTCCAAAGTCCAGTGCTCTTTTCATTATATTGTCTCTCTGAATTCAATATGTTGAATGTCATGTTTCAGAATCTTGATGATAATATTCAGGATCTTTGACTTAATCTGAAATCATCAGCTTCTGTCTTTTGGAGAATCCCTTCTATATTCAGCAATTAGGCTCCTTCTCCATCCTTATTTATGTAATGTCACTACCTTACTCAAAAACAACAATGGCAACAACAAACTTCTAGGGACTCCGAACTGGCTATTTCATGAAATCTACACTTATTACCCTGAAATTCAAGGCTCTTGTTCGATGCTACCTAGAAAAAAAAAATCAGAGAGTCAGGTCAATAGCTAGATTAGTAGATCAGGGCAATGACCTACATGGTGAATCTGGACTTAGGGGAGGTATCTGAAGACACTTCTGGGTCTCAGTTTTCTCATTTGGAAAATAAAACTTTTGAGCTAAATGACCTCTAAGTATCACAGGCTCACAGCTTTAGGACTTCAGAGTCTATTTAATCAATACTTTCATTTTATAGTTAAAGAAATTGAGGCCCAGAGATATTTGGGGATTTACCCAGTATCACACACATAACAGTTTCTGGGCCAGGATTTGAAAGAATGTTCTCTAGCTCCTGATTCAGACCTCTTTCTAGTAGACCTTAATTGTCTGCTCTCTACTCCATACTGTTCTAGAGGTATAAGCACCTTCACTTTGACTAGTACACATAGAATCTGGCACATAGTAAGATCATAATGACTGTCTGATGCCCAACTGCCAGTACTATGTGAGATAAAAAAGATTATGTAAGAGCATGTCATGTTGTCTTCACAAAACTTATAGGCTATTAAACAACTAAACGAATTACTCTAACATAAAATTTTGCTTAAGAGATGTGAATAAAGTGTTATATCAGGTCTAAGAATGGAAATGTCTTGTTCCCAGAAGTGAAAATAGCCCTAATATAAACTTGAATATAGAACTTTGCGGGTCATCAATTTTTTAAAAAATTAAATTGGTTTGTTTATTTACTTTTAGTTTACAACATTCAGCTCCACAGTCCCTTGAGTTTCAAATTTTCTCCCCCTCCCTCTTCTCTCCCCCACCCCACCATGGCAGCAGGCATCTGAATATAGGATCTACAAATATCTTCACATTAATCATTAGTCAGGTTATATACAAGGATTATAACTGGTGGAATGATCAGTGGGAAAGAGGAAACAAGACAAAATAAGAAAAAGAAACACAACTAGTTTGTTTCAATCTGCATTCAGACTCCACATCTCTTTTTCTGGGTGTGGATGTCTCTTTCAGTCATGAGTCTTTTGGAGCTGTCTTATAACCTTACAATGCTGAGAGGGACCCAGTTTATTGAAGTTAGTAGTTACACATACATTGTGTCTGTGATTCTGTACAAATTTCTCCTGGTTCTGCTCTTCTCGATCAGTATCAGTTAATATAAATCTCTTCAGGTTATTATGAAGTCCATCTGCTCCTCATTTCTTACAGCACAATAGTATTCCATTACATTCATATACCACAACTTGTTCCGCCATTCCCCAATTGATGGGCATCCCCTTGATTTCCAATTCTTTGCCACCACAAAAAGAGCTGCTATAAGTATTTTTGTACATAGGGGTCATCCTCCCACTTCTCTGATCTCTTTGGGATATAACCCTAGAAGTGATATTGCTGGGTCAAAAGGTACGTGCTTATTGGGCATAGCTCAGATTGCTCTCCAGAATGGCTGGATCAGTTCACAGCTGTGCCAATAATGCATTAGTGTCAAACAGCTTTGTTGATGTGACTTACATTTCAGTTCAATCAATTTTTAATCATATCTGATTCTTTATAACCTTATTTGGGGCAAAGATACTGGCATGGTTTGCCATTTCTTTCTCCAGTTTAATCTTACAGATAAGAAAACTGAGGCAAATAGGGTTCAGTGACTTGCCCAGGGTGACACAGCTAGTAAGTATCTGAGGCCAGTTTTGAACTAAGGAAAATGAATTTTCCTGACTCCATTGCCTGGCACTCTATGCACTGAGCCCCCTAACTGAATTTCCTAAGCATTAAAAACAAAACAAACAAATGAAAAAAAAAAAGAAAGAAACCTTCTCCCCTTCAGATGATATCTATGCAGTAAAATTAATAAAGTTCTGAGGTTTTTTTTGTATGCTTGTTTACCTCATCCCATGGAACTAAAGGGTAAAGTAGTCAATTACTACTTTTGTAGTGTTAGACCAGACATTACTAAATCTCCCCAAATTTGGCCTTCCTTTGTTAGGTTGTGGGACTGAGGGTGAGTTTTTCTTTCCATACATTATACAGCTACTTATATCATTAATTAGGGATTTTGCTGTTCAATGAAATATGCAGTATAGTATTAGTTACCAGGAGAAAAGTATCCATTCAATCCAGGCAGCACGTCTATGCTTTCACTCCAACACTCTTATAATACAATAAGTCTAATTTCTTTTCACTTTAAGCTTAAGGGAACATTATACATCATCCATTTTAAAGTTTCACAAATACATATACCTTTTGTGCTCTCAGGTGTTGGAGAATTATAGTGGGTCACTATTACTGCAGAGGTTGAACATCTCTATTACATTACTTTAAAAAAATTCAAACAGGTTAGAGTAGCATTGACATGCTTTCAAGTTGGACACCTTCCCAAGAGTTGACTGCAAGTAACTAGATGAGGTTAATGGCCTGAGGCAAAACAGCCAGACTGCTATTCGGTCAAACCAGCTTCAATTCCCTGGAAAAAGAAAAGAAAAAAGAAAAAGGAAAAAAAAACCCCTTAATGCTGAGATTGCTTTTTCTTAGCAAGGCTATGCAGAAATTGTTATGATATGCATTACAGATATTTATGGGTATAATAGTAATTCAGTTTTTACCCAAGAGCAGAATGTAAATTTGAAAATAGGTATAGGTACAGTAAGCTAAGTTACTTGGATTGATAAATTAGGGTTGAAAACATATACTTAAACCTTATTATTTTTGGACTTTGGGTTTATTCAATCTGGAAGTCATGAAAATCTTCATCTTTTGATGATCAGCAATTTCCACCAAAAATCTGTTCCCATTAGAATGACTATGGACACTACTAGTTCAGAGATTAAAAAAAAAGAGAGACATTTCTTTACCTCTAAGTTTTAGTATTCTTGTGAGATATGTAGGTAAATGGATTATTCTTAACCAGATTGTTGTTATCATTGTTGCTTGTTTTTCCTTATCTTTATGAAGTTCAGAGTGATATCATTGGAATTACCAGTGCCATTATTACTGATATTATCATTGTTATCTCATTCTCATATTTTTATGGAGTTCAGATAAGAAGTCCTATGACTTTTTATTCTACCTTGCTCTTATTATTTTTTTATTCAATAACCTGTAGACTTGTGCAGAAAGGGATAAAACAATTCCTTTTTATAAATGAGTAATAATAATAACTAATAATAGCTCTCCCTCATATAGTGTTTTGATATTTGCAAAATGCTTTACAAATGTTACCTCATTTCATCCCTCCCAACTCCGGAAGATATATGCTATTGTTATCCCCATTTTACAGATAAGAACACTAAGGCATGAAGAAATTAAGCAACTTACCAGGGTCACACAGCTACTAAGCATATGAAGTAGGATTTTGATTTTGACTTTTTGCCTATAGGACCAGTAATCTAACTATGGTGCCAATTTACATTAAGATATAAGCTTTCCTTCAAAGGCTCAGTGAAAATATGCTTGGCACAACTCCAACAATTCAAGATATCATGAGGTGTATTTGTTGAATTTTCCATGGCATTTTGAAGTTTTTACTTTTAGCATTTGGGTTTGGAATTTGTAATATATCATTCCAAGAAAGATAGTGAGTTTATGAAATATAATTCTGGTCTTTACGTCATACATTTCTAAGTATTAAATAATTGCTAAATATTAAAAAACATGTTGCACTGTCCCCATTAATTCCTTGCTTAATATATTTTGAGCACTAAGTCCAGGATCCATCACAAGTTCTGGTGGCAATGACCCCAAGTCATGAATTGCCACCATAATCTTTTGATTTCCACAAACAAGTCTGAATGATTCATTCATTTGTTCAGTCTTTGGTCAACATATTCATAAATTCATTGTTACCCTTGGGAGGCTTTTGGTTTTATTCTTAGATTTTACTCATTTGGTAAACTCTACCTAGAGATGTCACTTTCAGTGCCCTTCAGTAATTCTAAAGACAAGCATCAATTATCATCTTTGGCTATTTTTCAGGGAAATGATTCTTGCTTATTTTTAAAAATATTTCTGTGTGTTTTTCCATTACTTTCCCAAGTACTCTTAGAATGTGTATTGTCCTGCTCCTACTGATAAAAAGTACTCATTTTTCTTTAAACTGTGTATTTCCATGTGAGACAGGTAATTTACACATGCGTTGTCTAGATGTATAGACATGGATTGACAGTGATATCAGTAGATACTATCTGAGGTCTGCCTCATCTCTGCAAATAAAGGGAGAAGAAAGAATCATTAATGTTCCAAGTTGGTGGCATGTATTAGAGGGCAAATCCAAGGAGCACCACTGAGACTGATTTTTTTTCTCCCATCTCTGATATGGGTTATATGTGATGTATGTATGTATGCCTGTGTGAATATATGTATGCATGTATAAATGCATGTGCACATCAATGCATGTTTGTGTATGTGTATGCATATGTTCACACACATGTATGTGTATACATGTGTATGTATATGCACACATATATCTATATCTATCTATCTATCTCTATATCTTTCCTCTCAAATAGAGTATAATAAATTCAGAAAGAAAGTTGATTCATTGGTCTTTCTTAATGAGGAGGGTAGCTCTCAGCCTAAAATCACTGTATTAGCTTCTTCCACAGTCAAACTTGAAAATACTTAACAACCAGCTCTCTGAAAAACAAAATAAAGAGATATATGTACAACACACAATGATTAATCTATATTAACATTTCTCTATCTGTAGCAGCAAGCACACTAGCATACCCAGGATGGCTGCTATATCAGGTCCTCTGATCTGCTTTTGTAAAGGAAAGCAACTCAAAAAGGGGTTAACAATCTTACTTTAATCAAACATATATCACTTACCGAGTTCAGGGGGAAAAGTCAGCATCCTGAACTTCAGAGAATACAAACAAGTTACAAGCAGACAAAAACTACAGACAGAGAAAAATAATGCAATTCAACAAACCAACAAGGCTTCTAGCTGTCTGACCATAACATACATATGGTCAGTTACCAGTGAGAGAAGCACCAGCAATCTGGATTTTCAAAGCTGGGAGGCTCAATGGTTGTCCAGAGTCTCATTTGTCCAAATCATATAACTCTTCTGAAAGTGAGCCCCAAAGCAAAACCTAGCCTCAGAGTTATATATAGCCTTCTCCAGGGTCAGAAAACATTACAACCCTGGTGACCCACTGTCTAATTACAAAGTAACAAGGCGTGGACCTTACTGAAAAATAAGCCTCCCCGGGGGGGGGGGCGGAGCCAAGATGGCGGCGTAGCAGCAGCAATATATCGCAGCTCTCACATAGCCACCCCCA
>CM053589.1:65671341-65717682 GCA_028646515.1 Pseudochirops corinnae | reverse complement strand
AAAAAAACAAGCCTCCCCTAAGCAAGCTTCTCCGGTGGGCTCTGCTCTACCCTTCAGTAAACTCCTCCCACATAGGGGGGCAGAGCATATTTTCAAATCAGGCAAGGTCCTCAAATTCTGTCAAGCTTATTAAGGGGCAGAGAAGGTTTTCAAATTCCTTTACCATTACACCATCACTCCTTTAAATTTAAAGAATCAACAAAACAATATATCAAGGCCAGATATTTTATCCTCTGTTTACTTGTTAGTTATAAATGCTTATGCTGAAAGTTTAACAATCAGCTCTTGGAAGGCAGCCTGGGATCCAGACTAAGCTGGCTCCAGCACACCTCTGGCTCCTTCTCACCAAAAACTGGTTATACAAAATATCTTCACAGGTATCAAATAGGAAGCAAATCAATTTACGTAAGCAAAAACAAAATAAAAAGTGGAGCTAATATGCAAAATAGAATATACCAAGAAATATACAGAATGAATGAGCTCTTTTGATTGGAGTGAGATGAGATTTTAGCTAAACAAAGAGAGAAGGCATAATCTCATCCAAGGAGAAATTCTTTTTTTTCATACTCTCTAGGGAGGCAAACTTGAAATTAGGGGTTTATTGAAGCTCCAGCTACCCTCAAATCTGTAATTTCTAAAATCTTTCTTTCCTAGAATATCCTCTGTCTATGTGTCTCTTCTAAGAATCTCTGGATCCAATTCCATTCTTTACACAGGTACACAGTGTCACCTTAGAATTCTCTCCATCAACCCAGAGTTATGCATTCTTCCACATATGTAACCACACTCAAAGCATCCCAACCTTGTCTTGGATTACATTCCTATAGCTGCTTTATCTTGGGGTTTATTGAGTTTGTCCACAAGGGAGCTTTACCTGCATGGGTAGAGATTCTCCAAAGTGAGATTACATGAACCTTATGTATATATACTTAAACCACCAAGGAAGGGGAAGGTCTCAGGTAAAAAGAAGATTGGGGAGGGAATGATGAAAGATGTGGCTGATTAGATAAGATGACTTGACCTGAATTCCTTCCTGAAATCAGGGAACCTTTGAAGTCTCCCTGAAAAGATGTTATCTTGTTCATGTAGAGGGACGCTTGATGCGGGGAGCATGTCAAGGAGGTCCTTTAATTGGTGAGCTAATGCTTAACACAAGATGGAGGGCATTGTACTCAGGTCGTGATCCATAGTACCCATAGTACCACAGGATAATGGTCCTTATGTTTTGTTAATATTGTGTGGAATTTTGAATAATAGGATTATAGATCTGGGGAATGAAGTGACTTCAAAGAACATCTAAGCCAATCCACTCATTTTGCTGAGGATGAAACAGAGTCCAAGAAAGGCTAAATTATTGGCCCAAGGTCACATAGGTAATAAGCATCAAAGATAAGATTCTAACTCAGGTCCCTGATTCCAGTCAGTTGTACTTTCCCCTGTATCATGCCCACATCCTAAACTCTTGTGGACCATTTTACAGATCTGAAAGTATATAATTTAGATTGTTATTACACATGAGTTAATCACTTTGAATGTGTTATTTTCCTTCAGATTTATTTTCATAATAACATTGTTACTTAATGTATTCAGTTTTTTTCCTTAAAATTTTTCTACTCAATGTATTGTGTAATGTCTCTGAGACTCAATTATCTCATAAGCAAAATGGAGGTAATAATGCTTGTAGTACCTACTTCACAGTTCTACAGGAAAACCTTCAGATTCAGAGATAGCAACCAATGGAAAAAAGGGGAGAAAAGTCACGTATTATGGGGAAACATTTTGAGAGATGGTAAAAGATGCAAATTTTGTGGTAAAGAGTAAAAGGTCTTGAACTGCATTTACTGAAGGAAAAAAAAAAAAGAGGAATTATTTGTACCTTGAAAAGAATTAGGTATGTGGTCCCATATCTTTAAGATGAGAACAGACTGAGCTGGGAGGTGGAACACCTTTATTCTAAATTGTGACTTTCACTGCAAATGTGAATTATGCAGACTGTGAAGGTCCATTGGAAAAGGATAGGGCCTCTAGCACTCCCAAGGGCAAAATTTCCTTTTGAGCAAGCCAAAAATCTTAGGATTGCATTATTATTCTGGAGGACTGAATGGAATGTTATGGGAGAGAGGGACTCACTGAAAGATGAGGGGTCATCTCTCAATTGACCTTAAATGTGCTCCCTTTTATGGAAGCCTTGAATCTGTTGGACTACATAGATCTTTTTTGTTAAGGCAGTATTCACCAGAGAGAGAAAAATAATTATTCTTGACTGTTTATGTATTCCTCTAAGTCTTTTATGTTTTCTTTTCTACATTTTCTCCATAGGATAGAATAAATGCTCTCTTGTTCTATATATGATATGCATTATAAATCTGAATATTTGTACCAGAACTGAGGGCCCCCCTTTTTAAAGCAACACCTATAAAAAACTATACAACTAAGACTCTTGAAAGTGGGTATTTTTTCCTTCTTTTCTTTTTATTCTGAACTCTTAATATAGTATCTAGCATATAGAAGATTCTTAATTAATACTTCTTGATATGAGTTTTATAGAATAAGCAAAAATCTGAGATTTCAGGGCATTTCTTGTTAGGGGCATGAACAAAACACTGATGTAAATCAGTCTTTTGTCTTCAGTCTTTTGTCTCTTAGATGGCAGCCTGATCATGTCAACCTGGAGAGGATGGGTTCTGGGGTCCAGGCTGGACATTATAGTTATAATATCATACATCTATTCTCACAAACATAATGCTTAGAATCATTCTAATCAAAACTTAGAAAACTTGGTTATAGGCATGTAAGTATTTAAAGTAGACTACTGGCTTTTTATTCTTCAAATTGCTAACAATCACATATTACAGGCTACACTTGACTGTGACTCTTAATTAAAGACATTTAAAATGCATTATTGATCATTTATAAAGTATTAATAGGAACTGATGAAAATCATGCCTTAAGGAAGCAATTCAGTATTATGAGAACACATCAGTAATTATAGATTATTTACCTTGATATTATACCATGAGAAATAGAAAATCTTCCCTTAGTGATTTATTCACATAGAATTCAAATTGTAAGACACTACTTACTACCTATGTGACCATGGACAAATCACTGCAACTGAGAACTTCAGATTTTTCATTTGTAAAATTTGTGGGGTAGGTAAAGGTTGAATTTGATGTTAGTTCCAACTTAAAATTCCATGCCTATAATCTATAATATTAATATAAAATATTAATAACCGATTAATTAATAACTAATAATTAATCATGTGATTATTATACAATTATAATATACAATTATTAATGATATTTTTAATAGTTTCCTTATGAATGTATTTTTCATTATATTTTCATACTGTTACAATTAAGTCCATTATTGACCTCACAATCTCCCTAGGACTAAGTCCTATTAGTTATATCCGAAATATGTAATATCTTTGGCAACTACTATGACTGACAAGGTTAAGACTCACAACTTCACAGAATTACAGAAACACAGAACTTGAAAGTTAAATGACATCTTGTCAGCCAAAGAGTCACAACTCATACAGGAAATGAATCTTCGTACTTGACAAGTGTCCATCTAGCCTTTGTCTAAAGCCCTTAAAAGAGGAAGAACTCACCACTTTTGAGACAAATATTACACTTTGAGACAATTTTAAGTGTCAGAAAGTCACCCACTACCACCCTAGCATTAAGACTAAGTTAACTTCATGGCAGCTTCTACCCATTGCTTTTGAGCTTGTCCTCAGGGGGCTAAACAGAACAAATCAAATTCTTTCTTCATATAACAACCCTTGGAACAAATGAAAATGCTATCATGTGCTCCTAATTCTCTTTTCCAGGGTAAATAACCTGAATTCCTTCAATTAAAGTTCATATTATTTAGATTCAACATCTGTCATGGGATTGCCCTACTGTGGACATTTTCTAGCTTATTAAAATCCTTCTTAACCCATGGCATCTAGAACTGAACATATTTCTCAGACGATTTCTAATAAGGTATGACTACAGTGAAACTATCGCCTCCCTGATCCCAAAAGCTTTGCTTTCCTTAATGAAGCCCAAGATTACAGCTCTTTTGGCTGCCACATCACATTGGTGACTCACGTGGGCCTTGCAATGCACTAAAGTGCCATGTTTTCCAATCAGCAAAATTCCTTCTCTCCATTACAATCTTGTCACCCCTTATGGAAAAAAAAATAAAAAGAAAAAGAAAAAAAAACACACAACTCCTGTTAGAAATATATAGAATTAAGAAAAAGAAACAAAAAGGATCCATATTGGCCATGTCATAGATAGATTGCTAATAGACTATATGGAGATGATAAACATATTAACTATTGAACTAAAATCTATATAGAGATAGATCTATCACCTCTATATGTGATAGTTAATAAATATAACTAATATCTATCTTGCTATTTATCTATCCATAACATGGCAATGTGGAAAATATTTTGTATAGATATAGATGCTAGATGCATCTCTCATAAAAGATAGATAATAAATGTACCTGTTATCTATCATCAATCCATCAGCTATATCTTTATTTTAATTGATAATTATGCTGAACAGTTACTGTCTTTCAAAGTTTTATCTTTATAATATTGCTGTCTGTTGTATAAATTATGCTCATTTCTGCATCAATTTATAGGAATGTTCCTAAGTTTCTCTGAGCTCATCTGCTTTACCCTTTCTGCTCGGTAAAATTCAGGGCCATTAGGAATGTGAGTATTCAGCAGTATTCTTAGTGATATTTTAACATATTTGTAAGGTATAATTTGTTCAGCTTTTCCCCAACTCCTGGGCATCTTCTCAGTTTCCAATTCTTTGCCATCTTGAAAGGAGCTATAAGTACTTTCATATATCTTTAAAGTATGCTTTACTTGGGACATATTCCTCTCTTAATCTACTTTCCTTCTAATTCCCTCTTTCCCCTTCTCCCCTTTCTCACTGATTTTCCTGTTAAGTGAAATGTGTTTTTTTTTAACCTGTGTGTGTACATATTATTTACTCTTTTCACCAATTCAAATGAGAGTGAAAATCCTAAGGAGTTGAGGGAGAAAGAGCATAAATTAAGTCACAACTAATAAATGAAAGCAACTATCATTTCTATAGAAAACAATTAATACGAGGTTTAAAAAAATATATTATACCCCTTCTTGTCTATAATAGTTAATTTAACATTTGCATACAAAATAATAGCTTTAGTCTAGTAAAGAGACTGTGTGCCTGTTGAATTTTCTTGTCAGCTTCTCTATAGAAAATGTTATCATTTTGGACTTGTATATTATCTTCTTTTTGAAAAATTTGGAAGCAAATTCATCTGGACAACTAGATAGAGCAGTTTCATACTCCTAGTTCCTGGGATGAGTATTAAAAAAAAATTAAAGAACTGCTGAATTTAAGAGTCAAAGGAGTACTACTTCGTGGCAAGAAAGGGCAATGTTACATCAGTGCCATGGCTAGCATTCCAGTTTCTCTTTTGACTGTGCAACATAAAACACAAAATAAAACAATGATTAAGGCAAGTCCTAGTCACAGAGAAGGTTAGCTACCAGCCATCTTTGTGATTAATTGGAAAAGCCTTTACCAGACACAATGGTTGCATATGTGGGGCTTTGAGTGCATGTTAATTATATGCACTGAACTATGTTCTGTTGTAGTTACAAAATCCCTTTATAAAAGAAATTGCCAAAATTTAACACAATTTAAAAGGAAGTTCTTCCAAACTATAGTTTTACAAAGCACGTTTTATAGGTGATAATACATTAAATAAAAGGTTACTTTAATAATATATATTTTTTGCCAGCAAAGCTTCAATGCCACACAAATGTTTCCTATTTAATTACTTAATTAACATTTTTCATTTTCTAGACTTTGCAGTAATGAGAAGTTTTCTTTTAATACCCATTACATTAATCCATGGCAGACTTGTTTTCATTTGTCAAGGAAGTTTCCAGCCTGTTATCCCACATAAGGGACTAACACCTCAGCTTATCTCAATTCCAACTGTGGTCTGTTCAGTCTGTATCCTCCAAGTACTTATGCAGTGGTGCTGACAGACTTTTCCTCTAGCTTTCCAAGGTGCAAGAAAGTTTCTACATGCATTAGGTCAAGTTGAACACCACACAAGATAAAGTTCTTTAAGACCTTAAAAAGCCAGCTTCTTCACCTGCCCCTAGAAGGCTAACCTAATTAAAGACTTCACCACTAATTGATTACTCAGCCAGCAAGCTGTCACCCTTTTGAAGGAGAAAAAGCTCAGATCAAACATTTCCCATTGCAGCACAAAGCAGAGCATCATTGGAGAAAAATGCCAACATATCTTTAAAGAGGAGAAGTGTTTGGAGAAGAATAAACAAGAAGCAGTCAAAATTATCAACTATCTTTACCAAGACAGCAAACTTGTAGTCAGTGGGGTAGAACACTAATCACTTTGATTAACTTTAATGACTGTAGATTTCCTTTTAGTTTATTGGCTTATCTTTAATGTTTTTAAAGCTTCAGGATTAGGATAGGATTCATAAATCCCTTAAGACATTGCCTTGGCATTTCCTTTGTTGGACCTGAACACTTTATAATTAGGGGCCCAAATGATGAAAATTAAACTCTTTGAGGTCAGTAACCTACTGGTTTTTGTCTTTGTATCTCTAATACCTAATCCAGAGTTTTTCATATAGTAGATGCTTCTTAAACATTTGTTGAATTTAATTGAATCAATAACTTATTATTGACATTATCATGGGCAGGAGAAATAATTGCCCTGTGATGTAACAAGGGATGCTGGAAGATTTTTCTGATTCTAAATATTTTTCCTACAAGTCTGTTCGCAGCCTGTAACTCTTAGCATTTACTGTTATATCTTAACCATTTTTAATTTAAAAAAAAAGAAGCTTTATTGATTCCATTTTTTTGTTTTAAATTCCAAACTCATTTAATTATATACTCATTACTATTGTTAAAAAAAAAAAAAACCAATGGTTAAACAAAATATGCTGACAAATTTCCTCACATAGTATGTGCAACACTGTGCCCCAAAGGTCCTCTCCCTATTTACCAAAATGGGGAAAGTAGATTTCATCATGTGTTACCCGACTTCATGATTAGTTTTCATGATTAATTTGAGTTTGACTATTTTCAGTGTTGGCTTTTTTTTTTTTTCATGCATATTACTACAGTTAAAAGGCAGCTAAGTGGAATACGTTGGGAAGAGTGCTGTGGCTAGAGTCAGGAAAAGAAGTCCAAATCCAACTTCAGACACTTAGTGCAAGTTACTTAACCTCTGTTTGCTTCAGTTTCTTGGTCTATAAAAGGGAGATAATAATTGCACCTACCTGCCAGGGTTGTTGTGGGGATCAAATGAGATAATAATTGTAAAGTGCCCAGCACAGTAACTAGCACATAAAAAGGTGACACAAATATTAGAAATAGTGATGATGATGATGGTGGTGGTGCTGGTGCTGGTGCTGGTGAGCATGATGATAATGTGTATTGTGTTCCTGGATCTTTATCATTTCCTTCCTCACTTCATTCAAGTCTATGCAAGTCTTCTTATGTTTCACTGAGCTTTCAAATTCCTTGTTTTCTATGATATTTTAATATTCTCACAGATCCATGCACCATATCTTCTTCAATTATTCCCCAGATAACCATTTAGGCAGCTACTTTGTCTTTCATTCCCTGAAACCCCACAAACAAGGGCATTCTCTTAACTGGTTGAGATGATTATAGTTAGGAAGTTAACATATCAACAGGGATTAGTTTCAGGGTTTAACAATTATAGTATCATGGTGATATAACAACACAGACCTTATTTTGGTTGTGTATATTGGTGGGTGGTAGAGTGCTTGTCCTCCCCTCCTCTAAGGCACTAAGTGGTCCTGGACTTACAGTTACACAAAGTAGATTAAGATGCAGGAGTAGCCTGGCTTCTATGGAGACAAGCCATTTTTTTTTTTTAAATTTTCTTTTAATTAATTAAACCTTTTGTCTCAAATACTCTTAACATAGCTCTGGGGAGAATCAGTTAAAACTTAGCTTTTTTTGGCTCATGTCTAGGGTCTCACAAAAAGGGACAATAGAAAGGTACTTGATGTTCGATGTAAATCAGGTATAGAGCAGCTATTTTTTCCTCATGCAAAAGAAATGCTTAACATAAATTCCTGAGAAGGAAGGACTTAAGCAAACTACATTAATAACATGATAGTTGTATTATTTTTCTGAGAGGTTTATGCTGGCAGATGTTGTTATGAGACAGCTAGGAAGCACAGTGGATAGAATGCTGGCCCTGGAGTCAGGAGAACCTGAACTCAAATCCATCCTCAGAAACTTCCTAGTTGTGTGACCTTGAGAAAATTATTTAACCTGTCTCTTCTTCAGTTGCCTCAACGGTAATTTGGGGTCCTAGTGGTGGTGTCTAGTGTATGCTGAGGGCAAGTGGGTTTTTTTCTGCATTTCCCTAGAGCTACACTAAAGCACATGGGGGTCTTGCCCCTTGAGGATGCTTTTTTTTTTCCTGGGCTGTGCTGAACCACATGGAAGTCTGGCCACTGGAAGACACCTGCCTTCCTAGGGCTGTGTTAAAGCACGTGATGGTTCTCTGAGCTTGGGTCTGACAGTTCCCTTCCTTGTTCGAAGGCATGTGGGGGGTCCTGGTATTGAAATTTGCCTGATTTACCACCCTGAGGCTCAGAATCTTCTGTTTTGCTCAGGTGGGGCTTGCAGGTGGCTTGCTGGGATGCTTCCTGTTCTGAACTATGCTTCCCTTTTATCTGAGTGATACAGATATTTTTTGCCAATCCTCAAAGTCATCTTGACTAAAAGATAGCTCCATTCTGTCTTTCTGTTGACCCTGCTGTCCCATGATTTGTTCTGGAGTGCTATTTTGTGGTTGTTTGGTTGTTTGAAGGTGAGTATCAGAGAGAGATAGTGAGTTACTACTTATTCTACCATCTTGGCTTTTGGAAGATTTTTTTTAAAAGTTTCTTTGGACAGGATGTCTTATGGCTGAGGTATTGCAAAGTATATCATTAACTTAACATGCTAGCAGGATGATAGTTAATTTGGGACCGTTGCTAAAGTTGCTAACTATGCATCTGAGTCTAGAGTTCAATTGAAGAGAACACAATTAGAGACATAATAGTATGTCTGTTTCTACAACCTATCTAAGTCTTGGAGTTTTCCTTCAAAAATTAAAGATTATAATGATTTCTCATGCCTAATTGAACAAGTTCCTAGAATTAATATATTAAATTAAACCAAAAAAACCCCTAATTGCCACTTCTTCCCTCCATATTAGTATCCATCATGAAAATGGGAGAAGCACATTAACAGAAGCACTCAACAATGGACCTTTTCAACACTACATAGCCAATCCACTTTCAGTGGATACACTTTACACAGTTTTAATATAAATTCACTTTTCTATCTTGCAAAGATTATAAAAGTTATTCATAGCAGCCTTTAGGATGCACTACCATGCTCAATGTTTTATTCATGAAACCTCATAAAGCTTCCTTTGGTTAGAAGAGAGTACTACAAACCTGTACCCATGTTAGATGTAGTGGGTAGTTTCCAAATGAAATCAATGCTAATGAGTCTGGTTTTATGATACATTTGTAGGCACCTTTCTGGGGTCACTCTCCCAACTCATTGGCCAGGCAGGTCCCCAAAGCAGTGTATACTACTTAATCTCATAATTCTAGGGATAGATTTAATTGACAAGAGTTACTAGTACTGCCACTCACAAACCCCTGTAAGTGAAATTCTTATTTCAGTCACCTAGTCAATATTTAGCTTTTTAGCAAAGAGCATTTAGTAGGGTGTTATAGTAAGAGCAACTGGGACAAAATAATCTCTCTAACTAGGAGTACATTCTCCCTCAAAGATATAAAGGGTCCTTGAGAAGAATGGACTCAAACTAAAAACAAAAACCAGATCTAGTGAGGTACACATGTATGTAAAAGCTTTTAGTTATTAGAAGTCCTTTCTTCACTTTGTGGGATCTACATACTTTTCTCTTTAGATGTAGCTCTCTGCTAGACTCTGGGAATTAGCACTTTCCTGGAGTGCATGTCTAGCATTCTCTCCAGCGTGAGCTATTACAGCTCACAAAAGCTGCATCCTCTTGCAGTGGTTCTCAACCTTCCTAATGCCGTGACCCTTTAATACTCTTATGTGGGCATATCTGCATGTGGGCAGACCCGCCTGGAGATGGATAGAGGAATGGTGTCTCGGTTCCCAAGTCCATTGGAAACATGTGTTTTCTGATGGTCTTAGGTGACCCCTGTGAAAGGGTCGTTCAACCCCCAAAGGAGTCGTGACCCACAAGTTGAGAACCACTGACTATCTTTCTGTATTGGTCTGTCTGTATTTGTCTTCCACAGCCTTTCTCTGCTCCTGGCTGGATGTGTTATCTCCTATTCATCCGCTCTCTGGGTCAGTGGAGGGAGTGGGGGTGTTACACTCCTAATCTCACTTCCCATCCTGCTGCCCTACAAGACAAGCATAAGAATTTTCTTCTTTAATTATCTCTTAAACCTACAATTCATCATACTGCTTGGCTGTTGGCCTGCCTTTTCCTTATTGCGAACTCCTGGAAAGCAAGGATTGTCTTTTTGTATCCCCAACACATAGCAGAGTACCTGACAGATAGCAGTCACAATATAAATGTTATGATTATTGTTATTATTATTTGGCACCTAATAAATGCCTATTGAGTATTGACTGATGGGAATTCCTTTGGTACTTGAATTCCCCAGAGGCATGGTTAGCTTGTTTAATTATCTTATCAGCTAATTCTTTATACACCAAATAGAAGGGATTCAAGTCTCATAAAGAGATTATTGGTTTGGAGTTTGTTTACTCAGCCTTTAAACTGAATGTAATGACATTAAGGGAGGAAAGGGTATAGAATATTCCACTTACAGGTGCAGCTGAGGAACTGATGCACAAATTAAAAGTTCAATCAGTCACTAGATACGGAACACTCACTGTAAGGATGGTACAATGCTAGGATTTGACACCATATTAGAAATGCGTTGTTGAAAGTAAATGGTTTGTATTTTCTTTTTACAGAATTTTCCTGAGAAGAGTTGATGGATATTTAGAATGCACTTAGAAAAGTAATGCTGTGTATTAGTCAAACTATGGTCTTTCTAGTAACTTACATACAGATTGACTTGAACAATCCATTCCTTATCAGCTTTTAACTTAAAACCTTCTTATTTTTATTTAGTTTATTTTGACAAAAAATACAATTGCCTTAGCACGTGGTCTTACAAAAAGTCTATTTGTCCTGTGGTGGGTTGGGTTGGGGGTTGTTGAGAGGGGAGTGCCCTTTTAATTGTTGGATGTAAAATAGAACTCATTCCTGAGTATATATAAAATGTATTAACTAATTTAAAAAAAAAGAAAGAAAAAAGAGTTATATGTGATCTCATTTAAAATTCCTAGTATAAAGCTTCACAGTAGCTAGAATTTAATTTTTGCCCAAATAATAACTATCATAGGCCCAAAAAGTGGTTGGCAGGATATTCACTTGCTTACTCTAGAGTTAAGGCCTGATGAGTTGTGCAGATTTCCATTAGAATTGCCATTTCCCAAGGGAACTATCAAAAACAAGCTAATCCTTTATTGTTAATTCTGCAGTCTCCCACCAAGCAGTTTCTAAGACTGTCGATATCTCTTTTGACAGCACCCTAATATTTAATGAGTTTTTGGTAGGACTTGCTGTACATCAATCTGTTACAGCCTATGTAGGTGGAAATATCTATTTCAGAGTCCACTGTAGCAAAAGTTACCCAGAAAAATGCAAAACTGTCTTTCAACTGGTCTTTTTCTATTTCAAGGACAGAAAACGCCAAGGGCAAGCTGTAGCAAAGGCAAACGTTGGTTGTGTTGTACTTGGGTATATATGCAGCAGACACTTAGCATCTTTCATCCCAGTAGATCAGGAAATGTTTCATCATGCACAGAAATAATTTCACCATTGTGGCTTTCATCACTTATGTAATACATTTCCTTTTCAGAGAACATTTATTCTGACAGCTGAAAAGGGACCCTGGATAAAACTATGGGTAAAGTTCCCTGTTGCTCTTCTCATCTTCCAATCTACACACACACACACACACACACACACACACACACACACACACACACACACACAAGTAAAAAGTTCCTTGTCACATCCTCGACTACCTCACTTTCTATTATTCTTTTACTTTTCTGACAAACAAATAAATTTCATAAGATATGTATGTGTTTGTGTTTGTGTGTATGTGTGTGTGTGTGTTGGTGTGTGTGGCAGGAGAAAAGAGAAGGGAACCAGAATTAATTCATTTAGTGCTACTTTTGTGTTAGATATTTTTCGAAATCCTTAAAGAATGTTATCTTATTTGATCCTTACAACACATTGAGGTAGGTATTATTATACCCATTTTATAATTGAGGAAACTGAAGCAGATAGCAATCAAGTGACTTGCCCAGGGTCAGTGTCTGAGGCTGGATTTGAATTCAGGTCTTCCTTATTTCAGGTCCAGTAGTCTATCTACTATACCACCTGCCTCCTTAGCCACCTCATGATATAATAAATAGAGAATTAGATTTAAATATGAAGACCTGATGCTTATGACTGCTTTAATCATGGAAAAGCCACTTAATCTTTCTTAGTCTCAGTTTCCTCATTTATGAAATGAAAAGGACTGAGTTAAAATCTAAATCTATACTGAGCTTTAAATCTACTTAGAAATTTAAGGATTTAAAAATAATTTCCTCACAATAACCCTGTGAGTAAAGTATCACAAGGATAATTATTTCTCTTTTAAGGCTGAAGAAACTGAAGGTCAGAGAGATATGACATTTGGACATATGGCTAGAAATTGTTGGAGCCAGGATTTGAACCCAGATTTCCCAATTTTAAATATTTCCACTATCCTTCATTGGTTACTTGAATACAGTAGACTACATCATACAAACAATAATTCTAGCTTAACCTCTAATATTGCATTTGCGTCTAATTACGTCTTTGTAGAAGCAATTGTGGAGAGTGTTAAATTTAGAGTCAGGAAGAACTGAGTTCAAATTCTACCCCTGAGACTGTGTGACTTTTGAAAAGTCTTATAATCTTTTAACCTCGGGCATATATAGTCTTGAAGATGATTAGTTATAGGTGACTTGTAAACTATTTTGGTAAAGGGAGTTCTCAGAGAAAAATCATATATCCTTGATATTAACATATATCCTCTTGATTTACAATTACTAATATAATTTTATATCACCTATCTTTTTAAATATATTCTAACTCTTTCTCTGCTTCAGAGAGCCATTCCTTAAGTCTTTTTTTTTTTGGTTTGTTTTTGTTTTTGTTTTTTGCCTTGTGGAGGCAGGAAGCCTGGGTAATTGGGGTTAGGTGACTTGCCCAAGGTTACACAGCTAGTAAGTGTTAAGTGTCTGTGGCCAGATTTGAACTCAGGTCCTCCTGACTCCAGGGCTGATGCTCTATTCACTGAGCCACCTAGCTGCCCCCTCCTTAAGTCATTTTTAAAGAAAAAAAAAATTCCATAAAATTAACCAATCCATCACTTGAGTCTGACTGTATATAAAATGTTTAATACCAGAAGTTATCACCTCTGCAAAGAAGGGAAGGAGGTACCAGTTTTTGTTTCTTCTCTAGGGCTATGTTTGAATATAATTTTCTAGCACATAGTGTGTTTATTGTTCTTTCCAGTTACATTGTTGTAGCCATTATGTATTATTATTTTTCTGGGTCGAATTTCATTACCTTCCATCAGTTTATAGAATTTTCTTTTTGTTTCTCTGAATTTTTTATATTTATCAGCTTTTATAAGTAATATTCCATTACATTTCTGTACCATTACTTATTTAGTCAAAACCCAGTTAACAGTCATTTATTCTTCTTTCTTTGACCTGAGTGTTTATGCTCAGAAGTGTGATCTCTAGGTTAAAGAGTAGAGTTATTTTAATCACTCTTTCTTTAGTCAGTCACACATTCTTTCCAAAATATCTGAAAAAAATCATCACTTCAAAAAAGTATACTAGTGTTCCTGTTTTTCCATAGTTCTTTGAATATTTATTATTCCTACCTTCTGTCATTTTGTTCTATTTCCTGGTGGTGAGTTGCTATCTCATTTTTATGTGAATTTCTCTTATTATTAGTGATTTGAGTAACATTTCTTCTGGTTGCTAATAAGTTGAAAGTTTTCTTTTGACAACTTGTTTGTTTATATCCTTTAACAAATTATCCATTTGGGATTCACATGTATCTTTGCATCAATCAGTTAAGTTGGACAACTGTGTCGGATGCTTGAGTGGGACCAAGTCATGTTTGACCGACTTTTAGAAATTCCTCTAGCTGCATAAGAACTGTTCAGATCCCCAAATGGAAACTATATCTGGCAGAGCTGGTCAAATGATTCTACTTATTCAGATAAACCTATAAATACCACCATCCACACTTGTCCACATAAACAATACTACCCAGATGAAAAAGAAGAGATGAGAAGAATGTCTTTATATAGGTACTGCTATACACCAGGAGTTGAGCTAAATACTTATTTATAAAATATTATTATATCATTTAACCCTCACAGCAACTCGAATAATCAGTGGTATTGTTATCCCTATTTTATAAGTGCTAAAAATGAGGCAAAGAGATTAAATGACTTGTCCAGGGTCAGAGAGCTAGAAGGTAGCCCAGTGCTCTTTTTATTGCCACTAGCTGGTTCCTAAGAACAGATTAAGGTATCTGCCTTTTATGATACAAACTTTGCTGATTCTTAGTAACTAAAATTCTAATTACTTTCTTGAATTCTCACTTCAAAAAAGCTCTGGGGTGAGAAAAAAATCAGGTTTCTTCATTACATCAGAAGACAGTTTTATGATGTGATAAAATATCTGTAAGAAAATTCACCTATCATATTATAATAATTTCATAAGTTTAATACATTATACATGATTATATTATTTGTGTAAAGAATAACAAAATGCAGGTCACATTCACAATCTAAAGATTAGATCTTCTTTCAGTGTTGTCTTAAGGGAATGGTATTGTGATAAGGGCTATTCTGTGGGATACTGGAGAAGGTAACTTTCCTCTCTGCCTATGGGATGACTCTGTGTTGAAAGATATGGGTACGTTGAAATGATGAAATAATTCTATTGACTACAATGCCAATGGCAGTCATCAATGATTCAGTGGAACTTTTAACAGAAGAGCTATCTACTGTCTCTTCCTTTGACCTCTTCTCCAAGTAATGTCATGTTATTTGAGACTTCTAGTGGGGGATGAGGAAGGACTGTCCTTTATCCATGACCTCATCCATATGGCACTTAAAATAAGGGACTTACTTGACTAGATAAGAGTGTGCCTGGGCCCCCAGCCTACTGTTTCTGAATTGTGTTTCCTTTCTTGACTAGATAATGCATTAATACCAGTCTCAAGATAAATGTCTCTAGGTTTAGAGATGACCTTGACAGTTTGAGAGGTTTCAGGTCTATTGAATCCTTTGGTGGTGTTGACTGATAGTCAGCATAGTTTTTTGATGTGTGTGTGTGTGTGTGTGTGTATGTGTGTGTGTGTGTGTGTGTGTGTGTGTGTGTGTGTTTATTAGAGAAGACATTTACCAGCTTCAGGATGACTGGGAGTTATTTGGATAGTGTAGAAATAAAGTGAAATATGGTCATGAATATTCACTGGTCCCATAAACTGCTTCATGTGGCCTAATTATCAGCCTTCTAAGAGATTATTACAATAGTAATAAGTTATGTTACTAAATTCTGTTTTATCATTTTGCTAATGTGTTGCTAGTCTTTTGTTTTCTTTAAATTTCTTTTGTGCATGTGACATACTTGTGCTTTATCTTATTTGGTTTGTACACTGAAACCTTTTTGATCCCCATTTTGAGAGAAACCTATATGTTGAATAAAATCTAAGCTTCAAAAACATTTGTCCCTGGAACAGTGAAGTTAGTGTTTAAGGAGACACAATCTAAGAATAGGGAACCTATCCCCACTCTGATTAGAGGACAAATCCCCCAGAAAATAAAATGATCCAGACCACTAGATTGGATTGAGAGGAGAGGGGAATGTCAAGGAGCAACAGTAGATTATTGTATCTCAGCCCTATGGGCACTGCAGTGTCAGAGTTGCAACAATAATCCCACCACCAGTAATGACATCATATATTTGCATAGCCCTTTGCAAAACACCTTCTCTAATAGAACACTGTGAGGTAGGATGTACTTCACAAAAACATCAAAGACAAAGCCTACGGACTGCATGTAGGCTATAACACTTTTTAATCAAATTAAGTATACTTGGGAAATATTTAACAAAAACAAATAAGAGTACATGAAACATAGATTACATTACATTTTAAAACTAAGTGAATGTGTAGCCCACAGGGATTTTTATGCTTGGATTAGTGGTCCAAGTTTCTATTTGAGTTTGACACCAATGTAAGTAATACATTGTTGTGTGATAGTTCAGAACCTGTATTAAATATAACATGCCTGAATTTCAGGAAAGTATAAGCAAAGTGCATGACGCTATCCTTATGGACAAGGTGGAGAGATATGGGGTAGCAGAAGGTGAATTTAGGTAGATTTGGAACTTTTTTGAATGACTAGATCATATAGACAGAAGATATCTGGGACCAGATATAAACTTAGGTTTTCATGACTGCAAGTCATGCACTCTATACACTGTTCACTAGCACCAATCAAAATGATAAAAATGATCTAAATAAACATCAATTTTATGTGTGTTTTACCACTATTTTACAGATGAGGGAATTGAGGCTTATAGAGGCAAGATAACTTACCCAGTATCGCACTGCTAGTAAATATTGGACCTGGGATTTACAATCAAGTATTTTGATTTCAAATCCAATGCTGTTCCTATAATATCCTGCTACAGCTGCCATTTAAACCTGATGAAAAGCCAATGAGATAGGGAGGTTGAGGATCTCATATATATATATATATATATATATGTATATATAATATATGTATGTATATATAATATATACATATATATTCCTAGACTAGGAAATTGTTTCTGAGATTAATATATGAGGACTCCTATTTCAAATACCAACTCTCCATAACTTGCACTACTCCCTTCTATCTAACTTTTAAATAAAATTGAATAAAATGTTTCATCAGAATAGACTACAAAATCTATCAAATCAATTCTTCAGTGATGTGATTTGAATATCTTCATCCATCACTGAAACCTGTTGGATTCAATTGTTAATTCAGACTTGCTGCCAGTAGCGTGGGAGTTACGGTGTCAGAAATCCAGTCATATGGTGTGCACCCCTTAGTTAAATGTCAATCATACTTTCTAATATGACTCCAATGTTGACTAGAATTTCACCTCTGAGACCATGACTGGCAGCAAAGGATGCTTGCTTGTTTCCATTTGCTCTTTGATGGAGTGCCAAAGACATAAGGAAGTCGGTCCAGTGGTTTTCAAATTATTTTAAATGTTCAGGCTGCAAACGTGGCTTTGTCTTTGAAAGAACAATGACATAAACTGCATGTAACATTCTTTAGAAGACCTGTGTCTGTGTCATTGGAAACCCAAGTCTTCGAATGCATTTTGTCCAAAAGGTAAAGTGACTCTCAGTCAACATTCTGACAATGTTTTCTGTCTTGGGATTTAATACAGAAATTTTACCATTAGTTCACAAAGCAGCTTGTTGCTGCAGGGTATTTTTAGGAGGAAAAAAAAATGAGAAAACAAGTGAGATACAGACTATGGCTAAACATAATAGTTATAGATCCCTGGGTTATACTTTGTGACAAATTGTAAAAATGATTTTAAGTAAATAGTTTCTCAGTTTACTTCATATCACTCCTTCTCACAACATAGACTCTGAATATTAGGGAAACATAGCCTCACTAATGGACATTATACTGTCTTGGCTTCCAAGTTTAGCTCATGTAACTCCCATAGTAAAGCTTCACTTTTAAAGGTGAAAGTACTGGGACTTTAATTTTCATTCATTGAAGACTTAGGCACTAGAAACTATGAAGAATTCATAAGGAATTCAATCACTGTTTGGTGGGTACTGGAGGCTGGTCAGTTAATGCCACAGTAACTCTCTTCCCTGCTCATTTCTCTCAGACTTTTAATAGGTGATATTTACTTTTTGACTAAATCTTTTTTTTTTTTTTTACTAATTCTATTTTGTAGAAAGGTCAGATGTTTAATCTTGTGGGTAGTGGGTTCGATAGGAGACTAAAATATGGCCTACTAAATCTAAGTACTTAGTCTCTCCTTCCAGGTGTGCAAGGTGTTAAGAAAAAAAAAATGGTTCTTTCCAGTTGGACAAAAAAAATGTTTCCATTTTGTCCATAAATGTAAATTTGTTCCCCTTCCTTGTGCAGATGAGTTGACAAGAGGCTTTGGATGCAATACTTCAGGAAGGTCATTGCAACTCTTTTTATCCGTTCAACACTTCAACTCAATTCACCAAATGTTCAAAACCTATACTATTCAGAGCATCGTGCTAAGGTTTAGACGTACAAACACTAAAAAGGAAAGAGCCTACCCTCAAGGAGCTTATGTTGCACAAGACATTGCAACAGATAAAGAAGGGAAAAATCATTGACAATTAGGATGAAGAAAAACTTCAGATAGGAGACAATTCTACACCTTAATGGAACTACAGTGTTTTAAGAGGCAAAGATGAGGAAAGAGTGTATTCCGTGCAAGGGATACTGCCTAGAGGCAAAGGCACAGAGGCAATGGAAGTAATGCATAATTTAGGTGCCAACAAGTAGGCTAATTTTATTGGAAGACAGTGTGAGTAGAGGAGGAAAATGAGGAATAAATCTGGAAAAGTATATTGGATCTAGATAACAAAGGGAAATGTCCTTCATAGAAGCAACAGAGAGTTACTGATGATTATTTAACAGATAGTAATATATACAGGCATACTTTAAGAAGATTATTTTGGCAGTCATGAGGAGAATTGGTTTGAATGGGGAGAAAATGAAAGCATGGGTGACAGAGAGAAGACCTTTGTTAAATTCCAGGTGACAGATGGTGAAGGTCTCACCTAGGGTCATGATCGGTTGAGTGGAGGAAAGAAACAGATACAAAAGATGTTGTAGCAATGGATCTGATAGAGCTAACAGTACTTAGCAATTAATCCTCAGTCATGCAATTTTGTGGTTATCAATATAAAAGAAATTAATGTTGTCAGCCTATGGTATTCATAACACCTCTTTTAATGAAAGATGCTTTGCAGGGGATACTCACACCATTAGTGAAAGTTATGGCACACAAATCATAGAAACACAATTCATATCATCTGGGAATTTTAGCAACGTTATCTGTAGGAATTATCAATAGAGACAGGCAAGGGGACTGCCTCTGCTTTAGTGTTGGCTGCCTGCTATGCAATAGTGAATACATGATAGAGATTGAGCTAATTATGACTATTTCATCCTCCTCTTTTTTCTATTCCTAAACCCCCTTATCAGTTCCCTTAAGCCATTCTGCTTTCATAGCTTTATCATTAGTACATCTACTTCTGAACCCACAGGCAATTATGATATTGTTAGATTTTAGACAAGAAAAAGATCATCTAATCCATCTCCTCACATTTCCTAAACTGATACACAAAGGTGAAATAGCTTACTTAAATTCACACAGCTAGTAAGTGACAGGGCTGGGATTCATCCTCAAGTTTTTTTGATTCATCATTGCCTCTGGAGTGAAAAGACCTGCAATAAAATTGCACCTTCAACACTATCTGTGGGATCTTGGGCAAGTCATTTAAACTTTAGATGCAGTTTCTTTATCTGAAAAGGGAGCTGTAATTTATGTTCTTAGAGGATTGTGTCCTCCAACTCTAGAGCTATCCTTCCAAATATGATGTTCTGTTTCCATGACACCATACTGACTTGCACCTACAATTGTAAAAGAGTCTACAATTTTGAGTAAGAAGGCCTCATTTCTACCCCTAATTTTGGTTATCTGCATGGGTTTCGGTAAATCATTTTCTTATTAGTGGGTGTCAGTTTTTTTCACCTGTAAAATAAGGGGAGCAGGTCTAATGCTCTCCAAGGTCCTTTCTGGACCTAATATCATGTAAATTCAACATCCCAACCTTTATGAATCTGTAAATGGCTATTCCTGATACAAATTTTATCTAGACTAGGCTTCTTCATTTTTTTGTAGTCATGTACCCTTTGGCGGTGTGACGAAATCTATGGATGCCTACTCAAAATGTTCTTTTTAAATGTACAATAGAAAATGATTAGGGTTACAAAGTAATCCCAAGTCTAATAAAAAATAAATTTGGAATTGTTTATGTCTAAGTTAATGGACCCCCTGAGATGTATCTGTTGATCTAGAGGTTAAGAACCTCTTCTTTAGACAAAGGAAAGTACAAACCACAGATTTTTTTCTCATACTATCTATATAAATTTATATATTATATGTGTATGTATCCACATATATGCACATAGCTATGCACATATATGTATGTATATTATATATGGGTTTGTATGGATTCTGGATAGTGGACAATGTTCTTGTTCTTTCCCAATCACCACTGAAGAAGGGTTATGTGCTTGCTCACATGCTTTTTAGCCTTTGATGAGGATGCAAACAACATCAATGACTATGCTCTCAATGAAACCTCTGATAATGAGATGCAACAGTATTTGCTACGTGTGTTGATTTTAACCTGATGACTAACACTGAGAAAATAAGGGTTCTCTACCAGCCAGTACTACATCATCCATATATGGAACTCTCAGTTATAGGAAATGGAGAAATTCTGCAGGATGTGCTTAAAGTCACTTACTTTTGTTGTATACTTTCCAGGGATGTACACATAGATGATGAAGTTGATACACAATTGCCAGAGCTAGTTCAGTGTTTGGGAGGAACCAAAGGAAAGTGTGGGAAAGAAAAGACATTAGGATGTTTATCAAACTGAACGTTTACAGAGCTGTTGTGCAGACTTCATTGTTGTATGCCTACGAAACCTGGGCAGTCTACCAGCATCATGCCAGGAAAGTGAATCAATTTCATTTAAATTTTCTTAGGAATATTCTGAAGATCAAATGGAAAGATAAGGTACCAAACATTGAAGTCCATTCTTGAGCTGAACTGCCAAGCATTCAAACTACTGCAGAGCTGTTCAGATGCTAAATGTACATTTGCCTAAAAGACTATTTTATAGAGAACTCACACAAAGCAAATCCTCACATGGAGGTCAGAAAAAGTAGAACAGGGATATTCTCAAGGTCTCTCTGAAGAACTTTGGAATTGATTTTGAGATATGGGAGACGCCGGCACAGGACTACCCAGACTACGGCCTGTATCCAAGAAAGTACTGTGCTCTATGAGCAAAGCAGAATTGCAATAACTCAAGAGAAATGGGAGACTGCGAACTTAGGAATATCTCTACCCCAAATGTTCATACAGACTATTTGTGCCAGATCTGTGCTAGACGTTCTGAGCTCACATTGGTCTGATCAGCCACAGAGATACTGTACTTTGACTCCGACGTAGTGATGTCATTCTGTGTCCTCTGTGAACATGAAAGACGACAACCAACCAACCAACCAACAAATCTACTAGTTAGAGAGATGGATAATGTGTGTGTGTGTGTATGTCCTTGTTGTTAATGTTCAGTAGTTTCAGTCTGTTTGACTGAAAAAAAGAAAACAACAAATTGAGGTTTTCTTGACAAAGATATTGGAGTACTTTGCCATTTCTTTCTCCAACTGATTTTACAGATGAAGAAACTGAGGCAAACAGGGATTAAGTGACTTACTCAGGGTTACACACTGGTAAATGTCTAAGGCCAAATTTGAACTCAGGTCTATCTGTCTCCAGGCCCAGCACTTTTTCCACTGTGCCATTTAACTACCCAACTATATCTATCTACATAGTTATATACATCTATAGCTATCTATTTATTACAAGTGAGATGAATGAAAAGCCTGAGAGACAGAATTTCTGGGTAATTGATAATCAATTTATTAATTAGGTTGGTTGATAATAAATCTGTGGCCAGTAGTTTCTCTTAGTAACCAAATACAAAACCATGAAGATCACTTAATGCTTAAATATCTTTGGAAAAGGGCGTGCCCCAACAGGTAAAAATAAATCCTGATTTCTGAACAATTGATGAGGGAATGAACTTTCAAATGAGGAGGTAGGCTGAAAGCCTTCAGCTCCTCCTGCTGAGAATGTGACTTGATCATGAGACTCAGCTGCCTCCAGCAATCTGGATGAAGGAATCCATCTCTATTCAGACCACTCTGGTTGTTTTTTTCCGATGGAGGGGTGAAAGGGTGTATAAGCTTAATGCTTTGGGACTGCAATTCACCTAGATTATATTCTGTTTACATTATAAACTGAAATAAGGTCTTTGGGGAGCATGTTCACAGAGGATTTGGGTGATATCATTTATTAGCAATGTCTCTTAGAGACTGATTGACCTACAGGGAATATTCCTTGAATGAGGAAATAAAAAGCCTTGATCATAATTAACAAGAGTTTATTAATATAACAGAAAATGATAATTTCTCTCACAAGTGAAGCTGTAAGAGGAAGAAAAATATGGACAAATTAATTGATAGGGATATCTTTAAAATATCATTGAAAGCAATGAAGAAAAGTAATACTGAAGTCTGAAGAAGAGAAAGTTGAAATATTGTAAATAACTAGTAAATCCTAATAAGTAAATAACTAGGTCTGAAGTAGAATAGTGGGAATTGGATAGAGAGGCATAGGTGGAAGAATTCTGAATATGTGGCCAGCTGACAACAATAACTATTAGAAAGAAAGAAGCAGCGCTTCATTTTATCTGATTGGTTTCACCCATCATCCACACAGTTATGATGTTGTTGGGAGAAAACAGGAAGACTGCAGACCAATTTCATGTTCACTCAAGTCCTCTGTGAATGTGAATTATCTTGATCAAAATGGTAACTCAGAAACAGCCGGATATCAATAACAACACTTAAGTTTTTATACCAAAAGCAAAGTTTGTAGTGAGGTTATTTTATTTCTTTTAAAATAATCATTCTGTTCCATGTCTCTCTCTGCAGACCTCAAATCTTTCATCTACACTATCTTTCAGATATCTTGTACTAGAGGAGTAATAGACATCTTAAAATAAACATGTCCAAAAAAGAACTTATTAGCCCCCATAAGACTTTCCCATGTCCTCTTCTATTACTACAGAGGGTGATATTGTCCTCCCAGTGAGCCTGTGGCTAGGTATTTTCCTAGCCTCCTCACAATCTTTCATCCTAGTATCCAAGCTGTTGCAAAGGCTTGTAGATTTCACTTTTGTTGTATCTCTCAAATATGTTCCCTTTTCTCCTCTGATACTGCCAGCACTCCAGTGCAGGCATTTCCTTATAACCTCTATCCTAGACTATTGCAACAACCTGATACTGGGTTTGTCTGGCTAGTCTATTCCCACTCCAATTCATCTTCCATTTAGTCAACATTACCAGCCATTTTCATAAAGCATAGGTCTGATGATGTCATTCCCCTATTCAATAAATTCTGGCAGCTTTCTATCACATCTAATATCAAATACAAACATGTTTTTAAGGGGAGGAGCCAAGATGGCAGAGTAGAAACAGGACTTCCCCACAGCTTGGGCTTCAACCTCTGGCAATACATGTAAAAAATGACTCTAAACAAATTTTATAGCAACAGAACACACGAAGTGACAGAGAGAAACAAATTTCCCACTGAAGGCAGCCCAACAGGCCAGCAGGAAGGAGCTATTACACCGCATTGGGAGCAGAGCCCAGCCCCATGTGAGCCATGCAGTTTTGGTCCCAACGTAGCCCCAATCAGCAACAGTTAGATCAGACTTTAAGGGAGTGAAGCACCAGCAGCTGTGGTGGTTTCCAGACTTCTCAAACCATAAATGTCAAAGACAAAGTAAAAGGTCAGTGTGGAACTCTGTTGAAACAGGGGTGGATGGAAGAGCAAGGTCTGGCCCCTGCCCCGGGGGCAAGAAGCAGTATAGACACAGTGGCTGCACCATGTGGCTGCCTTGGGAGCTCCTGGCCTGCTGAACGTAGGGGGACCAAGCAACCATTAAGAGGATAATTACTGTTGCTTTGACCTGCTTGGATCTGGATCATGGTCTTGGGTGGAGGACCTGGGGTGTGTGGCCAGGTGCCACAGCCTGTGGGGACTTCAGAGAGGGAATGCTCCTAATTGCTCAAGCATCTGGGAAAACCTAAGAAATTTAATACAAAGCTCTCCCCATCCTGAAAACAGAGTTCTACCATGGCAAAGAGTTCAAAAGTCAAGTAATTGACCAGCAACATAAGTAAGCAGAGGAAACACAATCCTACCAGAGAATCCTTTTTTGGGGACATAAAGGATCAAAGCATGGAGTGGGAGGAAGACAACAAAGTCAGAACTCCTGCATCAAAATCTCCCAAGACAAATATGAACTGGTTACAGGGCATGGAAGACCAAGTCAGAGAAGTGGAGGAAAAATTAGGAAGAGAAATGAGACTAATGCAAGAAAATAAAGAAAAGTGAGTCATAGCCAGATTGAAGAAAATAACACCTTAAAAAATAGCCTAACTCAAATGGCAAAAGAGACCCAAAAAGCCAAAGAGGAGAAGAATGCCTTAAAAAGCTGAATTTGACAGATGGAAAAGGAATTTCAAAGACTCACTGCAGATAATAATTCCTTTGTAATTAGATTGGAGGAAATGGAAGCTAATAACTTTATGAGAAATCAAGACACTATAAAACAGATCCAGACAAAGGAAAGAATAGAAGACAATGTGAAATATCTCACTGGAAAAACCACTGACCTGGAAAATAGATCCAGAAGAGAGAATTTAAAAAATATTGGACTACCTGAAAGCCATGATCAAAAAAACAGCCTAGACACTGTCTTGCAAGAAATTATCAAGCAAAATTGCCTGATGTTCTTGAACCAGAGGGCAAACTAGGAATTGAAAGAATTCACCAATCTCCTTTTAAAAAGGATCCCAGAAAGAAAACTCTTAGGAATATTACAGCCAAGTTACAGAGTTCCCAGATCAAGGAGAAAATACTGCAAGCAGTCAGGAAGAAACAATTTCAGTATTGTGAAAACACAATCAGTCTAACACAGGACCTAGCAACTTCTACATTGAGGAACTGAAGGGCTTGGAATTTGATATTCCAGAGGTCAAAAGAACTAGGATTAAAACAAAGATTTACCTACCCAGCAAAACTGAGTATAATGCTTTGGGGGAAAATATGGTTATTCAATGAAATAAAGAACTTTCAAGCATTATTGATGAAAAAACCTGATCTGAACAGAAAATTTGACTTTCAAATACAAGAAGCAAGAGAAGCATGAAAAGGTAAAGAGGAAAAAGAAATCATAAGGAATTTATTAAAGTTAAACTATTTACATCCCTACATGGCAAAACGATAATTGTAATTCATAAGACTTTTTTCAGTATGAGGACAGTTGAAGGGAATATGTGTGTGTGTGTGTGTATTTATATATGTGAGTATGTATACATTCATATATATGTATGTATAAGAGGGGGTAGTTGTGTATAAATATATATGTGAGGGTGTGCATATGTGTATATATGTATACATAGAGAGCACAGGATGAGTTGAATATGGAGGGATGATATCTAAAAAAATATAATTAAGAGGTGAAAGAGGAATATATTGGGAGAAGGAGAAGGGCAGAGATTGATTAGGGTAAATTACCTCATAAAAGAGATAAGAGAAAAATGTTACAATGGAGAAGAGCAGGAAGCTGAAAGGGAATGGGACAACCTTACTGTCATTGAATTTGGCTTAAGGAGGGAATAACATACACATTCAACTGGGTATTGTACCCTACAGGAAAATAGGGGGGAAGGGGAAAAGAGGGGGGATGACAGAAGAGAGGGCAGATTGGGGGAGAGGGTAGTTAGAAGCAAACGATTTTGAAAACGGATAGGGTCAAAGGAGAAAATAGAATAAATGAGGTGCAAGATAGGATGGAGGGAAATACAGCTAGTCTTTCACAATTTACCTACTATGGAAGTGTTTTGGGTAACTACACATACACAACCTATATTGAATAGCCTGTTTTCCCAGTGGGGATGGGTGAGGAGGGAAGAAGGGAAAAAAAATCTGGAACTCAAAGTTTTAAAAACAAATGTGCATATATGTGTGTGTGTGTGTGTGTGTGTGTGTGTGTGTGTGTGTGTGTGTGTGTGTAAAGATCAAATACAAAATACTCTGTTTACCATTCAAAGCCTTTCAAAACCTAGCCCCCTCCTACCTTTCCAATCTTTTTACATTTTACTCCCTGACATTTAGTTTTTGATTCACTGAAACTGGTCTCCTGGTTTTTCTACTCCATTGCTGTGCTCTGGTCATTTTCTGTTTATGTCTAGAATATTCCCTGACCTCATCTATGACTGCTAATTTCCTTCCTTTGAATCTCAGTTGAAATACCAGCTTTTAGAGGAAGTCCTTCCTAACACCTCTTAATCCCAGTACCTTATCTCTGTTATTTCCTATTTATCCTGTATGTGGCTTATTTGTATGTATTTATTTCCATGCTGTCTTCCTCATAAGATTGTGAGCTCTTTGAGGGTAATGCCTGTCTTTTAACTTTTTGTATCCCTATCACTTACACAATGCCTTGCCATAATAAGCATCTAATAAATGCTTATTGATTGATGTCATGGGAAAAATAGTTTGTTCATTTCACAACACCTTAGAAATAAAGTTAAAACATACAGATTCTTTTATAATTATGTCTACTCTGTATTATATGACCAAATATAAAAGAAAAAAAGTCAAAAGAATAGTCTTGTCTTCCACTTTGTATCTTTTCCTTTTTCCCTTCAATAAAAATGACTTTTAAAATTTTTATAAAGTAAATGTTGGAGCAATAATTCAATTAAAAGTGAGAGAAAACATTGACTTCTCCTGAAGCTTCACTCTCCAACAAAGAAATACCTGATATCAAGGATAACCCCCCCTAAAAAAACATAAAATTGCCACTTGAGGATAAAATATTGTTACTCTTTATAAAGTACTTTCAAAGTACAATATAATTTACAAGAATGTTTCCAGGAAAGAAAAGTGTAGTGTATATATTCTAAAAGGTACTGTTCTGACTTTGCTTTCATGTCTCCAAGCAGCAAATGGGTTCATTTATTGGAATTAGGTTAAAGGTCCAATCACAAGGTAAGATACCACAAAAGGAAAGGATAAAAACATATCATTGCTAACAAAAATTTCCTTTTAAAGAAAATTCATGTCTTAGTTAGGCAGCCTGTAAGATTCCTTCCAGTTTTGTGATACTTTTGAGTCAGGTCCCATTTCCTCTATGAAAAGATCTCTGACTATCTGAACTGAAGATGATCTCTTCTGTTGAATTCGTGTAATGCTCCTTTTACAGTCCATTCATTCATCTCTTGAGGAATCATTTTGTTCTGTGTATGTAGTTTTGTTACATTGTTTACACTTGCCTCGCTTTTTTAGGGCCAGGCTTCCTGAAGCTCTCTCTCAGGGTTCTCAGATCCCCTAAAGAAGTGGGAGTAGCAAATCTTTTTACCTCCTGCCACTGGTTCAAGCCCCAACCAGCTGTGTTCCTCCTATTTTAAGGAGATGACTAACATCACCATTTCATTTAACCATTTAACACCAGGTAGCTTTTACAAAGTGATATTTACTTCACATATATAGCAAAAAGTCATAAAATCATTTCCTCAATATCTCAGACACTTAATCCTCTGAATACCATATGAGTAGGAGGTGAATATTAGGTCCAAAACTTAGCTCAGTTTCTACATAACTAACACAACCCCCATTCCCTGAAGTTCATGTCCGTATCCCACATGATTGTAAACTGAAGCTCTGGTCCAACTATCACTGGACTGGAATGCTAAATATCACTCCTGAAAGTGGTTCCTTACTCTTTATGCCATTGATACTGTCCTGGCAGCAACACTAGGACTATGAAATTACATAATGGTAAGAGAGAATAAACTCTTCACTCTGAGTTGATTGATTCTGAGTTGGCTGCCAACCCTAGAAAAAAAGGATACTGAGCAGTCCTCTGAAATTTTTGGATTCAGAGGTTCGTAAATTTCACTCCTTTTTTTAAAAAAAATATTTATTTTTTAGTTTGCGACATTTATTTCCATAAGATTTTTTGTTACAAATTTTCTACCCATCTCTTCCCTACCCCCACTCCAAAATAGCATGTATACTCAATTCCTCTGTCCCCAATCTGTTCTCTCTTATGTCTTCCCCACCTTTACTTTCTTGTAGGGCAAGATGGATTTCTAGCCTCCATAGCTTGTATGTCTTATTTCCTGGTTGCATGTAAAAAACAATTTTTAACATTTGTTTTTAAAACTTTGATTTCCAGATTCTTTCCCTTCTTCCCTCACCCACCCCCACTGGGAAGACAGACAATTCAATATAGGTTGTACATGTGGAAAACACAAAGCATTTCCATAGCAGTTATATTGTGAAAGTCTAGCTATATTTCACTCCATCCTATTCCACCCCCCCATTTATTCTGTTTTCTCCATTGACACTGTCTCTTTTCAAAAGAGTTTTCATTTACCTACTCTCTCCTCCAATCTTCCTTCCCTTCTATCATCTCCCCTCTTATCCCTTTTCCCCCTTCTTTCCTATAGGGTAAAATACCTAATTTAGTGTATATGTTATTTCCTCCTTAAGACAAATTCAATGACAGTAAGGTTGACCCATTCCCTTTCACCTTCCTTCTCTTCCCCTCCATTGTAACAGTTTTTTCTTGCTCCTTTTATGTGAGATAATTTACCCTATTCAATTTTTCGCTTTCTCCTCTCAATACATTCCTCTCTCACCTCTTTATATTCAACTAAATTTTATATTCAACTAAACCTCTTTATATTCAACTCATCCTGTGCCCTCTATGTATATATGTACACACATATACATACATACACATATACACATACACACACATATCCTCCTATATGTACACACACACACACATACACACGTGTGTGTGTATTTATGTATACACATATATACGTATGTTTTCCCTTCAACTCTCCTCATACTGAGAAAAGTCTCACTAGTTACAATTATTTTTCCATTTAGGAATGTAAATAATTCATCTTTAATAAGCTCTTTATTATTTTTACCTTCTCATGTTTCTCTTGCTTCTTGTATTGAAAATCCAATTTTCTGTGTAGCTCTGGTTTTTTTTTTTTATCAAAAAATGCTTGAGAGTCCTCTATTTCCTTGAATGACCATATTTTCCCCAGAAGTATTATATTCAGTTTTGCTGGTTAGGTGATTGTTTTAATCCTAGCTCCTTTGACCTCCAGAATATCATATTCCAAACTCTACAATCCCTTAATGTAGAAGCTGCTTGATTTTGTGCTATCCTAATTGTGTATCCACAATACTCAGTTTGTTTCTTCCTAACTACTTGTAATATTTTCTCCTTGACCTGGGAACTATGGAATTTGGCTTTAGTATTCCTAGAGTTTTCTTTCTGGTAACTTTTTCAAGAAGTTATCATTGAATTCTTTCAATTTCTATTTTGCCCTCTGCTTCCAGAACTTCAGGGCAATTTTCCTTGAGAATTTCTTGAGAGATCATGTCTAGGCTCTTTTTTTGATCACGGCTTTAAAGCAGTCCAATAATTTTTAAATTATCTCTCCTGGATTGATTTTCTAGGTCTGCATTTTTTTTTTCCAGTGAGATATTTCACATTGCCTTCTATTTTTTTAAATTTGTATGGATCTGTTTTATAGTGTCTTGATTTCTCATAAAGTCATTAGCTTCTGTTTGCTCCAATTTAATTTTGAAGGAATTATTCTCTTCAGTGGGTTTTTGAAATTCCTTTTCCATCTGGGCAATTCAGCTTTTTTAAGGCATTCTTCTCAATGGCTCTTTGGACCTCTTTTGCCATTTTAGTTAGTCTATTTTTTAAGGTGTTATTGTCTTCAATCAGTCTATTGACTCACTTTTCATGATTTTCTTAGATCATTCTCATTTCTCTTCCCAATATTTCCTCTACTTCTCTTACTTGATTTTCAAAATCCTTGTTGAACTCCCCCATGGCCTGTGATCAGTTCATATTTTTCTTGGAGGCTTTTGATGCAGGGATTTTGACTTTGTTTTCTTCTAGTTCTATGTTTTGATCCTCTTTCTCTCTAAAAATGTATTCTATAGTCTGATTGTTCTTCCTCCATTTGCTCATCTTATCAGGCAATTACTTTTGAGCTCTTTGCCACGGTAGAACTCTGCTTCCAGAGTGGAGAATGCTGTGTTCCAAATCTCTGGTGTTTTGCACAGCTGTTGTCAGAGTTTTTTCCAGGTACTTGTCTCAGAATTCTGAGGAGAACTTTCTCTCCATAGCCTCAACAAGCTCTTCCATGCCAGTGCTCTTCACTCCACCCAAGAATGTGACCCAGATCCAAGCAGGGCAAAGCAAAAGAATTCTGTCTCAGTGCCAGCAGAGAGATTCCTGCAAATGCCCTCTGGATAGTCACTTGGTCCCTCTATGATCTGTAGGCCTGGAGCTGGAAGCAGCAGCAGGAGAAGCCATTGCAGCCTCTGTCACCTCTGCTACCCTGGAGGTAGGGGCCAAATTGTGCTCTTCTCTCACCCAGGATCGACAGGGTTCCCCACTGACTTTTTACTTCCTCTTTGGAGTTTATGGCTTGAGAAGTCTGGAAACCACCACAGTTGCCAGTGATTCACTCTCCTGTAGTCTACTCTGGCTGGTCTGGGCCACTGGGGCTCATGAGGGACTGTGTTCTGCTCCCAACCTGGTATGATACAGCCTTCCTGTTGGCCTGCCATGCTGCCTTCAGTGGGAGATTTGCTTCTCTCTGTCAATTTGTGGGTTCTGTAGCACTAAAATTTGTTTAGAGTCATATTTTACTGGCATTGGAGTTGGTTGGAGAGGAAGTTCAAGCAAGTTCATTCTTTTACTTTGCCATTTTACCGCCACCTCTAGTTTTACTCCTTTTACCTGGCACTGCACTCTCCGAAGAGTGATGAGACCAAGAGTAATGAATTGAAGCTTATAGGACTATTTGGATGCCTCAACAGTCAATCAAAGAGGTTCTTCTTCAACATCTGAATAGCTGATTAAAATCAGTAACAAAATGACTACATAAGCTCCACAGTCTGTCTTTCCAAGTCATTTTCCTTTCATGTAATAATGACTTTCTGAGACACAGTTCCCTTGCAGTTCTGAGACCCAGTTCCCTCTACATGGAGAGATACCATCCACAGGGTGGCAACTGAACATACTCCACACACCCATTATATTTCATTGCCCAGTTGGAGTAAAAGTTCTATTAAAGCAATGCTTCTTAACCTTTTTGTATCTTAGACCCCTTTGGCCATCTGGTGAGACCTTTGTATTGCTTCTCACAATAAGTTTTTTCAATGTATAAAATAAAATAAATGGTATTACTAAAAAACTAATTGTATTTAATTAAAGATGCATTTTTTTCTATTCAATTATACAGACTCCCTAAAATTTATGTGCTTCAGATTAATAAGCCCTGCTTTAGAACAAGGGCAGAAATTTGGATTTCTCTTTATCCTTGAGGATGCTGATCATATTTTGTTGCTCATAAAAAGATGTTTGGCAAATATATATTAATGTTTTAGCTGATTGTTTTATTAATTAAAAGTATAGCCAATGCATGAATGATGTTACTTTGCCTGAGATAGTAATGAAATAAAAATATTTGCTATATGCATAGAATAAAGCATACATCTTCTGGACAAATATCTTTTTATAAAAGCTAATTAATGTTTATTAGTTAGATAATACTGGGGTTATAATCACTGAGTTTGTCAGTGTTATTACAAAAATCTTAACTGCAGTGAGTATGTATTGTTAGGGAGAACACACTGTCATGGGGCATTCAGATGATAGCACTAGAAGACATCCTGTAGCTTCTTAGAAACTTAAAGTGCACATGTACCAAATCTTGTCCTTGGAACCATAACTTGCCAAATATTCAGAGGTAAACCTTCTTATTTGTATTCAGCCAGACAGAAAAGAGAGTAAGATGGCTCTTTAAGAGGTTTTTTTTGTTGTTTCTTTGTTGTTGTTTTTTTTCCCCTGTATGCACACCCAGTGCTGATTAGACAGAAAATTTTGAAAGATACACAATAAGTCATATAGAAATTGTAATATCTACAACCTGCTATTGTTCTAAAGTCCATGTGGGAAATATCATCAAAGTGAATGCTCATAGAGGCTGTGTTCTCATTTGTCAGTAACCTATTAGATATTCATAGATGATGGGGAGGTCATATTTCTGTTATGACTTGACAAGAGTAAAAACATTCATTGGGAAAATAAGAATGTCACTTCCCTCAAAGTTTAATGTACCTATGGTCCTATTTGTGTATATTAGGGGATGTTAAAGAGAACAACAAAATGGAAAAAGTGCAGATCACTGTCAGAATTATAGCCATTAAGTCCAGATAGGTTACTAAGACTAAGGAGAAGTGAGAGATGTTTATTTTTTTTTTCCATTTTTATCTTGGTTTTTATATAACCAATATTTCCAAATACTCGGACCTGAAAACCTACCATTATGCCAAAAAATAAAAACTATTCATTTGAACTAGCCAACACAGTGAAATTCAACATTGTATGCAATATAGTGAAATATTACAGTGTGATTATTGTGTAAATATGACTATGATTACTACAAAAACTATGGAAATATTTGAATGATTTTAACAACAAACACCCTTGTATACCCAGGATGGCCTGTTAGCAAAGGTTCTTTGATCTGCTTTTCTTAAAGGAAAGGCAACTTTTAAAGGGGTCAGCAATCTACTTACATTTGCTAGTTCAAGAAAATTCAGCACCCTGAATGTGGAGAAAATACAAATGGAAAATACAGGAGGAGAAATTAGTACAGAGACCAACAAACAATGCTCCAGCTGTCTGAATATAGCAATATTGCTATATACTTTACATACATCACTGGATCAAAGGAGAACAGACATCTAAGCAGTAGGGGGGCTATGAACACATGACTACTCAGAGTCTCGACTAGGAAATCAAAAGATCCTTCTCATGTACAAACTCCCAAAGGAACACACACACACACAAATATACATGCATATATATGTATAATGTGTTTATACATATGAACACATACACATATGTGTGTATACATGTATATATCTATCTGTGTGTGTGTGTGTGTGTGTGTGTCTGAGTATGTGTGTATAACAAAAACTCAGTATCTGATTGGATTAGAGCTAGAAGGATGAAACCTACTTGACTTAGCACAGCTGTGAATTATTAGAGTTCAAAGGAATTTAATCCTTCAGATGTTTACAATTTAACCTGAGTCTAGGAAACTGAACTTCAGGGGAAAAAATCCCACTTTGCTTATGCTTACAATGCTGTACTACAAAGTCAGATATGCAAAATAAAGAAAAGAGCACATACAATGACTATAAAAGTTAATAAACAGTAAAATAACAATGAAAAGAATGAAATTGAATGCTAAGAAAATATCCTTACCAAGCTTGCTCTCAAAAAAGACATATGAGATATACACTTCTGCTCCTTGTAGAGTTTGAGAATGTCATATGATGTTGCATAAAATGTTGGATTCATTGTTGTATAGTAGCAGACATCTGAAAATAAAGTGAATGCCCATGATTCTCACACTTTACATGGGGTAGAGAAGTGCATGCTCAGGTCTCTTTTTTTGAGAGCAAGCTTGGTAAGGATATTTTTATAGCATTCAATTTCATTTCTTTCTCTTTTTTTTGCAGATTGATACTTTATTATTGTGATTTTTATGTTGAGGAATTTGTTTTACTTGACTATACACATGTTTTTAAAAGGAATTTTATTTTTCTTGATTTCTTTTTAAAAAATATTTATTTTTAGTTTTCAACATTCATTTCCATAAAATTTTGAGTTATATTTTTTCTCCCTGTCTTTCCCCTATCTCCCACCCCAAAATAGCGAGCCTACTGAATACCCCTTTCCTCAATCTGTTCTCTCATATCCTCTCCCATCACCCCTCCCCAACTTTCTAATAAGACAAGATGGGTTTCTATATTCCAGTGCTTGAATAACTTATTTCCCGGTTGCATGTAAAAAATAATTTTATAATAAACATTTGTTTTTAAGACCTTGAGTTCCAGATTTTTTCCCTTCTTCCCTCCTCACCCACCCCCACTGGAAAGATAAGCAATTCAATATAGGTTGTACATGTGTAATTAGGCAAAATGTTTCCATAGTAGATGTATTGTGAAAGACTAACTATATTTCCCTCTATCCTATCCCGCCTCCCACTTATTCTATTTTCTACTTTGGCCCTGTCCCTTTTCAAACGTGTAGGGTAAAATATCCAATTGAGTGTGTATGTTATTCCCTTCTTAAGCCAAATTCAATGAGAGTAAGGTTGTCCCATTCCCTTTCACCTTCCTACTCTTCCCCTCCATTGTAACAGTTTTCTCCTGCCTCTTTTATATGGAATAATTTATCCTAATCTATCTCTCCCATTCTCTTTCTCCCAATAAATTCCTCTTATGTTTTAATTTTATTTTTTAGATATCACCCCTTCATATTCAACTCATGCTGTGCCCTCTGTCTATGTATACATGAACATACATATGCCCACAATTCATATTCAACTCATGCTGTGCCCTCTGTCTATGTATACATGAACATACATATGCCCACAATAACATATATATTTGTATACACATATACCCTCTTATACATACATACATATCTATATATTTATATGTATATATTCCCTTCAACTATCCTCATATTGAGAAAAGTCTTATGAGTTACGATTATCATTTCTCCACTTAGGAATGTGGATAGTTCAACTTTAATAAGTTCCTTATGATTTCTTTTCCCTGTATAACTTCTCATGCTTCTCTTGCTTCTTGTATTAGATAGTCAAATTTTCTTTTCAGCTCTGCTTTTTCATCAAGAACATTGAAAATCCTCTATTTCATTGAATGACCATATTTTCTTCTGAAACATTATACTCAGTTTCGCTGTTTAGGTGATTCTTGGTTTTAGTCCTAGCTCCTTTGACCTCTGGAATATCTTATTCGAAGCCCTTCAATACCTTAATGTAGAAGCTGCTAGGTCTTGTGTTATCCTGATTGTATTTCCACAATACTGAAATTGTTTCTTCCTGACTGCTTGCAGTATTTTCTCCTTGACCTGGGAACTCTGGAATTTGGCTATAATATTTCTAGGAGTTTTCTTTGTGGGATCTTTTTCAAGAGGAGATTGGCGAATTCTTTCAATTTCTATTTTGCCCTCTGGTTCTAAGATATCAGGGCAAGCTTGTATTGATCTGATCAGCCACAGTTTGATACACCATACATTGACCCCAATGTACCCCAAATGATTTCATTTTGTTTTCCTTTGAGTATGAACCAATTAACCAAGGGAAACAGGTCAAATTTATAAAAATAAATATATTCCCCAATTGATAAATGGTCAAATGATATAAACAGGTAGTTTTCAGATGAAGAAATCAAAGCTACCTATAATTGCATAATGTAGAAGTTAAATTTTCACTGTAGTGTCATTTCTTCTCAGCTATATGAAGAGTTTTCATGGGATTTAATAGTGAAGCATGAATTCATGTTCTAAAATTGCTCCAGTCTGGCTTTCTCCTTTTTTTGTTTTAAAACCATACAAACATCTTAAACTATGGCATTAAAAAACTAATCATGACTAGCACAAGAGGTTGTGGTAATGATTACAGACCTAAAGTATTAGAGATGGCTATTTTCCATGTCCCTTCTTTATTAGACCTAGCTCCTGAATAATAGTAGAATTTGTATTTAGCAGCTAATGAGGAACCTGGATTCTCTTCACACACTCTTGGCCATGCCTAGATAACCAGGGCATGATTCATTATTCTTTGGGAATTATAAAACAGCCAGTTGTAGGACATAAGATATTGACAAATACACAAACATACACATCAAATTATATGTATAGAATAAAAGGATCACTTATTCTATAGCAATTCAGAGAAGGGAGAGATCAATAGGAACTCAGTTAATCAGTAAATTAGTAATTATCTATTAAATACCTCCTATATGCCAGGTACTTTGCCAGCTACTAGAAAAGTGGGAAAGCATTGCGATATAAATGTAGGATTTGGATCAATGCGGGCAAGAAACATTCTAGACAGCAAGGTCAGCATGAGTAAAGACCTGAGGTCTCAAAAGCACATGACTTCTATAAGACATAGTGCATAAAAGCTAATGCTGTGTTCTAACTGAAACCTGAAGCAACACCCTTCACTCTACTTATACTCAAAGAAGACCTAGTAGCAGTTTCCCAATATTTGAAAAGCTTCTAGAGGATGTAAAAGACTTCTTGTGATTGGCTCTAGAATGAATATATGACAAAGATGAGTGGTGGTTACAGAGAGGCAGATTTCAGTCCGTATGAGGGAAGAAAACGAAAGCAAAAACAAGCAAAAAGAACAAAAACTTGTAAACACTTAGGAAGAAAATATAATCATTTATCAAGGAATTACTATACTCTACCTACTGTGCTAAGCATTTTACTTTTTTTTTTTCTCATTTGGTCCTCATAACTCTGAGAAGTAGGTGGTATTAACCCAATTTTACAGTTCAGGAAACTGAGGGTGATAGAGGTTAAGTGACTTGACCAGGGTCACAAAGCCAGATCTGAACTCAGGTTTTTTGTCTCCAAGTCCAGCACTCTATTACTTTACTACCTAGCAATGTCAAATAGAGTTGTAAAAAAGAAAGAAATAGCCCAAATCAGAAATGTAATGAAGATGTTTAGTCACTGGCTGGTTGCCAAGAAGTAATTACTACTTGATAGTGCTGGACTTAGAATTAGATAGACCTGAGTTCAGATGCTTAATAAGTGCATGACCCTGGGCAATCACCATATACCCCAGGTTTTTCATCTGTGAAATCAGTATAATATTAGCACTTGCATCAGAAAGATGCTTTGAGGATTAAGTGGGATAATATATGTAAAAATCTTTGTTAAAAAGTGCTTGTGGGAGCAGCTAGGTGGCACAGTGAATAGAGCACTGGCTCTGGAGTCAGAAGGACCTGAGTTCAAATCCAGCCTCAGACACTTGGTACAAAAATTAGCCGTGTGACCTTGGGCAAGTCACTTAACCCCAATTGCCCTACCTTCCTCCCTCCAAAGAGCAAAAAAAAAAAAAAGTACTCGTTACTATTATTATTAATATAGCATCATAATGTAATCCATAATTGTAATATTAAATTAATTATATAATTATTTATTAATTATTTAATCAATTAATAATTTAATAAATTGTAATATTATTAATATTATTCTTATTCAAGTACACATTAGGTTAGATAATTTCTGGTATGCCTTTCAGTTCTCATATTCTATTATTATCTTTCCTCTCTTTTTTTCAGTAAGACAAATTGAAGGAGTTTGGAGAGACCAGGGCTTAAATTTCCCCTCCTTAACACACACAAATTGTGTGACTCACTTAGCTGTTTTGAGTCTCAGTTTCTTTATCTCTAAAATGGAACTCCTAATGTTTCTAATACTCACTTCACAGGTAGATCAAATGATATATAAAGCACTGTGTAAATCTTAAAAGTCTTGTATTAATGTCACTACTGTTATGGTGATGTACAATATGGTATGGTAAAAAGAGTTTATGTCTTAAAACTTTCAGCTGAGACCATAGTTTGAATACCACCTCTGACATTTACTGGCAGTGTGACAATGGCCATATCAACTAACTTCTTTTTTTTTTTTTTTTTTTGAGGAATTCAGGGCAATTGGGGTTAAGTGAGATGCTCAAAGTTACAAGGCTAGTAAGTGTTAAGTGTCTGAGGTCAAATTTATACTCAGGTCTTCCTGACTCCAGGGCTGGTGCTCTATTCACTGTGTCACCTAGCCACCTCAATGAACTTTAATTTCCTGATCTGGAAATCTGAGGGGGAATGTTATACCTATAATAACTATCTGAAAACATGATGGGAGTTTCCTTTTTATCAAAGGTTTGACTTCAAACAAACAAATACCTCATGGGCTGTTCAAATGCATTAAAGTAAAACTTTGAAAATTTTCACGTGCTTTGTAAATGTTAGGTGTTTTTATCATTTCTTATTCAGGCACTTAGAGTACGAAGTGTGATGAGAGCTGGTTTCTAAATACTACCTGTGGAAAAACCCTACTTTTTCATTTTACATATTCAAAAGGTTGTTCTGGTATTTCAGACAGGCTGGTGTCTGCTGACTTGAGGCTATTAACTCTAACTCTTGCCTTCTGGGCCCTCTTCTCAATATTTCTGTGTTATGGTAAGGAGAAATCAGGTGCTGTTAACACGAGTAAAGGGGTGGAAAATTGCGGAGTATTTATCAGGGAAAATGAATCATTCAATTTAGCAAGAATTTATAGTATTCATGTATTGTGGTTGGTTAAGACTGGGGAGGACCCTAAATACCAGGCTTTATAATCTCTTGGTAGGCAGTGAGTGGTGCTGAAAAGATTTTAGTCAATGAAGTGATGAGACTAACTTATGTTTTGAAAAGATCACACTAGCAAGAAGCCTCATTAATCCCCTTAATTTTAATCAGTCCTCCTTAATCTTAGTGCTTTACCTCTGCTATTATCCTCAGTGTTTATACACAGTTGCCTGTCTGCATGTTATCTCCCCCATTAGACTTTAACTCCCATGAGAACAGAACTATGTTCTCCCCCTCCTTTTTTTATATTCCTAGCACTTATCACAGAACCTGACACACAGCAGAAACCTAATTAATTCTTGATGATGGCTTGTTAAGCAAGTACATGTAGGACACATAAAAAGAGAGAGTGAAAAGAACAGGGAGATGCATATAGTGATATTACAGACAAGAGATAATAGTGATTTCAGTGGGACTGAGAAAGAAAGGAAGGTTCAGAGAGGTTCTGTTGAGGTAGAATGTATGGGACTTGGTGAATGATTGAATGTACAAAATTACTTTAAAGTCATGAGCCTGGGTGACTGGGGAATAATGGCATTTGAACAGAGACCAGGCTTTTGAAGAAAAACAGAATGGGGGAAATAAATTCACTGTTATATATGTTGAGCTTTAATTGTATGTTCTTGATATGATGATAGAAACATTCATTCTGCAGGTAGTTGGAAATAGCAGTGTATAGCTCAAGGACATGGTCAGAACTTGGAGAGATAATAGTTGAAACCATGGAAATTAGAGATTTTTAAGGGAGAGAGGGTAGAGAGAATACAAGCAAGGATAGAGATGAGTGTAATCCCTATATTAATGCTAATATAAGCTGTTCCTTTTTCTCATGACTTCCCAAAATATCCAAATAAGTTGACCTGGAATAGGTCAGGAAAGGACTCTGTACTTAAAGGAACAGGAAAGACTCTGGACTTTAACATTTTTAAATCTACTAGTTATCCTTTCCCTCTTACCTTCCTCACTATTCACTTTTTCTTACTCTTTGATCCAGAGAGTTACTTCTGGTTATATGCCTCTGTAAGGTAAAATTTAGGAAAGTCCCACACATGACAAAGTATCCATAGCAGCAACTGAAACCAAAGAAAAGTAAGTAATCATTGATCAGAAAATGACTGAATAAATCATGATATCTAAATTAATGTTGAATTAGAAAAAATTAAATATGAGGAATTAAGAGAAACATGGGAAGAGTAGTATGAACTGATACAGACTATAATGAGCAGAACCAAGAAAAAATAAGATTCACAATGATCACAATAATGTAAAGGAAAACCAAATTGAAGATAAATGCTATGTAATAGAATGACTACTCTTCAACCTATATAAGAAAAGAAGAAATATACTTCCTTTCTTTCCTTGAAGAAGCAGGAGACTGTGGGTACAAAATATTAATATGTCATCAACTATTATTGTCATCAGTTGTTAATTAACTGTTTGTTTTGTTTTGTTTTACTTAGCTACAAAGGAAGCCTACCTGGGAAGTAGGGTATTGGTAGTGTTTAGTATGATTGGAAATTGTTGTGATGGAAAAATAAAAAAAATAAAAAAATAGTAATTTAATTTTTATTCACCTGTTTTTATCCCTTTCCTTCAGGCCCTTATTTTCTACTATGGTAATATTTCCATGGATACTAATGAATTAAAGAAAGTTTTACCTCTCCTAGAATAACATACTTCTTTTTTTTAAACAAGAACTTTGAAAAGACAAGATATATAGTACTAGAGCTAGAAGGGACCTTAGAAATTATGTAGTTGAAACATTTAATTTTATAGATGAGGGATCTTGGGCATCTGAGAGGTTATTTGACTTACTTGCCCAAGATCACATAAGTAGTAAGTGGCAGAGCCAAGATTTTTCCTTGTTTCTTGTGTCTCAAGTTCATCACTCCCTCCACTATTGTTTACAGGCTCTATTGTGTTAATGTAAGCAAAACAAAGTAAAACAAAGAAGTAATAAAAAAATACCACTAATGGTAGAAATTTGAAATCCAATAGCAGGTAGATCTATAAGAATATTTTTTCCCTTTTGGGGAGGAAATTGTGGGGGGGATCATATTTAATATAATATATGCATCCCTTGATTTACTTCTTTGTGGATGGTATCTCTACCCCTTGCCTGCCAGAATAGTCATTAATGCATTTATGTATTACTAGGTTCCCTTTCTATTGCTGAACCACAGACAGGAAAGGGTGGTGGAATATATATTGGTCTTTTCACACACATGCCTATGAATTTCAAGAGTATGATGAACAATATATTAAACTAGTTAAGAATAGTCATTGTAAACTGCTCATGACTAGACCAAAGGTACTGACTTGGTATACTGCAAACCACTAGCTTCCTTTCTATAACATAAATAGTGGTTGGAGACTTAACAGAGAATATCCAAACCACTCTGTCTTATTTACATTTACATTATACTCTCTGTAGTGCTTCTTGGACCAATGCAGAGGTTATCCATGAGGTTTATGAGAAAGGATGCAAAAGCTTAGATTTAATGAATTTAATAACATCTTAAATCATTCTGGCCACAATCTCTTAACTAGGAATGGGAAGTCCTATTCATTTCACCAAAGCAACCTGAGATGGAGTGAGTCTAATAAAATATGTGCATATTTAGGATTCAACTCTATATATCTTATATAATGTGTGGAAAATTAGGTACATCTCTTCTGTTTGTTCTGACTCTATAGCCAATATGTCACTTGAGCACAACTTTGATGCACATTATCTGTCTTCCCTTCTACTCTCTTTTCTGTATTCCATTCATTTAATTATAGCATTCACACTGGAAAACACAATAACTGATATTATCAGATGACTGTGATTATAAAGTATGGTTTTCCTTTTATCCTGAAATTTCACTTAAATGCCTTCTTCTTAAGTCTGAAGTTCTGCTTTGTGTTCTTTCTCTTTCAGAGGTGACTGAAGAGTATGCCAAGAGTGAAACCATGAACAAATTTTAGTCAGCCATTTTTCAGCTTCTGTGTCAAATGGAGGAGGAGTGAGAGGGAAAAGAATATCCCATTTTCCAAGAATATGGTGAATTTTTGCTATTGTTACTCCTATAACTTAAAAACAGTTCCCGAAAGATACAATTTCAACTTATTTCTAATATGTGGTGTTCTTATGTAAATATCCGTGAGTCACTTAAAATGCATTGAAAGCTGCCCACATTTCAAAGCATATTCACACTTCTCAGTTCACAGAAAAACAATTTCTTTTTATGTATTTTTAAGGTTGTTGATGTGTTTATAGCATTACATCACCATAATTTCTCTTCGTTTCGTTTCCAACACCGTATTGAAACCTCTCTCATATGATAAGAAAAATATAGTCATGAAAGTATGGAGCAACTTGTCATCTTCTGTCCTTTATAAATAATAAGAGCTATCTTTTTCTATTGTTTTCATGTATACTAGTGTCATCATTGTGTTTGTCATTTTCTTGTTTCTGTTTTATTAACATTGCATCATTTCATGTCATTTCAAGTCCTACCATTTTTTGAAAGGATAATTACGATTTCTTGAGTTGGACCATTCTGGTGAAGAGACTGAGAATTTTTTTCTGCTACCATTAACCCATTTTCAACTTCTTGATTTCCAAGTATTTTCTATTATAAACATTTCCAAACACCTTAAAATATCCATACCTTAATCCTTTATCACTCTTTGTATTCCTTTTCCCAAGGAAATATACTCAATATCTTCTTTGCTGTTGCATCCTTTTCCATTTATGGAGACATCTCTTAAGTTACTCTCATAGTAGTTATCCATCAGTTTTAGTACTAGAAGGAACATTAGAGGCTATCTCATCTGTTCATCTATTTCATTTAGTAGATAAGGAGGCTATGACTAAGAGATCCAAGGTGACTTGCTCTAAGTAATAGAGTTAATGCTGGACATATGTCTAGAATTTGTTTCCTCTAATAATGTTCCTTTCCCATTACAATATCTTTTTCATCTCTCTTTTTTTTATTTGTTTCCCATAAAGGAGGTAGCGAGAAACTACACTCTCTGTTAGTCAACTGCATGTTTTTGCAAGGTCATTTTAAAATAAAATTTAAATTTAGTATGGTAAAAACCATTATTAGCCCTCCAGAGTACAAAAAACAGGGACACAACTGAATTTTCTCCTTACAATGCGGCTTACTGAGTTCTGTTATATAGGATAAAGACAAAACAAAACAAACCAAAAAAACCCCAAAATTTGCATTATGAGCTAGAAAATTATCAACAAAGATAAATGTTCTCATAGAAGACCAGACAAAAGGTGAATGAATCTATTATATATAGCTTATTTAATATATAAGCGTATATTTGTTTGTGTGTGAGTGTGTGTGTGTAAATTTCATGTGCTAGAATCAATGTTGCTCTGTTTTTCTGTGTGTTCTGCTAGTTTTTTCTGTTCTTTTTTAGTATAATTTTAAATTCTCCATTGAAATGTTTTGTCTTATTGTTATTTTATTTTTCATCACTCTCTTTAACACTTGCTTCTAGGTCCTACCTGCAAGCACTCCCCCAGTGTTCATAAGTCTTGCTACTCAATATAAAATATAAAATATAAAATTCCTCCCTGGCAACCAGAAAGCATAATCAAGTAAAATAACTTGATATTTTCTTAGATGTTTGAAAGTCTGAGTCTCATTCTTCAGCTGTAGTTGATCATGACTAAGAGGTAGGAGGCATGTTTCATCAGTTTTTCATCAATTAAATATAAGATTTACTATATTTTTATGAATGTGTCTATTTCACCATTTCTTATGGCATAATAATATTTCATTATGTTCATATAACACAATTTGTTTAATCATGTCCTAATTGATAGTCATGCACATTTTTTCCAGTTCTTTGCCAAAACAACAACAGCAACAACAACAAAACAGAATAGCTTTTTTGGGGGGGTGGGGTACATTTGGTTCCTTTCCCTTTGTTTTGAATCTCAGTGGACTATTGTAATGGTAATGAAATTTTCAGGTCTTTTTGTATTGGAAAGCTGACAGGTACTTAGCACCTAGTTTTAAATTAAGCCTCTGTCAAAAAAGCCCTGTTGCTGATGTAACAGGAAGGGGTTGAACAGGGAGGAGCAATACTGCATATAAGGAAAAACTCCAGCTAGGAAAGTCAGAATTTCCTGGGAACTTGTGGTGGTGGAGCTTCTTGTGAGGGCCAGTCAAGCTGCTGAGGACTTTGAAGGACCAGCTAGAGCTGCCAGAGGAAGCATGACTGTGGGGTCAGTATTCTGTCTTTTCCTGGCTTTGTTAAAACTTGACTTCCCAGGAATAGAGACTGTGAAGGATTTAAGGTGGACTGGACAATGTGAGCTTCAGCAAGGAAGAGGAACTGCATGGAAAGCTGCTCAAGGAACTGAAAGCTGTCTGCCTTTGAACCCAGGTGACAGTTTGGTGAATTCAGGTAGAAGCTGGGACAATGGAAGGGGATCCAGGAAGTTGAAAGCCTGCCCAGAGTCAAGATGAAAAGATCTCTCTGTGGGTATTGAGTAGTTATGAAATTGTGATTTAGTTGTGACTGAGGGGTTGATGGCCTGTGTATTTTCCACTACCCCTTAAGAGAATACTTAGTAGTGACTGATACTGTAACTTAATTGCACCCCATGTGTGGGGAACTTTGACTATTGTACTTTGTGTCTCTTAAGGAGGCCTTGCTTCCTTAAGAATGAGTGAGTTAAGGATTAAGGAGGATTTCCTCCTTAAGACTGATTGAATTGAGGATTTAAGTAGTCTAAATGAATGCACCTTGTTTAAAAGAGAACCACTGAGTGATTGAGTTACTAAGTGATTGATTGACTAAATGATTGTACTTTGTTCAAACTATGTGACCACTTTGGGGAAACTATGTAGCCATTTTCTGTGATGAATTGTTGAGTTATTGTAAATGCTATATTTTGATTTTCTGTGATAAGTTGTAACATTCTGAGTGCTGTAACCTTGATTTTCTGGGAATGCTTTGTTCTAATTTGATATTGAATAAATAGAGAGGTCAAATATACTATGTAGTCAGAACATTGAAAGCTATTCACAGCAGCATTTTTCTGGAAAGCTGCTTGTGCATGGCTTTACAAGTATAAGCCTAGTAATGTTAATGCTAGGTCAAAAAGTATACATAGTTTAGTGAATTTCCAGGTAATTACTTTCCAGCATGGTTGGATGTATTCATAGCTTTACCAACAATTATTAACATGTCTGTCCTTGCACACCTCTCTAATAACGGCAGTTATTGTGTACCATGATTTCCTACTTTTTCTCACTTCATTTAGCTTTTATGTTTTTCTTCAACTGTCACACTCAACATTTCTTACAGTATAATACTATTTCATTGCAATCATACAGTACAACTTGTTCAACTTTCCACAAATGATGGGTACACTTTCATTTCCAACTCTTTACCAGCACAAAAAAAGCTATAAATATATTTGTACAAATAAGTCCTTTCTTGCTTTTATTTGATTTTTTTGGGTTACAGACTTAGAGTAGTGTTGATGCTTTGTCAAAGGCTGTTCAGTTTTATAATCCTGTGAGCATAAGGGGCAGCTAGGTCATACAGTAGATAGACTGTAGGGCTAAAAGTCAAGAAGACTCATCTTATTCTTTCACAATATATCTACTATGGAAATGTTTTCTGTAACTACACATGTATAACCTATATTGAATTGCTTTTCCTTCCAGTAGGGGTGGGTGATGAGGGAAGAATGGAAAGAATCTGGAAATCAAAGTTTTAAAATCAAATGTTAAATACATGCATACATACATACATGCATACATACATGCATACACACACACATATAATTATTATTACTTTTACATGCACCTGCAAAATAAGATATACAGGCACTGGGGTATAGAAATCCATCTTGCCCTACTAGAAAGTCAGAGGGAGAGAGGGAGGGGATATAACAGAGAGCAGATTGGGGAAAGAGATATTCAGTAGGATTGTTATTTGGTGGCCAGGGGTAGGGGAAAGACAGGGAGAAAATTTGTAATTCAAAATCTTGTGGAAATGAACATTGAAAACTAAAAGTAAACACACTGAGAAAAAAAAAGAAGACTCATCTTGCTGAATTCAAAACTGGCTTCAGACACTTACTAGTTCCATGACCCCGGGCAAGTCTCTTAACCCTGTTTACCCCAGTTCTTCATCTGTGAAAGAAAGAAAGAAAGAAAGAAAGAAAGAAAGAAAGAAAGAAAGAAAGAAAGAAAGAAAAGCTGGAGAAATATGGAGAAATAATGGCAAACCACTCAACTGGGCAAACGTGTATTTGAGTGTCAAATTTTCTATTCAGTTTTGTTTTTTTAATCAGGAATGCTTGAAAGTCCTCCACCACATTGAATGACTATATTTTCCCCTGAAACATTATACTCAGTTTTGTTGGGTAGGTGATTCTTGGTTTTAATCCTAGCTCCCTTGATCTCCAGAATATCATATTCCAGGACCTTCAATCCCTTAATGAAGAAGCTGCTAGATCCTGGGTTATCCTGATTGTGTTTCCACAGTATTCAAATTGTTTCTTCTTGACAACTTGTAAGATTTTCTCCTTGATCTGGGAACTCCAAAACCTGCCTATAATATTCCTAGGAGTTTTCTTTTTGGGATCTTTTTCAAGATGTTATCGGGGAATTCTTTCAAGTTCTATTTTGCCCTCTGGTTCTAAAAATATCAGGGCAATTTTCCTTGAGAATTTCTTGAAGGGTGCTTTTTGGTTCTTTTTCTGATCCTGGCTTTCAGGTAGTCCAATAATTTTTAAATTATCTCTCCTGGATCTATTTTC
>CM053589.1:65656154-65670841 GCA_028646515.1 Pseudochirops corinnae | reverse complement strand
AAAAACTTCTTTGTAAAATATTACATAATATGATGGAGTGAAGATGTGAAGATATTACAAGATTATGAATAATATTGCTGTATAAAATAGTGAGAATTAAAACTAAAAACAATAACTTTGTTTATAGAACAATTGATGAGAAGTCAGATTAAACCATGTCATTATGCAAATATTAGAAAATGAAACTCAAAGGACAATAGATATAAGGAAAGCAAAAAAAAATTAATATTTATGAAAGTTTTTTTTTTCTTTCATCAAGTACAATGCAACAACTATTTTTGAACTGTGACATCCCAATGCCTGATATGCTGAATGGGCAGAAGTAGAAATGACAATAACCAAAAAGAAAATGGATAAAACAGCTAGATTATATCAACTAGGTTCTATGGCATAATAGTTAGTCTGCTTTGTTTATCCACATAGCACCAGAAACACGTATTCAAATATCAATCAGGCCTTAGTTTATGTTTTAATGTAAATTCCCTTTCGCACACAGTAGAAAATGTGTGTGTGACACACACACACACACACGCACACAAACACATCTTTATAGACATATATGTGTATATACACTCATACATATGTGTGTATACATATGTCAAGAGATATAGAAGCAGATGTCTAGAATGTTGGCAGATATTCCCTCCCCCCAATGTACATTTCGTAAGAGGCTATGGAAAAGATATGAAGAAGTTTCTAGGGCATAATGGAGGACTTTGTTTGGTTTGATTATAGAGTGTAGTAAAGGACAAAAGGAATCCTTCTAGGTATGCATCAGGGAAACTAGCAGGTGTAGGTTTCTTGGACTTTTCAGAAACAAAACACAACAATTCAGTTTGACTCAATATATGTTAAGCATTTACTATATGCAAGATATTATAATGATCCAAGGAACATCATTAGAACCCTGAAAACCCTGAGAGAATTGAAATGTTAAGGGGTCTTTATTGAAATAGGTTAAGAGATCACACACCTTTTGAAACTTTGAAATCTATGTTCTGAAGATTAAGTTTATATAAGAAAAATCTTCCCAGGATAGAAAAGATACAGACAGACAAGGTTCTAAAGTTCAGATATTCTAGACATAGCTCCTTAAAAGCAGAATAAGAGATTCTCTGTAGTCCTAATTCACTTACTCAGCCAGAATCCGAATGTAATAACAGGTTTTAAGAAAATAAAAGGAGATTTAGGATTCTACTCAGTTAAAGAATACTTTCCAATCTAAGCTTTCACATTTGGGTGTTCAAAAGCTTTCAATATTATAGAAGTACAGTTACATACTTTCAATCTTGCATGCTTGCAATAATAAAACTGAAATGAATATCACTGAAAGCTCTTGATGGAAAATGTTCACATTTAATTCTGTACATTCTTGCAGTTAGAACAATCCCCCATTATACTCTAGATACCCAGATAGATAGTAAGATGATAGGATCATAGTCACAGTTATGGATTTGTTGTTGTTCAATTGTTTCAGTCTTTCCCAGCTTTTTGACCCCAGTTATTTTATTTTAAGACTTAATGGAGTGATTTTCATTTCCTTCTCCAGCTCATTTTACAGATGAGGAGACTGAGACAAACAGGATTAAGGGATTTGTCCAGAGTAGCTTAGCCAGTAAGTCTCTGAGGCCAGATTTGAACTCAGGAAACTGAATTTTCCTGACTTCAGGCCCAATACTCTATCAACTGTACCGCCTTGCTGTCCCTGTAAATGTGGAAGGGCCCTCAAATATCTAGTTCAACCTCTTGACTTTGAATATGTAAAAACAAACCTCAAGAAACAAAGCAGCTTTCCCATGGTCAAACAGGTAGAAAGTAAGTAGCAGAAATAGAATTTGTACTCAAGTACTTTGACTTGTAATCTAGCACATCTGTACATGTAACACAAGATGACAGAAAGAAAACTCTAACTGAATTCCAGAAACTTGGGTTCCAGTTCTGATCATTCCATTTACAGTGATAAATATTTCATTAACTACATACAAAAAAATTTTTTTAAATGTATATGATACCCCATTATACTTAACAATAGGGATACAATGGTAAATCATGACATAGTCTCTGCCTTTAAGAAGTTTGTGTCTAGGTCTAGTTCCTTTTATTTTTCTTTGAAGTCTCATGAAATAATTAGTTTCCCCTTGCCCAATTATAATTTTAAGGATTTTCCCCCTTTTGGTAAGCTTTTCTACCTCTTTTTCCATTTGGCTTGGTCTCTTTTTAAAGAAATTCTTTTTTTCAGTGAATTTTTGTTCCTTTTTTACCAACTGTTACTTCTCTTTTCATTATTTTCTTATATCACACTCATTTCTTTTCCCAAATTTTTCTCTACTTTCCTTATTACTTTCTTTAATGCTTCCAGAAATTCTTGTTGGCTTTGAGTCTACTTGGCATTTTTCTTTGATGTTTTCCTTGTAGTTGTTTTCACACTGTTATCTTATTCTAAGTTTATGTCTTGGTCTTCCCTGCCTTCATAGTCACTTTTCATAGTCAAGTTCTTTTAGAATTGTTGTTACTTGTTCATTTTCTCAGCCTGTTTCTTCACTTTGAAATTTATGTTAATGTTGGGATTTGCTCCCCTGAAGGTGGAGTGGCCCTGTCCCAAGTTTCAAGTTTTTCATTTTTTTTTCATGCTATTCTTTTTAGAGATAATTGTGGAAGTCTACAAATTTCCAAGCTTCCAAAGAGAGGTGGGTTCACTGCTCTCCTTTTCTGTGCTTTGGTCTTTTATCCAAGAAGGGTCCCTGCTCCCCTGCAGCTGCAAGTGCTAGTGCTTCCCTTAGCCCTAACACTTTGACCAAGGGCCATGTGCCCTTGCAAAGTAGTCTTCTTCACCCTAGAACTGCAATCAAGAACAGCTTATACACAATAAAATTGCCAATCAATGCCAGCTGCAACAAGTGCCAGCTACGGGTCCGTTGTAATCTCTTTCTGATCAGTTTTCTGACCATTTGACTGTCTCTGCTTGAGAGTTGAGAGTTCCTGAGTTGAGAGTTCCCATAGCTGCTGCTACTGTGGCAACCACGAAGAGTCATTGTTGGTGGTCCTTCCATTCCCTAGGCTTTTGCCTACCTAATGTCTCCTTCAGACCTCCTACATTATTTAAGCTAAAAATAAAAAATGTCTCCTTCTGTCTTGTTGTTGACCTTAATTCTCCTAAATTTGATCTGAGATGTTATTCTAAGTTTGTTTGGAAAAGAATGTTGGGAGTACAGATCCCAGACTGTATTCCTCATCTTGGCTCCACCCCTCAATTTAAGTTCCTTCTGACTAGCTGGTTCCCCTGAGAATCAGAAATTGCATGGTTGAAATACATATAGCCCCGATTAGAGTCCCCATCAAGGTGCATATCCAATATAATGGTGTTGGTGATGATAATAGCATTTATAAAATGCTTTAATTTTTGCAAACTATTTTACAAATATTTTCTCATTTTATCCTCACTATAATCATGAGGAGTAGGTGTTCTTCCCCATTTTACAGATGAGGAAAATGAGACAAGCACAAGTGAAGTAACTTACCCAGAATCTCATAACTGGCAAGCATTTGGTACAGGATGTAGATTCAAGTTTTCCTGAATCCAGGTCCTATACTGTGCTGCCTAACTGTTTTTTTAATATATTTCCTATATACTCTCCTGAATTGATGAACCTGAGATGCTTTGCTGGGTTTAACTTCACTTTTTTTTTTCTGGTTCCATGTATCTCATTGACCCTTTTACTAGTTATCTTGCCATTCCACTGTCAAATTGCTAATGAAGAAAAGGACAATTTTTAGAAAAAAAAATTATTAATTATACAAAAAATGACTATGCTTATCATGACCTTATACCCAGAAAATCTACTGTTAGGCATAAACTCCAGGGAAGTAAAAGATAAAAAGAAGGCTCTTCTTATACAAAAATATTCATTGTAAGATTGTGATAAGAACAGTAACAACACAATAAGAAGAAACATAACTGGAAAGGAAACTCCTATACACTGCAGGATGGATAAAAAATTCACAATCATGAATTGGAATATTAGTATGTCTTTAAAAAGAAAAAACTGAATATGGGGAATTCAGAGAATCATAAGAGGACATGGATCAACTGAAATAAGCTAAAAAAGGAAAGCAATATGCCTACTTCTAAAAATGTAAGCATAAAAATAAATTAAATTCCAATGTGTGATTGCAATGGTTAATCCTGGTCAAAGAATTGAAGAAACGTACTTTCCTATTCTCATCCATTATAACATAATGTCCTTGAGAGTGGGGGTTTTTTATGCTTCATATTTGTATCCCTACCTCTTGACATAGTACCTGGCACATAGTAGGTACTTAATAAATGTTTATTAATAGAGTTCCTCAAAGAAATAAAGAGTCGATGGACTTGTGTGTTAAGTTCTTTTTAACAATCAGATTGTGGTTGCTGTGTCTTTTGGTCTTGCAGAACTTTGTTTTGTTTTATCATAAAGAAAGGCTGAAGAGAGGGATGGGACAAGATATATCCAGAAATGACTGTGATATAATAAACAAGTAAAAGTAGTCGTCATCATCATCATCATCATCATCATCATCATCATCACCACCACCATCATCATCATCATCATCACCACCACCACCATCATCATTATCATCACCATCATCATCATCATCATCATCATCATCATCATGATCACTATCATCATCATCATCATCATCATCATCATCATCATCATCATCATTACCAACAAGAACAACAACAATCAGGGGTGGCTAGGTGGTGCAGTGAATAAAGCACCAGCCCTGGAGTTAGGAGGACCTGAGATCAAATCTGACCTCAGACACTCAACACAAAAAGTAGCCTTGTGACCTTGGGCAAGTCACTTAAACCCAATTGCCCTGCATTACCCCCTCCAAAAAAAAAGAAAAAGAAAAAAAAAACAACAACAATCACATTTATATAGCTCTTTAAGATTTGCAAGGCATTTTATAAATGCTGTATCATTTTATCCTCCCCACAACATTGGGATTTTGCTGTATTATTTTCCTCATTTTTACAGATGATGAATAAATAAATAAAATAAAGATAAGAACTAGAAGGATGCTCATAAAGGTCTGAAAGATCATAAAACTTTAAATATCATCTGGTCTTATATTATGTAATTGAAGAATATGAAGCCTGCAGAAGTGAACTGACTGAGAAGATCCCTCAGCTATTCTTTGGTGTAGCTGGGATGAAAACCTAATTTTATACAACAAGGCAAGTTTCCTTCCCAATTCAGCACATTGACTTTGTGAGTTACATTCTCAAGAACTACCATTCAACATTTAAAATTATTACTTTCATCTCTGGAATAGTTAAGAAAGCACACAAACAGTGTGTGTGTGTGTGTGTGTGTGTGAGTATGTGCGTGCGCGCGCGCATGTACTTCATTAGGAAGGAAGTCCTAATGATCTGTTTCCATTAACTATCTGCCATCTTGACAGGTAAAAGCTGTCAGTCTAAAAGAAAATGTTTTCATCATAGGCATTCCATTTATTCTCTTGACTTATTTATTTTAGGCGTTATATTTTACCTATTCCAAGTTTTTTTTTTTTTTTTATCTATTTTCCTCTTGGGTTTATTCATCTCTTTCTAGACTCCATTTGAGTTTGACTGACTTAAGAGCATGAAAAAAATTTGCTCACTGGCACATTTTCCCCCCACTAAGCCTGCGCAGATCTAATAATGAAACCTCTTCTTTGTTGGATAAACATTTAGTTTGGGAACTAATTTATCTTCCTTTGACAGTATTCATATTCCAGAGAAGGCACGTTGTACACTAATCACAAAGAATGATGCTATCATTATGTTGTTCCAGTGGCTACAAGATAATTAATGTCTAGTGATAGACACATCCAAAATTCCATTAATTATATTATTAATGATTTTAATTAAGTTCAAATGCTCCTACATCCTCCAATATATTTCCCATATTTAGGAACTAAATGAACAGATTTCTTAGCTTGCTGTCTCTTGTTTGTATTTATTTCCCATGGATGTTTATCTGGAGCCATGAAAGTGCTGCATTGGAATTAACATCACTTCTGTTTTATTAGTCACTTTTCCTCCCCCCCTCCCTGCTCAAGACAATAAAATCTTAATAACAAAATAATTGGATGCATTTATTTCTGGATACCTCTCCTACTGCTTTTGGTCTCTTATGCTGACACTGTGCTATATTCTCCTAGCTAAAAGAGAATGAAGCTAACTGTCACCTTCTATACGATAGTTAAAGCATCAGTGTCCTCCTCACTCAGGAGGGCTTTCTTCTTTTCAGTTGTAGTCATCAGTACCAAATTACCACAGCATTACCACTGTGGAGAGGTGAACTCTTTCTACCTCTTGCTTTATATATATTCTGTTTAATAAGAATAAATCAGTTCTTGGTTAAACAGAGTATTAGTATAAGGGGTTAAGCCTATATTTGTACCAAATCAATTCAACCAGTTGAATAGTGGAAAATTCAATGAATCTTTGAGTTAATTTGGCTACATGAGAGAGAGAGACTAATAAATAATGGAAAGAACACTGAATTGGGAGTAACAGACATGAGTTTTAGTAACACATCAGTCACTGTAACTTTAGGAAAAGATAATTAGCCAATATGTGCCTCAGTTTCCCTGTTTGTAAAATAGGGGAATTGGACTTAGTGATCTCTAATGTCTCCTCCACCTCTAAATTTAGAACATTCTATGATTTTGAAAAATGACTTTTACTGAAATTTATGGATTCAGTTATTTGGGCAAGTCAGTTTGGCACCATGTGACTTTCACCTGAGGCTGTTCTGAAGGGTTCCTCTCAAAGAGAAAAAAAGGATTCTTTGTTTCCTTGGAGTTATTTAATCTTTTATGATCTTGTTCATAGGTCACATACAGTTTATGATAAGGCAGACAATCACAGGAGTGAAATGCTGTATTCTGAAAATCTTGACTGTCTTACCATTTATTTGCTTACTATAAAAAACAAAGGCCTTAGAGAAAGGATTCTTAATTGCGTGTGTGAGAGTGTGTGTGTGTGTGTGTGTGTGTGTGTGTGTGTGTGTGTGTGTGTGTGTGTAAGAGAGAGAAAGAGAGACAGACAGACAGAGAAGGGGGGAGATAGGAGAGACAGATACAGAGAGACATAGAGAGATGAACTACTTTGACATTCTTGTGAAACCTAGGGACCACTGCTCATAGGAATGCTTTTAAATTAATAAAATGTGCAAGATTACAAAGGGAAAAAAATTAAATTCTTGAACTCAGGTTAAACACTCTTGCTCAATTATATTTCCATATTTTTTTCCCATAACTTGAGACCTCTGTCTTAAAGAAAGGCAGGTAAACCATTGGCCCTTAATTCTAAGTTCATGTTTCATATCCTTCTGTTAGGGTCCCGTGACAGCCTTAGCCTCTAAATCATCCCCTCTTTGTTTACTGTATATATTAGTCATGTGGCCACTTTCATCAGGATTGGGAAATAAGAGAAAGAGCTTCTTCCAGGGCACATGGTGACCCATCTAGGACTTAGTGATACATTTTTAAGTAGATAACTACATGATGTACATAGGGTTTAATTGAGAGCCAGGATCAGACAAAGAGTAAGAGTCTTGAAGAGTATTTAAACCTAGTCAATCACTCTATCCACTATATTTGCCATCTTATACTGACTCATATCATTGTTTGTTGTTGCTGTTGTTTTAACTACATCCTGTTTCCCCAACCAGATTATTGGTAGTTTGAATACAAAAATTATTTCTTAGGCTAATTTTAATTTCAGCCGCACTTACTGCAATGCCCCATATGAATGAGTCCCATATTAACCAAGAAATATTAATTATAATTATGTATAATTGGCTTGACCAGTGTAATTCCTTAATTTCTACTTCACAAACTACCTCTACTCAGCCTCGCATCCAGAAGGTACTACCACTCTTATACTCTGATTATATAGGCATTGGGGCTGATTGTTAGATGAGACAATGAGAGAGCAACTCCTCTCAAACAACTCTACAAGGTAAAACATCAGTTTCTATTAAAGTAAGTGATGGTATGAACTAAAATTTATTAAGCTTTATAATTGAGTGATTATGAGTTCTCAAGTGAACCAAGTAAAATATTACTACATTTGGAGCCTGAGTCTTAAATCCAATCTCAGTGATGTGACCAGGCAAATCATTTAGTCTGAGTTTCCTCATGTAAAATAAGGTGGTCAAAAATCCTTTTAAGCTTGGAAATATGCAATCTTATAAGGCAGAACCTCTCATTCAAGTGTCTCTACTGTGTAGAAAACAATAGACACATGTACATCAAGTTTAGTTGTCCTTGAATGTTTGCTGGTTGCCATCAAGGACAATGAAAAGTCAAAGTTAACAGGTTAATTTTAGTATATGGCTTTTTAAAGACCTATTTCACAAACCATTGTGTGTCTGTGTGTCTGTGTGTGTGTCTGTGTGTGTGCAAGTAGACAAAATACAAAGTGGATGGCAATAACTTCTGGTCATTCAGTTTGAGCATATCAACAGATTATGAAATTTTTTTTTTCAATCAGCCTTCCTATTCAGTAGTATATCTTCTAGTCATTGCCAAGGATGGTTTTGTACTTTTCATTGCTGTCTATAACTTTGCTATTTTATAACCAGTTCATACAATCTATAAGCCATTCTCTGATTTTACAATGCAGGGTAACACTGAGTTAAAGAAAAATGTTAGAAATGGGACGGTAGCTAGGAAAAAAAAATACTCAGAAACGGGACTAAGTGTCAATTAGGTACATTAAGGGATCTCTAAAAAGAAATAGCTCATCCTCTTATGAACTCTCCAAGGACTTGAATCAGTAGAAGAGCTGAAAAGGGAGGAGGGAAGAGGAGTTAGAAGCATTCAAGGTAAAGTTGTTCTCCCCATTACTGTCTCTATGACTTCTACCTTCCTAGTCATAGAGAACAAAAAATAACTTCAATGATAAAAACGATAAAAAAAAAACCCAACCCTGTTTCTTCAGTATAATAAGCAGGAGCTGTTCCCTTATGACACAAGTCTGTCATGACACTGATTTGACAAATCAGCAGTTTATTCAATGAAAGATATTTTCCAAGGTATTCTGGTGGCTTATCAACATGTTTTTGTTTTTTTCTTCATTTGTTTGTTTCTCTAATCATTTATCCTGTTTTGTCATCATCAGAGAGGTTGGTATGCATTAGTCATTTTTGTGCCTTTTTCTTCATCATGAAAAAATTTACAGCCAGGTAATACAGAATTTAAAAGGCTAATGAAAGGTACAATTGTGTGGTGGTGGAAAATCAAAAAGTTAGCCCTAGTTTGATAGAACAGATAGAATTTATGGCAATGGCTGTTGAAAAAAATTGACTTCTGACTCATAAACTAAGCATATATATATACACACACACACACAAACACAAACACATATATATGTACATATATTTATATACATATTATACATATATGTATATGTATATTTGGCTTCAATGTCATTGAGAAAGGATATTCACGAAACCCCATGAAGTCTATTTTAAAGTCACTTTTAAGATGCCTTGTTTTGACAAGTTGTAAATTAAGTTGCCTCTGCTCACACCAAGGGGTCTATTGTCTCTTTGATGATCACTTAACTCCCATTAACATTAATGGCAACCCTACACACATCACAGGAAAAACAGGCCTCTTAGAGTACATTAGTTCCCTATTAAAAGTAAGCCATTTGGAATACAAGGCCATACAGTTAACCCATTGGCACAAAATGAAATTTTAAACAAAAGGAAATAGATAACAAGAAGTTTGCCCCTAGGGCACATAAAAAAAAGATAAAAACAAAAAAATAATCCAAGCAAATGGCTCGGTAGGCAAAGTATTATCTTGGCAAACTGAAGGAGCCAAGACCTTGATCTGCTGTGGAACAGATGGCAGCCCCCTCATCTTTCATAAACATACTGCCTGCAGAGATGACAGGAACCAGACCCTATAGGCAGGCAAGACATAATAGCTCTCTGAGGGAATTAAAGATTCTGAAATCCTAAGGACAGACCCCCAATATGCTTGTCTTCTTCCAAGGAAAATGGACCAGCAACTCCCCTTGGACTGTGGCCTTTCTCCTTGGCTTCCTTTTCTGCTGATACATGAAGGGCATGGTGCTGGTTATGCACAATAGTTGTTCTGCACAGGATCCTATATTATTCCACATCTACTGTCAGTTTGCATAATGAATTAAAGGAAGAACAAAACACACATGCATATTCATGTATAGTTTCTTTCAAAAGTTGTTTTAAGGCTAGATCATTTGGTATTGAAAGAAAAAAAAAGAAATATAAGAGAAGTGGGGAGGGAAGAGTGAGGTGAAGATTTGACCTAACATTGAACACAAAGGAGTCATTATTGAAGCTAATATGGAACTGAGTTAAAATGAAGATTGGGGAGGAAAAAAAATAAGACTGGAAGGTAGATAGAGGTACAATTTTAAACTTTATAAGGGCCAGCTCTAAGGGTATATAAATGAAATCTGGGCTCATGGGTCTCCCCATCCCTCCAAAAAATTTCCACTTTGCCTAAAAGGGATATTCTTGAGATTATAAGCCTATCCGTACAAAAAAGACAACATTTTACCTGATTATGCAATGCTAAAGCAGCTGACATGGGGCAACCTATATCAGCTGAACTCAATTAGATGACTATTATAATGTGTATTTCTTTATTTTTCACATCATTCCTGAGTTAGGAAATCAAATAACATGTGTTTCACTTTTTAGTTATGGAAACACCTGTTTTATTCCATAAATTTAAAATAAAATTTAAAAAAGTCTTCTTTACTGTCTACTTTTTAGGCTATCTCCCTCACAGTGCTGTGTTTTGTGATTTTTAAGTTTTTAGGAAACTGATTACATCTCTCCTTCTCTTCTTTTCCATTTCTTGTTCCCTATGAAAGATGGTGGAAATATTTTAATTCATGATCATGGAAACCCTTCCATTAACCAAGAGAACCCCATAGTTGTCTTACAATGTATCCTATAATATTAATACAAATGATAGAAATGATAAGTAAGTTGGTACAAACTGTAGTCAGTGGTCCCAAGATGTTTGGTATCAGTTGACTTATGGACTGTAAGGAGAAAGGAACTCAACACAATATAGAACCAGTCAAATCCTCCCATAATTACATTGTCTTTTCTGAATATAACATTTAGAAGAAGACAATGCTTATAAGGACATGAATGATTTGGTGGGATGAGAAATCTCCTTAATCCCCTTTCCTGAATTTTAAAATATTTAACACAGGACCTAGCACATAGAACACAATGCATAATTCTTAGGAATGAAAAGAGGAGAAAAGAGAAAAGTAGACAAAAAAGAAGAAGAACGAAGAGGAAATTTCTGGAGAGAGTAAAAGGGAACTTGCAGCATACTCTATAGACCATGGGAAGAGGAGGTTGATTCCCAGTTGCATAATCCTACAATTTAAGCCATTTTCTGAATTTTAATCAGTAAGGTATCAATTAAGCACGGCTACATTTTGTGAGAAAGTGTCTTGCAGTTGAATCAAAATAATGAAGTCCAATAAACATCATGTTGACTGAGGAACTCTAATTGGTCGGTGACTTTGCCAGTCATCATACAAAAGTAAAATGAGGTGGTTCGATTAAATGACTTCCAATTCATCAATCAACAAGCATTTATTAAAGTAATTTTGCTGGGTTTGGGGGATGAAATGCAATAACAATTAAAACAAAATAGAACAACACCTACTTTCTAGAGACATACATTCTAATGGGGACTGAAGGAAGAAAAGAAGCATTTACAAAACGCTTACTGTTTGTCAGGCATTTGCTAAATTCTTTACAAATATTGTCTCATTCGATCTTTATCACAACCCTAGGAAGTAGGTCCTATTTTATAGTTGAGGGGAGAAAAGGAAGTAGACATTAAATGATTGTCCAGGGTAACATAGCTATTAAATATCTGAGACTGGAGTTTACAGCAGATCTTTCTGTCTCCAGACCCAGTAATCTATCCACTACATCACTTAGCTGCCTCCAAGGGAAGCCAATTTATGTGAAGTATATGCAGAGTAAATAGGAAAAAAAGCACAAATTAAATAAAACGTAGTTAAACACAAAATCATTTGGAAGAGAGGACATGTAAAATAAGGAACATCAGGAAAAGCTTTCTGTAGAAGACGCAGCTTCAGTTGATGGATTGTATTGATGACAGAGTGTATCCTAAGTATGGGAGAATAGCCATATCAAGGTGACACAGAAAGAATACAGATTTATCAGATTTATGGAATAGATATCAGTTTGCCCGGTTCTGAGTATATATGAAAATAAGCAATGTATAATCACAAACAAATATTTATTAAAATGCCTACTATGTACCAGACACTAAGCAAAGTATTGAGGACATAAAGAAAAAAACAAATTCTCTAGCCCTGCTCTCAAAGAGCTCACAATCCAAAGGCAGAAACAAGCATGCAAACAACTATGTACAAACAAGATGTATACAGGATGAAGCTGAGTTCATCTCAGAGGGAAGACACTAGGATTAAGCAGGATCAGAAAAGGCTTCTTATGGAAAGTGAAATTTTGCCTGTGATATAAAGGAACCGAGAGAAAGCAGAAGACTGGGATGAGGAGGGTCAGAAATTCAGGTATGAGATGCAGCCAATGAAAATTCATGGAAACCAAATTACCATCTTTTTTTTTGTCCCTACTCTACTGAAGGTCCCATTTTTCCCTTGTTCATAGCTCTTTGGTATTCCCTTGTATGTCCATTTCAGTCCTTTATTTGGAAGGAATTCTTCTAAGATATAAGACTTCCAAGAGCAGCCATAATCACTTAAGGGAAAACTGGTCCCAGGAACACATTTGCAGGGGATCTAAACTTGATTTATACAAAAATATTTCTCTGAAGGACTAATATCCTAATTTGGGGGGGGGGCATTTTTTTTTTTAATTGCGCTATTCACTACACATTTCCCTAAAGCCTAGAGCTTACAAACAGTCACATCTCTGGGGAGAGCAAAACTGACAGGGTTGAAGCAGAGATAATAAAAGTTTAATTATTATCAGCAATGATGGTATTTAATAATTGTGATCTCACTGGGAACAATTTCTGAGAGAAATCATTTTGCTTCATTACAAGATGTGAATGATGAGCCTAATAAAATCTCACATGAGAAACTTTAGAACTATAGGCCTAAGTATTCCCTAACAAACATTTATTACAGTGATGTAAGGTTCTGAAGCCTTATGCTCAGGTCAGGAGAGAAGAGCAGCCCTTGGGTTGTCTTTGGCATCATTAACTAAAAAGGTTAACAAAATGCAGCCTCAAATGCCTGGTGAAATCTATGAAGGGAGATATTTTCCTGGGAAGTTGGAATGGGAGAAGGAGGCATTTTGGAATGAGGACTAATTTGGAAACGAACCAGTGAGAATTTGTAAGGCAATATCAGCTTTATTGTGGTACACCTTAAAGAACAGTCACTAGAGTCAGAAGATCTGGGTTTACATTCTTCTCTGACACTTGTCTGATGCTGGGAAAGACATGTAACTTTCCTGGGTCTCATTTTCCCTTAATTGTAAGAGGAAAGAGATTGACTAGAGGGGCTGTGAGGTCGCTTTGAACTTAAAATAAACAGTCCAGTGAATAACTTTAAACTACTTTTACATGTGACATTCCTGTCATAACTAGTAGAAAGGAAACAGAAACCTGTTATACATCCGAAGGCTGGGAAATATGTCAACTAGGAAAGAATACTGCAGTGGTCAAGTATCAGAACAAGAATGGTGTAACGCCATGCACAAGCAGATTCCCAAAAGAATGCTACTATGAACAGGTTTTAAGGTTCAGATTACACAATATATTGAACACTCCATTTATTCTATTGCAAATCAAGGCAAACATTCACAATATGTCACAATATAATATTCACAATACTACATCTTATCACAGAAAATCACAGTATAGTGTTCATAACAGCTTAACATTAGAATGGTCACACAGTTTTCACTGTAGTTGCCACAGTATTTGGAACAAAGAACAAAAGAATAATCATCTGGTTTCCCTAAGGGGAGAAAACCCTTCTTACTTAATCATTCAGTCAATTCAAAATACAATAATCAATACTTAATCATTCAATCAATTCACAATATAATAATCAATCTTCCACTCATGGGATAATCATAGATCAACTAAATCAGTCACTAATCTAGATTCAGTCACTAAATACAATCATTAGAAAATCACATAAACCCTCCACCCCTTGGTGTAAAGTAAGCCTCATTTCATCTAAAGGGAGGCCTTTTCTTTATCTGGACTTGGGGTGGTCTCTCTGATTCCCTGGATCCCCTTCCATGGTCCCAGCTCCTTCCTGAATACACCAGTCACCTGGATTCAGGGGCAGACAGCTCCCAGCTTCTCATCCAGTCCTCAGAAGTAGATAGCTCTCAGGTCCTCATCTAGTCCTCCAGGCAGTCCCTGGTACACACTGAAGTTCACAGGGTCTGGCACATATCAGACCCTTCACTACTTCTGTTGCCAGGAACTCAAGGATCAGCCAGGCCACAAACAAACAAAGTATTATTCTGGTCATGCTTCTTCAGTCCTCTAGCAGTTCAGCTGGCCCTAGGACCCAGGAGAAATCTCGGCCTTCCAGGAGGCCTTGCAGGCAAGCCCTCTCAGCTTCCCGGAGGCCTTCACCA
>CM053589.1:65643573-65656054 GCA_028646515.1 Pseudochirops corinnae | reverse complement strand
TCTCTCTCTCTCTCTCTCTCTCTTTCTTTCTGTCTCTCTCTGTCTCTCAAGAAAACTCCAACTCAGTTCTTCAGTCCAGCAGCCCGCCTCCCAGATTCTGGAACAATCCTGCTTCCTCCAACAGGAGCCACCAGGAGGAAGATTCCCAATTCTGTCTCTCTGTCTCTAGAATTCTTCTTATATAAACACACACTGGCCTCCTGTCTTAGCCAACTCCCTCCTGCCATGATAGCAACAGGGGAGTTCATGCCCTCTGGACAGGAGGCAGAGCTCACACCTTCCATACTTAGCCCTAAGCTACTAAGGGCTAAGTATCTGCTAAATTGGTTATTGTTATAAATGGGGGCTTAGGTTACTTGCATCTGAGGCTAATTTGTCTTTCTGGAGAGAAGAAGCAATGCTCATTTCATAGCCATCTATGATGAACATATAGCTTCTGGTTACCATGACAAAAATTGACTATAATTATCCATTTTCAATTTACCTCCAACTTACTGCAAGTGTCTGATTTTTGGTTATGTGCGTATGTTGTTTCTTTCTTTTTCTTTTCTTTTTTAACAGAAGGTTTGAGGACTATGATTTTATTATAGTCTCAGGTGTACTAATTAACAAATATTGACTTTTTCATTATTTGACTTAGAACAATTTAGCCAAATAATAGCTACTGTATATACAATGCTTTAAGGCTTTAGAAAGCACTTAAAATAATGATAATAGCTTATTTGATCCTCATAAAAACCGAGTGAGTTAGGTGATAGTATTCCTCAATTGCAGATGAGGGAATTGAGGCCAAAAGAGATTAAGTGACTTTCCCAAGGTCACACAGCTAATGAATGTTGGAGACTTTATTTGAACTCAATTCCTTCTAACTACAAAGACAAAATTCTGTTATGTACTGAGTCACCTACTTGACCTAGGTAGCATAATGGAACATGGGTGATATAGAGAATATCTCTGGCCACTACAACCTGCCTAAAGAAAGATGTTGACAGCTTTTAACTCTTCTCATGGCCTTTTGAAAAACAAAAACAAAATCTTGGAACATCTGGCAGAAGATGGCTGATAAGTTGCCAGTGAATATGATGAGTACTTGAGACTCACCTCCTTTGAGAAAATCGAGAACCTCATTTCAGTATTGTGATTAGAGGCCATAACAATTCATCCATAGCAAGAAAAAAATAATGTTGAAATGAAAGTCAACTCATATCCCTCTGAAAATGATGACATTTTTTTCCCAAGAAGGTCTTTTTGAGGTTCTGCTTTCAATATTTTTTTTCAGAATGCTTTCAAATTCTTGAAATTAATCCAAAGCTGATTATAATGTAGTTAATCTTTTTTTAAAAAATAAATAAAAATTCATTACAAAATAGAAAATGTTAATTTGTGATTTTTCTAAGTCAATATGCAGCCTCAAGAATTAATTCCTATTTGAATTTAATAGCACTGCTTTAAGCGAGACTGAGAGAGAGAGAAGCTTTTTGAGTCTTGTTGGCCTCACCACTGGCCACACCTGATTTGATAAGTACTTTATGGAATAGATGCTGAAGACTATCATGGAAGGGAAGGTTTCCTTCAAATGCTTGCACTCTTCAGGTGTGGAAAGTAAAAGGACACTGGGGCAAACTAAAACATGATTTTCTCTAGGACAAGGTTACAGTTTATTAACAGTAACAGGTATAACTGTTAATAAAATGGGTCACTCTGGCAACCTCAGCAAAGTCAGGTCGCTAAGCATGATCAATTCATTAGTTAGGTTAGCAGTAATCAATAAATTGGATCAATTGCCTCTCTCAATGATCAAAGATCTCAAATGAGGATCAATAGAGCTTTTAAACCTGGATGTGTCTTTATTTTTTATTGGTCGAACAGTACATCATTTGGACCTCCTCTGGCAGAGTTAACACAAGCCTGATTGGTAGACATTTCAATGAGGAGGTAGATTAAGAGTTATCTCAGCTCCTCCTTCTTACTTTCTCCTTGGGATAACAGAATACTCCACAAGTGATATGATTACTCTGTAGAACACAGGTTTAGTACGTGACAGCTTTATGGGCCACAACTGCCTGTAGTAATCTTGGCCAGAAAATCAGAACCAGGTTAATCAGGGCCTTCTTCACTCCCTTTAACTTTCCCGGTCCCAATCACCCCTGACTTTGAAGAGGAGAGGCAAGGACAGAAGATCCATCCCTTCCCACAGGACCCAGTCCAAACTGGCTCTTTGATTATCTGTAGACAAAGCAAAGATCTCACTTTAAACTGGTTAGTTAGTAAATAGCCCAGGGCCTAGGAGCAATCACATTAATCATGCACTTAGTTCTGATTGGAAGAGATAATCTTTGGAGCTAGACTATGAAACCAGATTTGACAAAATGGGGACTAGGAAGGATTACTGAGTAATACTGATTATTAAATGATAGAGCAAAATATTAATTCCCCCCACAGGCTAGAAAATACCTTTGTACTATATAGCTGTAATCATATACTTTCTATGAAGAGCATAGATGGTTGATGCAGTGCACCCTGGGAAAAAAATCAGAGATGAAAAGCTAAAGAGAGTCTTTGAATTGGAAAGCAAATGCTGAGAATATTAACAAATTGGAGAAACATATCTTTCAAGCAATTATAAACAACTCTGGAAGCTCCCTTCTTTCAAAAATTAAATAAATAAATGTGTATTTGATTACTGAACATGCTGCATAGATAAACAAATTGGCCTCAAATCTTCATTTGAAACTTATCTGGATGAGAACTTTTCCAAACTACTCATTTAATTCAGATAAATACCCCTCACATATAAATCACTGGAAATAGATTGGCTGAGGTTTGGGAAAGGGCCTAGTGAGGGAGTATCTGGCAAAAGCAGACTTGGGTTAAAGGAAAATAGCTGTCTGGAGCCAGAATTTACAAGAAAAAAGGAAATAAATTTAAACTATTTTCAACTATTGCTCCCACCCCCAATAATAGAATATATCTGAACCGAAAAGTATCAACTTTTTTTTTTTTTGAATGGGCCATTTGCAGGACCAGGTCAGCATGGGAAAAATATCTGCTTCCATTTCACTCACAAGTCCCAATTTAGATAGAGCCAAAAATGAATAATAGCAAAGTAGGCTAGAAGCCTTTGTTAATATTGCTAATTCACTTCTGGAAACATTTATGGGTGCTTTTCAAACTATGAAAGAGTTTGAAATTCTATAAAAGGTGTATTTATTCTTTCAGTGGGAGTTGAGGGAAAAGATAGCTTAGAAGAGAATAATTTCTGACTTCTTAAAATCAGTTGTTCATGAGGATCCAGAAAACTAAAAGTTGAGGAAGAATGATATTCAAATGAACTGTGCAGAGAAACCAGGAAATTCTTACCAGGGTACTAAAAATGATTGTTGTAGTTGGATTGCTAAAAGAAAAAAATTACAAATTAAAAAATTAAATCATCACAATAATAACATGAGACAAGCTTATAACAGCTTATTATATTGGCTGCATCAATTATGTCTTCTTCATTTATATTACCACCACTTTAGTTCATACTCTCATCACCTCTCATCTGGCTCATTGTAATGGCCTCTTAACTTGTATCTTGTCCAATCTCTCTCTTCTCTAACATTTACAGTTGTCAAAAGTATCTCCTTTAAATGCATGGATATGTCCAGGTCACTTTCCTTTTTCCAAAATCTTAGTGGCTCACGATTACCTTTAGGTTGAAATGTGAATTTCTTGTAGGGTTCTTTACAGTCTTAATCCAAACCACTTTTCCAATCCCAATGTATCATTTCACAGCAGCAGTGATATTCACTTGAGTCTACATGCAGATATGTGGTAACCACCTTCAAATACCAGAAATTAACCCAGAACAAGAGATGGGAGGTAGAAAAAAATCAGTTTGGGATTTGACCCAAACAATGGTCTCCTAGAAATTAGAACTGGTCCAAACCAGAATGATTGTAAATAAAGATTGAGTGACTACTTGGAGCAGATAGAGAGTAGGTTCTTGCTTAGATGACAATTCCAGTACGTGACCCAATATAATGCAAGAAAGAACTTTGGATTTAGACATAAAACATCCAACATCCAATCCATTAGTCCAATCAGTAGCTGTGTGACCTTTGGCAAATCACTTAACCTCTCTGAATCCATAAAATAAGGGAGATCATTTAGATGTTTTTTCAAGATCTCTTTCATTTCTAGATCCTATTAGCCTATAAAATCTTTGGGGGTTTTATTAACTTGGAGATTAAGTGCCTCTGCTTAAAGTTTATCAATAATTTTAACAAAGAAATTGAAGTCATAGTGGATAGATATTCTGCCTTACAGCCAGGAAAAGTGTGGTTCAAGTCCCACCTCTGACAGATAGTGGCAGAGCAACTTGGGGGAATCATTTAAACTCAGTGCTCTACCCTGTGAGATGTTCAAAGAAGAGAAATTGCAAAGAAAGTTATAAATTGCATTGGCAAAGGGAATTTCCTCATCTGGGAGTTCTCTATTCTGATGAAATCACAGGTTTTATTCCCAATATATATTTCTCTATAAGAATATAAATTTCTAGGCTTTCCCTAAATCATATAAAAACAACATAAACCTAGGGAAACCTACATTTGAGTGCTGGTTGCATTGCCAAAACCTTGCTTTTTACTACAAAGACAAATAACAATGAGATAAAGGAACTTTTAAATCAATCTCCACCTTTTAAAAGAGAAGCTGCTTGTTGTAAATTCCAGTGCCTTTTGGGTATTCTCAAAGGTTCTGGTTCAACAACTGAATGAAGAAATAACACCAGGATTTTTCTCAGTTGCACACATGGGAAAATTTTCTTGTAGTTAGATTAGTAGAAAGAAAGAAAATAGATAACTTACCCAGTTACTCCTTGACCTCCAAATGAAACCAATTTATTTATCAGGCATAGCCTTAATCAATGTTTGTGCCAATTCACAGAGCCCATATCCTTAAGCTTCATAAATTCTTGGATGGAGAAAATACAGTTGAAGACACAGGAGACAGAGGACAGCAAGTCACCCTGTTCTCATATTTGGACACTATCTACATAATAGGTCCTACGTTTAGACTTTATCTCTCTGTCCCTCCTCAGAAATCTCTAATTTTTTTTACAGATTGTCCTGTAAGAAAAAAGGGAATTTCAGGACAAAAAAATGTCCTGAAAGAACTGGAATTTGCTTGCTTTGCGTGGTATTTCCATTGAGAAATACATGATTTGGGAGCCATTTTGCCCATGACTGTGACTTAACGAGTATTTGAGAAATTGTGTTTGGTTCTACAAGTTTCTCAGACACAGACTTCAAATTGTTCAGCTATCCCAACCCCAGCAGCTTCTCCAAAGTCAAATAAATTTGTCTCGGCCATACAAGAAACCCACTTGAATTGAATGCTAACCTTTCAATTTCTTCCCTTCAGTTCTTATATGAGGTTCCTTATGCAAAATTTTTGCTATTTTTGAAAATTCTCTATATCCCATGAACATGAAAGATGTTTGCTGCCTTTTGAATTACATATTTAAAGGATCTTTATTCTCCTCAGTTCATAGATGTATTGATAAATAATTACAGTTCAATCTAGTCAATGGATTTTTAAATTTGAATTCAACAAGAATAGCTTAAATACCTACTCTGTGCACAGTAATTTGTGAAGTACTGGGCCCCATGCTGAGCACTGAAAATTAACGAATATGCTTTTTTAAGTGTTACTAGAGAATAGAGACTTTACTCTTTTTCTGGCACTAAAGGAGCTCAGTATGTGATTATGCGAAACAAGGCTGAAAAGTGGAGGAATGGAAATATATGTAGTGTTGACATGGGTGACCCAGTTGGAAATTCCATTTCTTCATTTTGCATGCCTGTGAATGAGTATTTAATCCCTCTGAGCCTCAGCACCCTCATTAGTTAGACAATACTACTTATAGAATCGACCTCATTTAAGATTACATATACTTATATGTGTACATACATATATATATACATACATACATACATAATACACATATAAGACATAATTTGCAAACCTTAAAATATTAGATTCATAAGTTATTCTTAATAGGCATAAAATGAATGTTATTGATCCTCCACTATCTCGAGTGTTCAAGTTGTACCTAATCATTATATAAAGAAACTGCTCAATAGTTAACAAATGTATAGGTTAATTAAAAGGTATTTATTAAACACTTACTGTATGCCAAGTAGTAAGCTAAGCATTCAGGATACAAATCTAAAAGTAAAGGCAGTACCTCTTTCAAGGATCCTATTTTCTAAAAGAGATAGACACAGACAACATGAGTGGGGATTGATTGACAGGAAGGAATGTTTGTTTGAAAAGTACTGGAACTCTCCCTTGACTTTAATAAAATGCAAGTTACTATTACTAATATAATTCAATTTAAATTAATTAAACTGTGATGTTCAAAGAGTGGGAGGTATCAGTCTCACAGTATTTTGTTCTGGTTAGACCATGAGTGAATTTCCTAATTTAAATTTCCTCATCAATTTTCTTTCTTGCCAGTAATACTTCATATTACTGCCCTCTCTATCTCTGACTCATTACTCCTTGAGGTAAGGGTCATGCCCAGTCATTGACTTCCTCAACAATTCCTTCTTCTGTTGCCAATGTGTTACATACTTCTTTATTGCCTGTGAAACCCTTTCACTGTGAGACTTTGTCATATTGTATAGGTAGAGATTTCCAGAAATGGGAGACAAAATGACATTTTTTTGTTTGATTTTCACAGCCTCCACTCTAACACTCTCATCTTTGGGAAACATGTTGCTATATATATTTATTTCACCTTGAGAGTTAAAGGTTATGAGAAGAAGAGAAATAAAACATTGGCCAGAGCAGACCAGTAGTCTATTAAATTAAGTATCCTGCCTCTAGCAAGAACAAATTTATCATGTTTCAAAGGCAGGTAAAATGATGTGGTTTCTCTCCTTCCATGTCCTGATCTCCCAACATCTTGCTCTTCCCTCAGGGAAAGACTGGGGTCGAGAGGTTAGGTGGCTATGTGAAAGTCATATAGCAAGTTAGAAATAGACTTAAATCCCTTATACAAGTGCTCCATGTTCTATCTACTAAAGAAAGTCCTTCTCTTAGGGTATAATATAAATGAGATATGGATACAAATTCAAGAGAAAGTTGGTTTAAATTGTCTTTCATTGGATTCTCACAACAACTATCTGACCAAAGGAAGGCAATTTTTTTTTTTCCAAATCACAGATTCTCAGATCTGCAAGGAACCTAGGAAGTTATTAAGTTTAAATTATAATGGAACAAGAACCTGACCAGCCTCCATTTGAACATATCCTGCAATGTCTTCATCATTGACTAGATCCTGATGCATTTAACAAATGAGGAACCTGTCATTAAGAAAGGTCAAGAAGGTTGTCTGAAGTCAACAAGCTAATAAATAGCAAAATTATTACTGAAACCCAATTTTTCTCATCCAAAATCCTATTGCTTTTGGCAACATGTAGCCTAAATCAGCGGTTCTCAATCTGTAAGTCGTGACCCGGTCACATATTTCTCTAGGCGGGTCCGCCCACATGCAGATATGCCCACATCCAAGTATTAAAGGATTGCGGTATTAGGAAGGTTGAGAACCACTGGGCCCTAAATGGTAAGAATTTTGGTTGTTACTGTTGTTGTTTGTTTCTTTGATTTCCAGAGCAACAAGAAAAGATCAGAGATGAATATGGCATTATAATAAAATCTACTTATGATTCTTCTGATACCTAAATCTTACTCCATGTTTCAGGTGTTAGAAATACTTTTTATTTTCTCCCCTAGAAGTTAGTACCAGTGTAATTGTGAATGGAATGCAAAACTGATTTCCTTCAACTCATCTTTTTTTCTTTATTACTGCCTGGTAGATCTTACTCCATGGATTCACCTTTTCCATTGTGCCTCACTACCAGAACAATGCCAATTTTTGCAGGTGTTAAAGAGAACACTGAACTATGGTAAGGCCCTTGTTCCCCAATTAATTAATTGTGTTGAGCTTTTTGACTGGACAGCTTCCCATGGGTCCCTCCTTCCCACTCTTCCTCGAGCCAGTTGGCCCCCGGGGTTCCAACCCCCCTCTCTCAGGACAAATAGACTTTTCTGGTACCAAATCCCTGAGACTCATTTGGTATAAGGCCCTCATGTCCCATCACACATAAGAGCATTCATCAATGGAATCTGTTTCCATTTCTAAATAAGTTCTCCTTCCTTATCCCCCTTTTTGTAATATTTCTAGCCTCTCTCTTCACCCACTACCATACAGGTTTTTCTCCTTTTTGAGACCACAGAGATCACTTTCCCCTAAATATTAGCCTTTGATTTGACCCTGATGTCTCACTCACTACTCTCTGTTTCCTCTTCTCCCCTACCCTTTTCATGTTCTTCCTATATTATAATGTAGTCCCAGGAAAAAAAAAAAAGCTGTAGGCATACTGTTGCCAGGTTCTGCTCCCAATGCCTCCTGTCTGCTTCTTCACTGCTGTAGTTTGTTCAGTCATTTTCAGTCTTGTCTGGTTCTTTCTGACCACATTTGGGGTTTTCTTGGCAAAGATACTGGAATGGTTTGCCATTTCCTTTTCAAAGCTCATTTTACAATTGAGGAAACTGAGGCAAGCAGGGTCATATGAATTTCCCAGTGTCACACAGTAGTAAGTATGTGACACAAGATTTGAATTCAAAAAGAGGAGTCTTCCTGAATTCTGGCCCAGTGCTCTCTATACACTCAACCACCTAGCTGCACTGTTAATTCTACCATATTTCCACCTTCACCTCTGTGTCCTCATTAAAATTAAGAACGTTGTCTCTTACTAATCTATGTGACATCACTCTCTTGCTGTTGGTTGCTATATTTTTTCACTCTTCCTGCATTTCAGGCTATTGAGAAGCAAATAATGTCTTCAGTTCTAGTTTTCTTTCTAAAAAATGTTGTTAACCCTTATTATAGAATGTCTGTCTTTTGTCCCCTATGCTGAAGCTCAGATTTTAAGTGTAGGTGACCCTGGGCTGCATCCTGAGCTCCAGTGCTCTTCTTCTGTTTTCTCCTCATTTTTCTAATGTCTGCAGAATCATCTTTCATTATCTGAATGCCCTTTCTTTTGTATTTGAAGGATTTTCTCCTGATGCCTTGCAGAGCTTGTTGTTTCTGAAATCAATTATTAAATTTAGCCACTATGTGTCTTGATTTGCAGCCGAGGTTGTTGTTGTCTTTTTCTTTTTTCCTTTTTTCTGGAGCTGATGCCTGAATACTTTCATTTAGAAATTCATTTTTTATGTTCAGAAGTTCTAGGAGGTTCTCTTCTATTATTTCCTTCATTATGGTGTAAAGGTTTTAGTCCTATTATTATTATTATTATTATTATAGTCCCAGTTCTTCTGGGAGACCTATGACCCTCACATCTTGTCTTCCAGATCTATGTGTTGTCCTTGCACAGTATGCATATTTTCTTTTAATGTATTTGTCTTTTGCTCTTCTTTCTCTACATTGTCCTTCCCTTCTGCGTATTTGTATTCTGAAGCTATTTGTTTCAAACCCTTGTTTCTTTGGTGAGGCTTTCCATTGCAGATTCCCATTTTTGTATTCTGCTCATTATTTTTTTCTGTATGGAACATAAATTCTGGTCTCATAACTTTTTCTTCTCTTTAAATCATTCAAGAATGGTGTCTTAAAGTTCCATGTTTTCCTTAAATTCTACAGGGTCCTCTACCTCATCAAGTATTGGATCATTTTCCCTCATTTTACAGCACTTATCTATAGATTCCTGGACTAATTTACTATATATGGAGACTAAATTTTCTTCTTTGTTATTGATTTTCCTGTTAATGTATTTATTTATATTCAACATCTTTGAGATTTCTTCTTCCTGAAATCTTTAGTACTTCCATTCTTTTTCCTCCCTCATCTTCTTTATCAGTCATTTCCTGACTCACTCCCTCTGATGGTCATTTTCTTGGGGGCTGAATTGCAAAACATATAAATCTCCTTCAACGCTGGGAAATTCACAATTCACCAGCCCAGGTTTCTGTCCCCAGATGACTTTTGGGTGCTAAAATTGGATTCAGCTAGATGCTGTGATATTTCCCTCAGGTGGGGTGCTTTACAACTCCCTACTTATACAGTATCCTGTCCTGATGACCTCTCCCACACTCTCTCTCTCTCTCTCTCTCTCTCTCTCTCTCTCTCTCTCTCTCTCTCTCTGTCCCTTCTTTCCTCTTTCACTAGTGTTTCAAAATCTACTTTTCCTTGCAATGGCAATTTAGAGTTTTGCATTGCTGATGCTCCTGAGTTGCCACCCCCAGGAGACTTTTGTTCCTGTGTGTTGTTCCAAGCTCGTTGTAGCTTGAGCAAACTTACACAGTCTATGCTGGGAGTCTTTACATCACTAAAAAGAGGGAAAGAGAAATGGATTTTGATGTCAACCTATGTTGTATCCATGGGTCTGCTAGTGTGAGTTCTCTGCTGGTAGCATGGGAGGTGGTATAGGGGGCTGAGCAAGCTCAGGAGCAGTGAACATCAGTTTCTGTTTTTATTTCTTTGTTTTTGTTTTGTATTACCTTCTTTTGTATTGTTGGTGACAGTAGAAATTGTTGATTCTTTTTTAAATTTTTGTCTTTGGTGCATTATTTCTGTTTTGGAGAGGTCTGAGAGGTCATGAGGATCAGGAAAGATGTCTAGTCCTAGAACTCCAAGTTACCTATTCCATTAATCATATCCGTCTATTTCTTTTTGTTTGTTTTGTTTTGTTTTTCTGAAACTCTGAGTGATATACATAGGAGCAAAGAGTGATATACATATACATACATTCAAGCAGATATAAACATTAAGCAGTGCTTCATTAGCCTTAATGAGGAAGAAGCCACTCAAAAACTCTCTTTCCCTCTCTCTCTCTCTCTCTCTCTCTCTCTCTCTCTCACACACACACACACACACACACACACACACACACACACTCCTAATCCTGGTCCTTTCTTTGATTCACCAATACAATGTGTCTCTCCTATGCTCTCCAACTTGTAATTCCTTTCAGCAGTAAGGAGGCAAAAAATAGCAATGAAATCAAGTTCAGAATTGTAATGATGAAAAAAACTTTATTTTTTGTATTCTAACCAGCATTACATAGTTAAATATCATAAGCTATTAAATAACATACTTTATGTCATGATCCTTAAATTCTATTTTTTAAAAAATAATTTCCTGTTCTTTAAATAATATTTTCATTAAAATTGGGAGGGAGAATACTACCAATACCACTTTGGAATATTAATATACATTGAGGTAATTTTTAAAAGATGACATCTTCTTTCTTCCATGCATTTGCTATTTTCAGTTCATACTCTGGTGAAATTATTCAGTTGCATTCCTGCTAGCCCATTAATGGGTTGATTTCTGGGTGTAGTTAGGTAATAAATATATAATATATAATGATAATAATAAATATTTATTATCAGTCAAGTAAAAGTTATGTTCTATGGTTTTGTTAATTAGTGCCCCCTGCATTGTATCTTACAGAACCATGAGAGCTGCCAGGTTTTATCTATTAGATTTAGCTTCATTAGTTAATTAACAAAATTACAGGGATAGAATGGACCTCACGTTCAACAAATACTGTCCTCTGCCATTAGACAACATTGTACTTAAACTGTCTCTGACAGAGGGTTGTGATCACTAAAATTCCTCCTTAAATTGATCTTTTAAACATTAGTCACTACATTTTGCACCATTCCCCCCAATAATGCTAGCATTATAGGATAGCATGACTTTGGACATTCAATACCCCCAAAATGGGAAGTTTTAGATTATGTGTCATTATACTTGCTAAGAAGCCATCGGGGCTTCAGTGAGGAGTATGCTTGGAGTGATGAAGTCTCATAGGTTTCACTAAGATGGAGCTCCCAGATTAAAGACATTATGTACCTAAGGAATGTTATATAGTACAAATGAATAGCTCATCTAATTGGGTATTCTATTTCCCCATAGTGATGATCTATACCATCTGTTTCATAGAAAGGTGCAAGCAGAAAACTGTCAGATCAATGTACTCAGTAATGTTAATTCATCTTTTTTTGTTTCCTCTGTGTAAGTCTTTTGTCTCTAGAGACTCTATAGTAATGGTCTGGAATCAATAACTTAGTGGACATGACCAACTGCTAAAAAGTTAATGGCTTGGCCCAATACTATTGTTCAATTCAACCAAGAGCCTCTTTAGTTTTAATGGTAAAAGAAACAAGTGAGTTAAAAATTAGATGAGAAGGGATGCTGGTGTCTTATTCATGCAGCATTTCAACAACTGCTATTCAAATAAGCAACGGAAGAAGGAGCCTTGACTGTAAGAGACTGAAGGTTCATAGATTCCCTTTGCCTGTGTTATGGGAATCTAAAGATCTTCCCTGCCCCTAGGCCCTTTGCTAATGTGGCTACGTGACTCTGAGGACCTTTGGATATTTGAAAGTATACTCTGTTCCTTAATAGGCTGAATGTGGTCAC
>CM053589.1:65618404-65643073 GCA_028646515.1 Pseudochirops corinnae | reverse complement strand
ATTACTTGCCCAGACTTACATAACTAGTAAATGTCTGAAACAGTATATGAACTCAGGTTGTCTTGATTCTAGGGCTAGAGTTCTATTCACTATACCACCTAGCTGCCCCTTTCTGTATCATTTCTAGTATATCACACTTCCTGTGTGGTAGCTAGGGCAGCTAATGTCATCACTCCAAACAAAACAGTGTTATCAGAGGTGGTGATCTCTAAGCAAATTTGCTTTCCGTTATTAAAATAATGAGATTAATTTCCATCTAAACAGTGGTCAATATTGGAGTGCATGTAGTCTGGACTATGGAACAAGGCTTCATGAGGCTTGGTAATGGGTTCCAAGAAACAGTGACTGATTTATAGTCAGGTCTTAATTCTTTGATCACTGCTACACTTTACCCTGCTGTGAGTTCCACAGGTAGGGCTTTCTCTGGGGGCTGTATAACTTTCTTACTTATGTAGTTTAACTAAATCTCTCATAAACCCAGGTCTTTATTAACTACAGGTTCTGACACCCTGAAGTAGTCATAGAATAGTCTTCTCTTCATGGCATGTCACTGCCCTCTACTGGCTGAAGGCTTTCTGACCCTCCCCCTCAATGCTTCCAGACCAGACTGTTTAGCCAAGGGCAAATGGCCAAGGTTTCCAGATACTTCCAGTCATCCTGGAACCTGGCCATGCACCAAAGGGCCCCTGCTGATAGTCGTGACCACTTTAGGACTTTAATTTAACAAATTAAACAGCTACATTCACGGCTTTCATTCCCCTAGACAAAGGGAGAAAGGGTTTTGACTGTAGAAAGGGTTCTTTAGTTGAGGTCAGTAACTTTAAAAAAAAATGCAGGACAAAGTATAAAGCTCTAAAAGTGGGAAAAATTAGTTTTCTTTCTACATGTCAAATGAGAAGAGAAGTAACCTACAGGCTTCCAAACCTGCTACCAGACCTGGCTTATAGTTAGTAATCACTTGGGAGGGATACTGGGTTCAGGTAAAATATATGTATAAAATTCTCTGTCTTCACTGCCTAAGGAGGAAATAGATGCCCAAAATGGCAGAGAAATGTCATTAGACACCCAGTTGTGAATGATTCTAACCAGCAGATCCCTAGCCTGAGCTTCCTGAAATGAGAAGAGTGCCCTCTTGTTAGATATGTTAGAGCTGAAGAATAGGAAAAGCTGTGTTTCAACTGTAATTACAGTCAGCCTCATTCTCTGAAAAGCTTATGCAAACTCATGTTTGGCAGGAACAAACAGCATCTCTGTCAACACTACCAAGGTTTCAGCAGTTTTTTGGTTATTAATGTGTCTCAAAATTCTAAAGGAGCTGCACGTGTGTCAAACCAGCAAAATATCATTGACTTGCTAAGCCTTTTTTAATTCCACACACACCCTCACCTTCCCCCTTCCCCACCCCCTACACAGCCACATACATCTTTCTAATTTCAAATCATTCAGTTTTCAACGCTAGATGAAAGGTAAACAAATACCAGTACACATGGACTTCTACCATATGGCAACTCTCTACTAAGGAACCCATCAGAACATTAAATGCTTATTGCCTTGCTTCTGCTGCAGGTAGGGAAGTCAAACTTTGCAAAGTTAGTCATACCATAATATTAGAATTTTATTTTTTTACAAAACCTGATAACATCTTTTCTCTTCTTGTTTTGATAAAAATCTGTGGAACTGGCCTTGTGAAAATATTTCGCTCTCTTTTTAAAGTAGTTGACTTCGAGATTATCTCTAAAGTATGAGAATAAAGAGTTAGTCTATTAAGGGCCATCAAAAATGCTCTCAGTTCCTAAATTCTCTTAAATTAATTTAAAATGTTACTGCTCATATTCAGCCTCCTTAGAAACTTCCTTATTAAAAATGGTGTAGTCTTATGCATCTATTCTGGAAAGAGCTAAAACCTGTATGCTCTGCAGTTTCTTGGTTATTCAAACACTGCTGAATCAAATAAGATAAAATGCTTTGGTCCTGTGTGATTTTTTGGGGATGGTCTAAAAATAGAATCTCGTATATTAAGAGGAGAGGGGACAAGATGAAATCAAGTCAGTGAGTATTTATTAAGTGTTTACTATGATAAAGACACTTTGACAGGCAGTGGGAATACAAATGTAAGTAAAAGTTCCTTCCCTCAAGTTGCTTAGATTTTGATGATGGAAAAAAACACATAAAAGGAAGTTGAATGAGGCAAAGGATAAGGCATGTGGAGTAGGTACATAGTAGGGAAAATATGTAGAGTCACTCAAGAGTATAGCCTGGAAAGGAACGAAAACTAAAGACTGCCCCAGAGATTTTCCTGAAATAAAAGTTCTATGAGAAATCAGACAGTCAAAGGAAGGGATCTCACTGGCAGAGCATTCTTTTACTTTGAGAAGTCCAGGGATGGAGGGATCTTCTAGGTTACATGGTAGATAAAGTACTGAGAGTCAAGAGTGGATCCTGGTTGGGGCAGCTAGGTGGCACAGTGACTAGAGCACCAACCCTGAAGTCAAGTGGATATAAGTTCAAATCCAGTCTCAAACTCTTAACAGTTACTAGCTTGTGTGACCTTGGGCAAGTCACTTAACCCCAATTGCCCTGTCTTCCCCCCTCCAAAAAGACAAAAAAAAAAAGTGGATCCTGGAGTGGAAATCTCATGTGGTTTTAAAGCAGATTCTGGTAACTCAACTGTGCAAATGGTATTATACAGTCCTACTTGGCCCAAACTCTTTAGATAAATCCAAATATTCTGGGAATCGAAATTTCTCTAATTTAGCAGCTCCTAAAACTCAGACTTAAACTCTTTTTCCCTTGGAGATCCAAATAGATTGACCTTTCTCAGCTTCATTCTTTTATGAAGCCTTCCTTGTCTTACCCCACAATGGACTTTCTCTTCTCTGAATTTTCTTTAGGATTATCACTCCTGACCCTCTGAAGCCTTAATTCAGTATTCAATCTCTGGGTCTACTGACAATGTTCCTTTCTAGTTCTCTGTCCATAGCTATTTACATAGCACTTATCACCATGGTCCCCAAATGCTTTACAAAAGAAAAACACAGCAAGACAATTAATTGTTGGGAACTTGGGACTATTGAAAATTCTCAAGTGGTCTAGATTCAATGAAAGTCAGTCCCCTGTGCACTATTTTCATGTTATATTATTTACTCAATAGGAAATCTAGTTCTTGTGGTTATTACATCACTCTCATTGAGAGAACTATCAGGTGAATTAAAAAGGAATTAGAAGATCCCCAAATGAAGAAGTAGGGGTAACAATGTGCCCTTAGAGCTATTAAATTCACTTGTATATCAGATATTCAAATCAAAGTTATAGTGGAATTTCTTAATTCATGCACCACATGAATAGAAGTCTAGATTCAACAAAAAGACTAATGTGATCTCTTAGAATCATAAAGTCATATGTGCAAAGACCCTTGAAGTATGTAAATGTGATATCAAAAACTAAACAAACAACAACAACAAAAAAAAAAAAACCTTCAGTTTTTTGGAGTCAAGTCTCTTATCAGCTAGACTGCCTCTGCTCTACACTCATTCCCTACTTATCTAAGACCCCTAATTCTCTCCTTTTCCGAAAACTTCAATGGTTCATGATTAGTTATACTGATAAATAAATAAACTTGTACTATTCGAGGGAGTCCCCTGAAATGTGTCTACATGGATTATAGGAGTAATTGGCTAAAAATACTTAAAGGAGCTATATATAACAATATCTCTTCCTTTGATTAAAGGAAATATTTGAATTGTATAGTATAAGATATGTTCAGATATCACAGAATGAGCTTAATCCTAATATATCATAATTAAATAAAAAGTAATAACGTTAGTAATCAGCATGAATATTGATTTCTAGTTGGATACCATAGAGAAATGTTCTACTCCTTAAAAACGAAAACTAAATCAGATGATATGTTCATTCTTGAATTTTCTTTCCAAATTACAAAACATACTGATATGCTGAAATATACCTATCATGTTACTATTTGCACGTCATCAGTTTATTCTTCAACTTCTAAAAAGGTGAAAATTCTACCAGTGCCAAGGCAAAAGACAATGATATCACCTTGCTTTTCCCTTTGTAGCTACTATATAGTACAACTTCTTACTTTCTTATATTCCTTCAGGACCTAGCTCATAGCTTAAACTGTTCCTTCTCATTCCAGCACTGTCTTCATCCATAGGGATATCAGTTCTCATATTAAGGTCATTTCTATTACCCTAGCCCCTTAATCAATCAATCAAAAATTATTCTTTTTTAATTTAGTTTTACTTATTTGTTTTTAGTTTTCAGCATTCACTTTTGAGTTTCAAATTTTTCCCCACACCTTTCCTTCTCCCACATCAAGACTGTGTGTAATTAGATAAAGGTTCTACATATACATTCATATTAAACATATTTTCATATTAGATATGTAAAAAAGAATTAGACCCAATGGGAGGAAACTTGAGAAAGAGGAAAAAACAAAAAGAATAACAACAGGAACAAAAACAGAGAGAGAAAAAAAAAAGAGCAAATAGTATGTTTCAATCTTCATTCAGCCTCCATAATTCTTTTTCTGGTTGTGAATAACATTTTTCATAGTGAATCTTTTGGAGTTGTCTTTGATCCTTGCATTGATAAGAAGGGCTAAGTCTATCAAAGTTAGTCATGGCACAATGTGACTGCTACTATGCACAATGTTCTCCTGGTTCTACTTACTTCACTCAGTATCAGTTCAGTCAAGTCTTTTCAGGTTTTTCTGAAGTCTTCCTTCTCATCATTTCTTAATAGCATAATAATATTCCATTATATTCACATACTACAACTTGTTCAACCAATTATTCTTTAAGTCATCTACTATCTGTAAGTCACTGTACTAAGGACTGGAGATGCCATGACAAAAGTGTTCAATTCAATTCACAGAAGTGAATCCCAGTCCTCAATAAAATTGCATGCTAACGTGTAAGATAGTAAGTACACACAGACACACGTATGTATGGTTTTATATACACACACACACATATATACATATATACTTACATATAAGCATATACACAAATATCTATATCTATGTATATCTAGATATATTTCCATATATGTGTTATATATATGTATATGTATTTATTTATTTATATTTATGCATACACACACACACAAACACACACAAAATTAACCTAAGGTATTTGAGGGAAGAGGTGACCTTGAAGCTGGGGGAACCGTAAAAGTTTTCATGAAAAAGGTAATGATGTTGCTGAATCTTGAAGGAAACCAAAGGACAGAGTTGAGGATGCTTTATATTACAGGAATTGTGGACAGTCAGTGTAAAATGGAAATGGAAGATGGAGTGTCATGTCTGTGGAAATGTAAATAGATCAGTATAGCTGAAATATGAGGTACAGGAGGAGTTAAAATATAAAAAGACAAAAGGTAGGAAAAGGCCTGATTGTGAAGAGTTTTAAAGGTCAAATAGAATGTTTATACCGGATCTTCAAAGCATTAGAGTTTGTGGAATAGAGGATGACAAAATCTGACCTGCACATTAGGAAGATTATTTTGACAGCTGTGTGGATAGGTATGCAACCTGAATTGGGAGGTGCTTGAGACAGAGACAAAGAATCTGTTGAAGTAGTGTAGGCAACAGATGTTTAGGGATAAGGTAAGTGGAGAAGAAGGAGTATATGTAAGAAATGCTACAGTCAACTAGTATTTATTGAATCAAGAAACACTTATTAAGGTTTTCTATATGCAAGATACTAAACTAAATAGGACATACAAAGAAAGGCAAAAATAATCCCTGATCTCATCATTTACTTGGGAGAATAATAACATGAAAACAACTATGTACGTGCATATATAATATACATGTATATAGGTGCAAATATGTATTTATATGTACATGTGTGTATATGTATATTTGTATATATACATACACACATGCATGCACACAGAAGGAATCTCAGAGGAGTCAAAGATACTAATATTAAGTTGTATCTTGATGGAATTTTAATAGATACTTGAAGGTATTTAGGAAACAAGGAGGTAGAGACAAAAAAAGGAGATCATTCCCAGTATAGGATATAATAGGCAAACATGCAAGGAAATAGAAATCACACACTTTGCAAAATATTAAATATGTGGGTTAAGTGAGAGTGTAATGGTAAGAGAATTTGAAGATCTTCTGTGCTCCTTAATAGACCTCACTTGGGGTCCAACAAAAAAAGTTTGCTTAGGGGAAGCTTGTTTTTCAGGAAGGCCCCTATCTTTTGTTATTTTGTAATTAGACAGTGGGTCACAAAGGTTGTGATGTCCTCTGACCCTGAAGAAGTACACACACACACACACACACACAAATATACATATAAGTATATGCATATATATGTATATGTATATATGTGTATATACATATATGCATATATGTATGTATGTATGTATATTTTTTTTGAGATAAGGTTTTGCTCTGGGGTTCACGTATGGAAGAGTTGTGTGGTTTGGCCAGATGAGTCTCTGGGTAGCCATTGAGCCCCCGGCTTTAAAAACCCAGATATTGGTTCTTCTCTCTCTGTTAACACGTATGTATGTAATGGTCAGACAGCTAGAAGCCCTGTCTGTTGGTTTGTTGAATTGTGTTATTTTCTCCATATTTTTTGTCTACTTGTAATTTCTGTTAGTATTTCCTGAAGTTCAGGGTGCTGAATTTCTCCCTTGAACTAAGTGAAAGAAATACATGTTTGAATAAAGTAAGATTGTTAACCCCTTTTGAGTTGCTTTCCTTTAGAAAAGCAGATCAAAGAACCTGTGTTAACAGCCATCCTGGGTGTACTAGGCTGCTTGCTGTTACAGAGAGAGAAAGAAGTTGAGGAAAACATCAATGTTAAGAATCTGTAAAGGGAAGGAAGGTGGTGTCCTGGAGAGGAATATGGAATTTAGAAGAGGGATATTAGATTTATGACACTAGATTTAGATACCCGATGTTGAATTCTATTATTTGGAAATGATGAATTTGGAGATGCCTCCAAATTAAATTGAAATATCTGGAAGGCTATTGATGGTGTAAGAGGGGAAGTTTTAAAGAAAGATTAGGGCTAGATAATTAGATCTAGGAGTCATTTACTTAGAAATTATAAATAAAACTATGTGAGATGATGAGGCCATCCAGTGGGAGAGAATATAGAGAGAAAAGAGACAAGGGCTCAAGAGAGTCTTCAAGTACACACATTAAAAAAAAAATATGATATGGCTGATAAATCAGCAAAGAAAAAGAAGGAGTGGTCTGACAAGGTAAGAGAGAAGAACCAGGGTAAGTAGTGTCCCAAAATTCCAGAAAGGAGAGTATATACAGTAGGAAAGAGTGACCAACTGTGTCAAATACAGAAGAGAGGTCAAGAAGATCAGTATTTAGAAGTGACCATTAGATTTGGAGGTAAAATGATCATTACTAACTTTAGAGAGTGCAACTTTAATTGAATGATTATGTTGGAATCCAGATTTCATGGGGGTAATGAGAAAATGAGAGGAGAGAGAGTTGAGGCATTGTCTGAGAAATGGAGTATTGTGTCAAGGTATATTTTGGGATGGTGGGATCTAGCGAGAGATCTTTTTACAAGATAATGGAGTCTTGTACATTTTTATAGTCAGTAGCAAAGGAAAGCCCCCTCTTTATCAAAAATTGAAGTAAAGGAGGCAATGGTTAGGGAAAATGTTGGGGATTTGTGAGATGTAAGAAAAGGGCATCAGCGTGGCAATCGGGACTTGAGTATCCTATAGTGTGGGACCCTCCAAGTACGCAACAATTCCCTCAGTTCTGATGACCATTCTCTCCACTTTACCTCATGCACTCACAGAAGGCGCTTTACCATCATCTGACTTTGCTGTTGTTTCAGTCATGTCTAACTCTTTGTGACCCCCATTTTGGTTTTCTCATCAAAGATACTAGAGTGGTTTGCTATTTCCTTCTTCACCTCGTTTTGTAGATGGGGAACTGATGCAAACATGGTTAAGTGATTTGCCCAAGATCACATGTCTAATAAGTACCTGATGCTAGATTTGAACTCAGGAGGATGAGTCTTCCTGACTCCAGGTCCAGTGCTCTATCCACTGCACCACCTTGTTACCCAAACCAAAGTTAATGAACTCTGAAATTATGGTCTCCAGCCAAACCTCTGGTGCTTGTACTTCTTACTCTGCTTAAATCCTCTTGAGTCCTCATCTTGAGCTCTAATCCACTGTTTTCTTGGTGTCTCACTCCTGTTCTTGTTTTCTTTCCCGTCGCTTCAAATACTTTAGCTACTTGAACAACAAACTCTTGATTTCATTTGTATCCTTTGCCACCCTTCACTTCCATCTTCCTCTGTTTCACAACGTCCTACAATTTGTCTTGCTTCTTCCCAATCTTAAAGCACTCACCCTCACAATAAGAACTCTAGAAACTACTCTGACTCAATCCACTGCAAATGTATGTTTGAGTGAGCCTTCACTTGTCATAATAGGTCTTTTGTTCATCTCTAATTGACTCCCTAATACATTCAATATAATAATAATAATAATAATAATAATATAATAAAAATAATTCGCTATAATAAATGACATTATTTATGTAGTCCTTGAATGCTTACAAAACATTCTTTCCTCACAGTAACCCAGGCAAGTAGATACTTAATGTTCTGCCTGCCAGAAAAACAACAACAAAAACAAAAACAAAAAAAACTTGTTTTCTATGTATTTCCCGAATGCAATATTCCTTTTCTCACCTCTCTGCCTCTTCTTAGGATTTTCACTATAATTCACTGTATTTTTCCACACCTTTTCCTCTCTTGCCTAGCTTCAGCACTCTGATTTCTCTCAGTAGATAAATCTACATCTTACTTTACTTAGAAGGTAGAACATATCCATAGTGAGATCCCTAATATCCCTCTCCAAAACTCAAAATATCTTTATTTCTATGTCTATCCTCTTTTAATTTGTTTTAGGAGAATAAAATGATTCTCCTTTTCCTCAAGCTTAACACTTTTTTCTTCTTTTTTCCTTGACCCCATTTTCTCTTTGGTTCCTTTAGTACCTTGCACTCACCCTTCTCTCTTTCATCTACTGTTCTCCCTCTTTATTAAATCCACCACTTTTGCCCATGTTGAGGTTTTCTATATTTTTAAAACAAAATTCAATAAGCAAAAAAAAAAAAAAATTCTTCACTCCACTATTGTCTTAAATCTATTATCTCATGTTTCTGTTATTTTCCTTCACTCCTAACTTTTAGAAAATATTGTCTGTGATAATGGCCCCAATTCCTACCCTCTAATCTGACTTCTGCTCCCATCACTCAAGGGTTTCTTAATTGTCAAATCCAATAGCCTCTTCTCTGTCATTTTCATCCATTAACTTTTCTACAGAAATTGAGGCTTTTTACTGCATTATCTGGAATACATTAAGTACTTTATAAATGTTCTATCTATCTACTCATCTGTCCATCCATATCTCTCTCTCTCTCTCTCTCTCTCTCTCTCTCTCTCTACCTAGTGTCATATCAATTGGTGGATTGTCTCATCTTTCAAAATATTCTTTTACCCTTTGTCTTCTATGACTCTACTCTCCTGATTACTCTCTTATCTGTATGACCACTCCTCTTTCTTCTTTGTGGATTAACATTCTTTTACCATTCCCCTAAACTTTCTTTTGTACTTTCTGCTTTGATTAATAGTAAGTCACTCTCACATAAAATGCTGTGTCTGGAAAGGACTTTTTTGATTATCTAACCTTTCGAATCCCAATTTAATCATAAGAAGTGACTTCTCTTCCCCTTAAAAGGAAATCTCAAAATCTAAATCATTTTTAAGTAGATTTTTAAAACTGCTTTTGTTTTCACTCACTAACCAGTAAGTTAAAAGAGCTGTATTTTTTATACCACCACATGCAAAGTAGAACTTTCCTTTCATTCTAATAATGCAGACATTTTCCTACACACGTTAGTGACCTTCTTATTCATTTCTATTTTGTTTCTCTTTTGACAACTTACAAGAGTTCACCCTTTATATTGTGACTCCAAAGAATACATACATAATTGTAAAAGCTTCATGAACAATTTTAAAAAGACTTTCTCCTTCCCCACCACAAATTATGATTGTTTTCTTTCCAAAGACCTCCTCAAGCTAGAAATACATAGTTAAAAATCATGTGTTTTTCCATTAAGACTCAGAGGAGAGCTTCCCTTCTTAGCCAGTGGCTCTCAGCAGGATACAATCCAGCTTCCACGTGTTGCATGTATGCCTAGTGGAGGGACAGATGAAGGAGAACAGGAAACTGTCAAACTGACAGAAATAAGTTGTAATGTTGATGAAGAGAGAAATAAACAAATAGTTAGGATAAGGCAAAGGAAGCTTTTTTCCCCTTCCAGGGAAGGATAAGTGAGATTGTGAAATGCTAAAAAATAAGAGTTGCAGTGCATAGCAATTTGTTTTCATATGGAGTCAGGAAGAGCAGATTTAATTCTAATGAGTTCTATATGAATCATGGAACTTTGAAATAGGGAGAAACCATGCAGTTCACTGAGGTCAGCCTTTGAATTTTTATATGTGAGGAAGCCAAGTACAGGTTAGAAAAAAAAATGACATATTCCAAGATATAGTTTAAGAACCAAGTCTAAATTGTGTCCCTTCTGATTCCAAGTCCAGTGCACTTCCTACATCACTATAGAATGAAAATATTTCAGCTGGTTCAGAACAGCTTCATTTGAGGACAAGTGGGACAAAAGGAAACTGAATAAAACAAGTTAGTTTAGTTTGACTTCATCCTGAATTAAATATCTTTATTAAAACAATGAAAGTGACTGAACACAGTACACTGTAAAATTAATAAATTACATATTTTGATAGTCCTTACCAAGTGTTCTTCCCTCACAATAATCCTGGCAAGTAGATACTCGAAGTTGTCCATGCCAGAAAAGAAAACAAAAACAACTTATTTTCTAATATATTTCCCCAATGGAATATTTCTTTTCTCACCTCTATGCCTCTTCCCAGGATTTCCCTCAGTCATGGTATTCTCTCTGTATATCCATCTCTTGGAATCCAAAATTTCTTTCAAGGCCCAGGTCAGGTGTCACATCCTACATTGAATCCCCATCCCCCATTCCCCTCGTTTAGTCCCTTCTTCCTCCTCAGATTAAGTTGTGTTTGTTTATTTTCCCTGTGAATATTATGTGTTCAACTCCCAAGTAGAATACAAATTACTTGAGAGAAGGAACAATTTCATTTTTGTCTTTCTCTATAAAGCACTGAGCCCAATGCCTTGCAAAAGACACTTAACAATTGAGTCGAACTATTAACAACATTTTAAATATAAAAACATCGAGGGGTAGATGATTTCCCCATGACCAGAGAAGAGCATAAAGAATGTTGGAGTTGACGACCAGAATACTCATATTTGAATCCCATTTGTGATATTCCTAATGAGCATAATAATATATTGACTATTTATCCCATAACACACCTTTCTTCCAAGCACAGGAAAACAACTGATACCTGCATATGACTACCTAAGCCTCTTCCTTCCATTGGCTCTGATAGTGAGGTTTGTAAATAGCTAATGAATCATTCCTCAAAGTATGAACTGTTTATAGTAATTTTAGTTCATAGGAAGCCAATTATTCCACCTCTAACCCAAGTCCTCTGTAAACCTAGGTAGAATTAGTCATTCATTTTCGCAGGTAGTATAATGAGACTAGGTGCTATTGTCTACAATTCTCTTTCCATATACCAGTGTTCCATGAGTAATAAACTACTAATGTCTGATGAAGAGCCTATATATGTTTATCTCAGCTGATCTGGGTTTAAAGGAAACCTAGGAACATCCCTGCAATGAGAAACATAGTGGGGTCACCTAAAAAAATGGGCTAACTCAAAATAGGCTACTGTGGAACCTGACCTCTGAAAATAAGAGGTCTTGGATCATTTCAAATGAAAAATGAAAGAGATTTAACTCAAGGTCTGGGTGGAATTGTACTTGGGCTAGGAGAGAAGCAATAGTGTAGAACAAAAATAAGGGTATCACGAAGGTCAAAAAGGCAAATGACTGGATTTGTAGTAAATCAGGGCTGGGGCACGCTAGAAGAGGCAAGGGTTCTAAGGGGCAAAGACAATGATGTGGCCAGTACTGAAGGGGTAACATAAGGAGCTGATAACTGTCATTTTATGATGACTTTTCAAAATGAGAATAATATTCTTCGTCTTTCCACTCTCTCTTCCTCATGTCCCACACTAGATACAGCCCCCTTTACTGCTTCAGAAGCACAACTGACACATAACAGAATAATTTAACAGAAGAATAAAAGAGTTTCTTTTTTCCCCATAAATCAGCTTTAATGAAGATATTTTGGAGTAGGCTTGCATATTTTCATTGATCTTTCCCAAAGAAAACTAACCCCCTTTCCTTTAATTTTCTCTCAAATTGAAAAAAAAAAAAAACATCCATGAAATATTTTTAAAAGGGGTCAGAATCAAAGGTTTTCTCCCCCCCGCTTTTTTTTTTTTTTTGGCTTTTTGGAGGGCAGAAGGCAGGGCAATTGAGGTTAAGTGGCTTGCCCAAGGTCACGGGGTTAGTAAGTGTCTGAGGCTGAATTTGAACACAGATCCTCCTGACTCCAGGGCTGGTGCTCTATTCACTGAGCCACCTAGCCACCCCTTTCTCCTACTTCTTGACCCACCAACATTTCTTTTATGGTAGATCTCTGCCACTTTGCATGTTGATAAACATGAATTCCATTGAGGCCTTATGCCAGGGGAAGAATGGAAAAATTGATCATAGGATCATAGAATTTAAAAAAGGAAAGATTCTCACAGGTCAGGTCCTTTAAGCCCTTTACCTCACAGAGAAAGGAACAAACAACTAGAGAAGTTAAATGACTAAGGTCTCGCAAGTAGGATCCCTTCAGTTATTTTTCAGTTTGCAAACTCTTTCTGAAGCAATTAGATGTTTTCTTGGCAAATATAATGGGGTGGTTTACCATTTCCTTCTCCAGCTCATTTTACAGGTGAGGAAAATAAGGCAATCTGACGTAAGGGACTTACCCAAGGTCATACAAGCTAGTAAGTGTCTGAGGCCAGATTTGAACTCAGGAAGATGAGTCTTCCTGACTTTGGGTCAGGTGCTCTAGCAACTGTACAACTTAGCTGCCCAAGTAGGATTTAGGATCATAGAGTTAGAGGTAGGTAGAATCTCAAAGATCCTAGACTTCAAAAGTTGTTTTTTGTAATTTAATTTAATTTTATATGTAAAAGAACTGAAGGCCAGAGAAGGGAAATGATCTATGCTGTTTCACAGAATAAGACATAGTGATAGAAGGATCCTATTCATGTTATAGATAAGGAAACAACAGAGGAGGTAAAGCAACTTAGTCCCAGACCAGACAGCAGGAAAGTCAGAATTTGAACCCAGGGCTTTTGACTCTAAATCCAATCAAGTTGGGACTTAATGACTTTATTAGAAAGACTAGCCCAGTGAGTTGGTACAGTATATAGAGCATTGGCCCTGGAGTCTGGAGAACCCGAGTTAAAATCTAACCTTAGGCACTTACTAGCTATGTGACCTGGGGCAAGTCACTTAACCCCAATTGCCCCCCAAAATAGGGTCACAAAGAGGGAGACAGGACTGAAACAACTGAACAATAACAATGGTATATATCAACCTCCTTACTATCTTTCTTTATATCAGGTTTTCAGATAGTTAGGAATTATGTTTATGACAAAGGTTAACGTGGAAATGTTGATATTTCTCTAGGTTTTCTTTGAATACTTTTTGGTTTTTCTCTTCTTTTTTACACATTGTTATAATTTCTCACTGATCTTGCTTTTCCTCTTCCCCCCTGCAGAACAACTTACCTGTAATAAATAAATACATTTAAGGAAACCAAATTTGCACATTAGATATGTCAGAAAATATTTGCCTGAAGACATGCCCACAGTCTTCCTCTTTTCTTTTCTTTTCTTTTTTTTTTTTTTTTGCTTTTTGGAGGGCAATTGGGGTTAAGTGACTTGCCCAAAGTCACACAGCTAGTAAATGTGTCAAGTGTGTGAGGCCAGATTTGAATTCAGGTCCTCCTGATTCCAGGGCTGGTGCTCTACTCACTGTGCCACCTAGCCGCCCCAGTCTTCCTCTTTTCTATCAAAGTAAAACAGAATTGTTCATACGTCAGACTTGTTCATATGTAAGAGTCCCTTTCTATCTTACCACTCTTCATTTTTTTTAGTGGTTCTCATTTCTCTCTCTCCATGTTGAAAGTCTGTTGAGCCATCCTACTTTTTCTACTTCTGTCGCAGACCCAAAACTTAATTCTAGTCAAGGTAGCCTTTCTCTATATCCCAAACTAGCATATCCTTAGCCAAGTGTCTATGATTTTATTCACATTTCCAGGAGATGAATCAATGACTTCTTGATATGATAGTCTCTAATCATATGCTCCTCATAACCTACCTTCTCTTGAAATCATTGCTTAGATAGGCAGAAAGAATTCTTATGCTCAATAATACATTGAATCCAAAACCTGAAATCCTCTCTACTTTCATCCGATAAAGTAACTCCATGAAGTAACAGATTGTGCCATTGTTGTTGTTGCTGCTTTTGTAATCAATGAAGCATTTTATTGATATAACTGCTCCCTTTAAGTGTTATGAAAACAAGAGAGAAGTATTTTTTAAAATTTACATCAATAGGCAAAATACAAGCATGATTTATTTCTTGGTTGTCTCAATAAATAAAATTGATACATTAAGACTGTGTGAGAAAGAATAGTAAGGCAATAGTGGATAGAATGAAGGGCTTAGAATCAGGAAGTTCTGGCTTCAAATCCTACCTCTGACATTTATTAGCTGTGCGACCTGGTGGAAGTCATTTAGTAGCCATATATGTTGGATATAACCCTAAAATTTTTCATTGAATGGTAGACAGTTTGCTCCTTCTTGGTGGAAAAGATACCCAAAACAAGCATTTCATCCCATATTGGGAGAAACCTTGATACTTTGGTATGCTGAGTGATGATTGCAGCATTAGCTAGTAGTCAAATATGCCTTTGTGATTATGTATGTATGTATTTGTGTATATTATGTATGTATGTATTTGTGTATATTATGTATGTATGTATTTGTGTATATTATGTATGTATGAAAGTATTTGCTTATGAGGCGGTTTGGCATAGGGAAGGGGAGTTAGGCCCCAGAGTCAGGAGGACATAGATTCAAGTGATATTTCAGACCTTTACTATCTATGTGACTATAGGCAAGTCAATTAAACACTTGGTGCCTCAGTTTCCATAGCTATAAAATGAAGGGGTTAAAATTTATATCCAGGCCATTCCAACACTAAATCTATGACCCTATGATCTTGTAAGAGGACAACTATGTGGCATAGTGAATAGATTGTCTAATCTTGACTAAGGAAGACTATTCCTGAGTTCAAATCTGTCCTCAGACACTTACTAGATGTGTGATTCTGGGCCTCAGTTTCTTTATCTGTAAAATGATTTGGAGATGTTCTACTATGTATGTATGAAATGTGTATATGACTTCACTATACAAACTACATATGTTTTATGGAGTGAATATGTCACCATCAGCTTAGGAAAATGTATTTTTATTGTTGCTTGGGGATCCTTGGGCATGAGACTATTCCTATTCCTATTATGTGGACTAGCAATGCAACCCCAGTATAACAGACAAGAAGGTACAAAATGGATGATATTTTCAAATAATTAGAAGGCTCCACAACATGACAAAGAGTTCCAAGTTCCTTTATGAGTAGTGAGCCCACCATCCAAATGGGATTCACTGTGCTATAACACACAACCAAGGTTCAGAATAGACTGAAATAATAGTTGAATGGAATCATGAAGGCAAGGAATCGTTCAAGGGAAAAGGAACAGAAGGAAGGGGGAAGGAAAGAAAGAGAGGAGGAAGGAAGGGAGAAAGGAAGGAAATTTATTAGGTAGACTGTGAAGAAGAGATCCAGACAAAGGAGTTTAAAATTTTTGAAGGAAAATAAATTACTTTTAAATTGTGAACACCAAAGAAGATTCATGACATCACAGATTTAAAGCTAAAAGGGACCTTGGATGTCATCTCATCCAAGGGGACCACTATATATATATATATAATGTGTGTATGTGTGTATCTGTGTGTGGTTACATATAAGAATTCTACTTAAAAGTAACATGTTGAATTAAAAATCACATACGAACATTTTTGGTTCTATTTTTCTTACTTTGTTAAATATTTCTCAATTACATTTCATTCTGGTTTGGACTACACTCAAGAGTGTTGAAGTTCACAATATATGTGTTTAACACTTCTGGATTGTGACTCATCCAAAGTCACACAAGCAGTGACAGAGATGGTATTTGAATTCCAAGTTCTCTGACATGATTAGAGTGAGTTAGACCTTGAAGAAAGAGCATTCTGAATGGCTAAGGTAAGGGGAAAGTATATTCTTGGGATGTGGGATAATGCATTCCAAGACAGGGTGATGAGAGATGGCTTATGGGGATGTGTGTGGGCAGGTGAAGTCATTAATACAGTTTGACGAGAACATGGAATTTGAGAAAAGGAGTAATGGAATGCCTAATAGGAGTCAAATTTACAGGGCCTTAACTGCCATGCTTAGAAGTGTGTATTTTATTCTCAAGGCAATATGGAGCTACTAAATATTTTTATTGGGGGGGGGGATGACATGATCATACTTATGCATTAGAGAAATTATATTGACAATTTTTTAAAGGGCAGGTTGGGCAGTGACAAGACTGAAGTCAGCAGACATTAATGAGGAGCTATTATGATCATCGAGGAAATAGATCACGAGAGTCTGAACTGGGGTGCTGGCAGTCTGAAGACAGAGAAAGGATTGGATAAAAAAAAATGCTGCGAAAGCAGAAGATCATAGGCCTTAGCAGCTAAGTAGAGGAAAGAGTGAAGAAAAAAGTGTGACAGTAATATTTTGAGCCTGTTTGGGAAGATGATGAAGCACTCAACAAATATAGAGAATTTGGAAGGAAGAGGAGGTTTAGGCAGAAGATGATAAATTCTTTACCTTCTAAGTGTGATTAGGTTAACCTAATATAACTCAATTATTTTATATTATAGGAAAGATCACTAGCTTAGCAAATCAAAATAAAAGGTTCTAGTTCTAATTTGATGACCTTGAGTAAGTTACATTAATTCCCTGGGTCTCAGTTTCCTCAAATATTAAATGAGAGATTTTAGACTAAATAATCTCTAAGGTCTCTTTTACAACTAGAATATGTGAATACATGAATATAGATACACACATGTACACACATGCATATGTATATATAATCTATTTTCAAAACATATTCATTTGCATTGCCTGTTTTAAAATAATACCTTGGTTCTTCTGCCTATAGTCTCAAATACTTGGCCTCAGAGTTTAAAGCCACAGACAACAGTTGGTGTTTTTGGATGACTCCCTAATTTGTGAAAGGAAATCTTATTAGCAAAAAGGCATTTATAATATAATTGCTTATCTCAGATCAAAAGTTCCTTATAGTCTTGTCCCTATTTGTGCAAATAACACTAATTGAATCTGGGAAGCTATTATGCTTTGTGGTTTATTGGCATAAAAATTTGGAACTTTACTATGATAATGTTCCTGTAAAATAGGTGCCTATACACTATTTCCCCTTAGTCTTCAGTTTATATTTTAAGAATGTTATCTTTTATTTTTTCTTTTACCCAAGTTCTGGTTTTAAGTGATACCAGCACTGACATTAAAGACAGAAAAAGGCAGTGACTTGGTCCAAATTTATCACCACATACTCTGCAGGCTTAACCTTTTGTTTCCTCTGACATGCCCACCACATCAAAACTTCTGGACTTTATTCCCAGTTCAACAACTGATGTATGTGTCAGGCTTCAATTTCTCCAGACTAGATTAAGTAAAAACACTTACAAACTACCTTTTTCATGGGAGCATAGAAAGTATTGTAGAGAAAAAGCCAGGACCTTTAAATATTGGATAAATGATAATTACCTTCCCTCATTTCCCCTCCTGAAGCAAAACACGAGGGATATGAAGGAGTTTCCAAGGATTTGATTTCATAGGACAGTCACTATTTACCAAGCTTTGTTTACTGAACAGTTATTTTGAGCCTAACACTATGCTAGGTGCTATCATACAAAACAAGTGGCGTAGCCCTCAAGCAACTCATGTGCTCAAAATAAATTTAAAAATACACATGTACAACAAAAGAGAGATAGAGAGATAGGTCGTGCTACTTGAAGTCAGAAAAAAATCTGTTTGAATTCTGCCTCTGATGTTTATTAACTGTGTGACCCAAACAATTTACTTAAGAACTGGAAGTTTGTTTCCTTATCTGTAAATTGTGGATATTAGAATCTGTCTCAGGGCAGTAATGAGGGTCAATTGAATAACTTAGAGTGCTTTGCAGATCTTAATCCACTATATAATGGTAATTTGGTACCATTATTATTATTGGTATTAAATAATGATAGTAAATAGAAAAGAACATAGGTCATTGAATCAGAAGAGCTGGGTTAGAGGCCTGACCCTGACACTTTTTATCTATGTATGAAACATTAGGTCATATTGTATCTTTGAATATCAAATTTGTCATCTATTAAATGATAGAACTTAACTTAATCTTTAAGGTTCCTCTGGAGTCACTAGTCCATGCTTGTATTTTAATATTGGTTTAAATTGTTAGTAGTGTGAGAACTTTTAAGAAGAGAAAAATTTCAGTGAGTAATAACACACAAGATATGTGACTTTGAGTCTCAAAAATAGTCAATAAGAAGACTAACAATGGTCATTGATTCATTTATTTATTTTTTTGTATCTGCTGACAGGGATTACTAAACATTGTTTTTCCTCATTTCTTATATTCCTTACTACCCCAAGTTATTCTTTGTTTGTTTGTGTGTTTGTTTGTTTTCCCAAAATGCTTTTTGTTTATCTCTTCTATAGGCACCCTGGCTTGCTTTCTGTTGGTGGTGAGCAATTTTTTTTTTCCTTTTCCCTTGGGTTTTCCCTTAGTTATTTTTGGCAGAATCCTAGAAATTCATGTCTCTCAAGTAGTTGGTCCAAGCTTCCTCCCAAACACCTGGGACAGAGGCCATTACCACTTGGATGAGGCTTCTTCTATGGTTGGCTAATCTGTGTTTTTGCTCTATTTGTCAATATCATTGTGAGTTTCTGGGCTTTGCACATACCTCCACCCTTGCAGCAGCATTCTTTGCACTGCTGATTTATAATAGCTCTGGGATGCCAGAACGGAATCCATTCATAACTATTACTTCCCCTTGTTCCCAGCCTACTAAGTTGTCAGGCAGCTGCAACCTTTTTGAGAAAAACTGTATAAGGAAAAAGTATATATAGACACACAATGCAATTTTAGCTGTGATTTTAAAAGAAAACAGACATCAGACTCCTAATTGTATGTAGTCATATTTGGGGAATGAAGAACGAGAGACATTTTTCAAGTATTGGCTAACTGAACATTGTTTCTATCAGAAAATCTATTTAAATTTCTATTGAATCCAATTTAAATTCAGAGAAGGCTTAATTTGTAGCATTTTTGTCTTGGTAAAAACAAGGTCTTCTAAATTAGATAATGAATTCAACTCAGTAGACATCTAGTAAGTGCCAAATGTGTGCAATGCACTGTCTGAATTTCTATTAGACTTTTTGAGCTAGAAAGAATGTTAGAGACATGTTGTCCAAACTCATCCCTTTAAAAATGAAGCAACTGGAACCCAGGTAAGTCAATTTTCTTGCACAAAGTTAAATAATCAGTTAATGGCAGAGCCAGAAGTAGGACCTAGGTGTTTTAACTCTTTCTACATGACCAGGCTATCTTTCATGCATCAAAAGGCCTCTCCAATTGCCCTCTTTTGATCATTGAGAAAAATAAAACCCAGAAGGGTTAGATTTTATAGCTAAGGAAATTGGAGACCAAATGAATACAATGTTTGTCCAAAGTCAGGCAGCTAACACCAGAGACAGAATTAGAAGGATGATAATTTAACTTTTTCTACAACAACCTGTTGCTATTCATATACCAAGTGACATAACTCATCCCTTCTTTTAATAGATGAGTAAAATAAACTAAGAAAAAAATAATAGATGAAGCTTAGGGCTATTGAATCCCAGGTGTCAACTATCCGATGGTGTCATAGAATTTTAAATGTGTTTCCTTGGATTGTCAAAGGAGAATATTCTAATCACATTTCTATTATCCGTATTTTTAAGATGCAGGACTGAATATCAGTTGCCATATTTCCATATTAAAACAAAGGGTTTCGCTCCATTATAGAGCTACATGGCAACATCAGTAGTTATTAAAGTCTCAGATTTATTCTCTTGATGGATGGTAAGTTGAAGGATTTTTGAAGCTATCTGTGTTCTTACAAATAAGGAATATAATTATCTATTGTTAGTTAAAACAGATGCTTTGTTGAAATGTTTGTTGAACCTCAGAATATTTTCCCCACTGTATCAAACTTCACTGACAGAAAGAAATCATCTTTTTCACTTTGGCTTTGAGAGTCTATATCAGTGGTTCTCAACCTTTCTAATGCTGAGACCCTTTAATACTTGTATGTAATACTTGTATGTATCTGCATGTGGGCAGATCCACCTGGTGACAGATAGAGGAGCAGTGTCTCAGTTCCTAAGACCATTGGAAATATGTGTTTTCCTATGATCTTAGGCAACCCCAGTGACCCCTGTGAGAGGGTCATTTGACCCCCAAAGTGGTTGCAATGCACAGGTTGAGAACTGATGGTCTAGACAGAATGGAATGATGAAACATTCATTAATAGGAGAAAATCCTACTTTACAATAATGATAACTGGAATGCTAAAATCTCCAAGCTATTGGAGAATGAAGAACTAACTGCCTAAACCTTATTTCAAGACTACCTTCTGATGTCTATATAAAAAAATATGGAACAACAACAGCAACAAAAAAGGCATCTAGATAAATCAAGGCCCATATGGTGGGAAACAATATCTTAATCATGATAATTTTTCTATCAAAATTGGACTTGTTTTTCCCTAAAAGGTGACAAAGTTTTCCTTTGGTCTTTGTGGGTTCAGAGGGCTTTGATCTGAACTGTGCTGTGCCTCCTTTGATCCACCTTCCTAGTAGCCTATGACTTCACATTAATGTGTCTTCCTTGACGAACACATATAGTCAGTGCTCTTCACATTTGGTGTTACCCAAGTAACCATACCCTGTCCTGTGTTGTTATATACCCCACCCTATTGATTCAAAAAGCCGAGAGGTGGGGGTTGAAAGTGGAGGGGGGTGTAGAGTGTCAAATGTTGGAACTTCCTTGACATGCTTGTTGAATATTTTTTCCCAGACTATGCTTTATAAAACATTCTTTTGTTAATATAAAATGACCTATGCATACCTCATTTCATTGATAATTACTTGAAAGATGAAGTCTAGGCTCTTTTTTTGATCATGGCTTTCAGGTAGTCCAATAATTTTTAAAGTATCTCTCTTGGATCTATTTTCCAAATCAGTGGTTTTTCCAATGAGATATTTCACATTGCCTTCAATTTTTTTTTTCATTCTTTTGGATCTGTTTTATAATATCTTGATTTCTCATAAAGTAATTAGCTTCCATTTGGTCCAATCTAATTTTGAAGGAATTATTTTCTTCAGTGAACTTTTGAACTTTCTTTTCCATCTGGCCAATACTGCTTTTTAAAGCATTCTTCTCCTCATTGACTTTTTGGACCTCTTTTGTCAGTTCAGTTAGTCTGTTTTTTAGGTGTTATTTTCTTCAGTATTTTGGGTGATCTCCTTTAGCAAGATGTTGACTCATTTTACGTGATTTTCTTACATCACTGTCATGTCTCTTCCCAATTTGTCCTCTACTTCTCTTATTGATTTTCAAATTCTTTCTTGAATTCCTCCATGACCTGTGACTAATTCATATTTTTCTTCGAGACTTTTGATTCTGGAGTACTGTTCTTTTGATTCCATGTTTTACTCTTCTTTGTCACCAAAGAATGATTCTATAGTCTTATTTCTCTTCCTCTACTCATCTTGCCAGGCAATTACTTGACTTTTGAGCTTTTTGCCACAGTACAACTCTGCTTCCAGAGTAGAGAGTGCTATGTACAAATTTCTGGGATTTTGCCCAGTTTTTGTCAGAGCTTCTTCTAGAGGCACCTGTCTCAGAACTGTGGGGAAGACTACTTCTCCACAGCCTCAACAAGCTCTGCCATACCAGTACTTCTCCTCACCACAGAACCTCCACCCAAGTCTGTAATCCAGATACAAGTTGGGCAAAGCAAGAGAATCCTGTCTCAGAGCCAGCAAAGAGATTTCTGTGATTGCCTTCCAATTAGCCACTTAGACCCCCACCATCTATGGGCCTGGAGCTCAGGCAGCAGCCATGCTGCTGCAGCAGCAACCGCTGCCTCTGCCACCCCAGAGGCAGGGACCAGATTGTGCTATTTTCTCACCCATGTCCAGCAGAGTTTTCCTAGTGACCTTTTACTTTCTCTTTGGCATTTATGGGTTGAGAATTTTGGAGACTGGTGCATCTGCCAGCAATTCACTCGCCTGAGGTCTGCTCTGACTTGTCTATGTAGGTGTGGCCCATGCAGGACTTTGCTTCACTCCCAGCCCAGTGTGATAGACCCTTCCTGTTGGCCTGCCAGGCTGCCTTCAGAGGTAGATTTGTTTTACTCTGTAGTTTTTTGGGTTCTGTAGCTCTAAAATTTGTTTAAAGTTTTTTTTTTTTTTTCAGAGATGTTGGAGGTAATCGAGAGATGAGCCCAAGTAAGTTCCTGCTTTTACTTTGCCATATTGTCTCTGTCCCTGAGTACCTCATTTAATTCCAATTTAAAACCTGATATACTACTAATAATATCATAATATATAATATAAATATCAATAATAATAATATAATAATATTATCAATCTGGGTCAAGACTAAATTTTACAATACCGAATGCCTTACAACAATTATGATTTTAGGCATAATATTTTTTTCTCTTCAATGCAATTATAATTTTTATTGTATGAAATATAATAAGAAAGAAATGTAATTGTATATTTCAATAAATTAGTAAATTTGTTTTTTTTACATTTCCTATATCTTTTTAAAAAATTTTATTTTGATTTCACAAAAGAAAACAAGCATTTTCATAACATAGTCTAATAAATAAGATGATTAAACATGAAACTACAGATCTCCCATGTGCAACTTGCTATTCCCTCCAAACATACATTATCATGTACATTTATTTTTTTTCCTTTTTTTTCTTCCCCCATCCTTGCCCTAGAGATGGCTACCATTAGCCAAAAATGTGTGTGTATGTGTGTGTGTGTGTGTGTGTAAAATTATTCTATGCATACTTCTATTTGTCAGTTCTTTTTCTAGATAGACTGAGTCTTCAAATGTTTTTTATTATTTTTTATTTTTTGTTTGGTTTGGTTTTTGTCTTTTTAGAGGGGGGAAGGTGGTGCAATTGGGGCTAAGTGACTTGCTCAAGGTCACATGGCCAGTAAGTGTTAAGAGTCTGAGGCTGGATTTGAACTCAGGTCCTCCTGACTCCAGGGCCAGTGGAGTCTCTATTCACTATGCCACCTAGCTGCCCCTATCTTTTATTTTTAATATATGTATTTATAATAGTCATAATGGCTTATTAACTCAGTGTCACTCCTAAAATAATTTTGCTGTTACTATATACAATGTTCTCTTGGTTCTGCTTCCTTCATGCTTTATCATTTGATAGGTATAGACTTTTAACTAACCACTTCTCAGTACTCCAGAAGAAATCCCTGAACACTGAGCATTTTGAGGTTCACATAACAAACAGATTGACCAAAAGGCTTGAGAAAGATGGTAGTTGTGGGAGACAGTTTGGTCTAGGGGAGAAGATTGTGGAGAAGGAAGGACATAAGATTTTGATGATTCTTACAACCAAAGTATTTTACTACTTTGTAGGAGAGGAAATAAAGAACCAGTTGAAGAACTGAATAAAATAGACTCATAGAAAAAGCATCTCAGTGTCACATTCAGCAGGGCTTGAATACTCTCCTCACCCCTTCATATTCAGTCCCAGGAAATCAGAAAAGTTAGCTCTGAGAGAACAGATTGGAGCTCAGATGAAGAGACTATTAGGTCCAATCAGAGTGATCACTCAGATTCTCCTCATGGTACTATCCAAACCTCTCACCTTTATCCCTTGAGTGCCAAGGATTTAATCAAACTGCAATGAGAGAAGAATGAACATGTAATAATAGCTGAGGAAGAACTAAGTAATGCTAGGCCTATTGAAGAGATAGGATTGATGGGATAAAGCCTATTTACATAAGGATGCCTTGGGGAGGGGGGGAGTGATAGACAATTAAAGAGTAAAATTGAAAGAGAAAGAAGAAAATTGAACAAAGGTGTCATAACGCTGAATAAGCACTTCACAACAAGAAAAATAAGACAAATTTTCAGAAAAAATTGGAGATATGAAAACAAAATCTTCCAGAATCTCTGAAATGAAAATAGATGAAACATTTCCAGGATGATTTTAAAGAAATCAGAAAGAATTAAATTAAATACAAAGAATTTAAGATAGAAATTAGTGCTATTGCATAAAAAGAAAATCAGAAATCTAGAAGATAGTATGGAGTTTAGAATTTTGAAAAAGATGTTTCCCAAAG
>CM053589.1:65597747-65617904 GCA_028646515.1 Pseudochirops corinnae | reverse complement strand
TCTTGTATACCATCAAAAAGAACCTCTTTACATCTCTTACAGGTAAAAGGTAGAAGAGTCAGTGCAAGACTTTCTTTTTAAATTACAAACATAAGCCTGCTGTCAATTACATTTACATGAAACTTTCACATTAACATTAAATTTACCTTTTTGAAATGTGTGCATGAAACATAGGTGTTTTGTTTGTTTACTATATAAGTAGTACTACCCAGTTTAGTTTAATTATAAGCACTGCTTTGGATAAAGATCATATGCCGCTTATTACTGGATAAAATTACTTTTAGAAAGTCTTGATTGCTAATTTGGGCTAATTGTCTTAAGAGCTATAGGTTTACAGTTTATGTTGTCAAGGTGGGCATTATTTAGTTGTTAAGAAGGCAGATGGCTTTAATGGGTTGCTAAAGAATTAAGCCAATGTGCAAGAAATTAGATATATATTCTGTTTAATTGCTGAATTAAGGACATTTTCGGCAATATATTTGGATACCCTTATGGTTTTATTATATCCTCATCTTCCAGTTCTTAAATCACTTTGCAATATGTAGTTGTTTTTATTGTCACCATCATTGTCACTGTTTTGGCATATTATGGTGAGGGGGCACCTGAAGTTATATAGAGAACTCCAGCCATTGGCATGTCATTGCTCTACAACTTGTAGTCTTAAGGAGTCACACCTAGATGAAATGGTTAACATGTGTCAATGATAATATCTTATTAATAGTCTTCCTGACTCCATCCACCATATCATACTGCCTTTGTGTGATTTTTTTCTTTCTTATATCACAATTCTTCTATAGGATGCTAAAGGCTATTTTCATAACCCACCTAAATAGTGAAGTGGGTAAATAGAATGTATGATCTATTCCTTGCCTGACCCCAAAAAATCTAAGGTCCCTGTACGTAGAGAAAGCTTTCCTCCTAAATTGTAGCTTTCTCCTCCCTCCATAATTATTCATTCAGGGTAAAGATGAAACTTCATTAGAGAACTAGACTCAACTTCCAGTAATTCCAATATACTGTATTCCATTTACAAGGGTATAGCTAATAGTAGCTTGTATTCTGTAGGAAGAGACAGGTATATGTAATTTTTTAATGGTGAGCATAGTGTATAGTTCTGCAATCCTCATAACTGGCTTATTAAGAATAGTAATAACTAGACCCAACAACAACAAAACATAAGTAAAAATGATACACATTTTATTCTCCAACTTGACCCTGAAGAAAGGAGGACAAAATATGTCTCTCTTCTTACTTTGTGAAACTGGAAAACTACGGATGTGTAACATTATAAATAGGGTGGCCCAAAAGGCTTAGTGTAGTTTTAAGGTTTAACAGCTTAAATACAATTTATTCCAGACTTTTTGATTTATTATTTCAGAATTTTCATCAATTAGTGATTTATCTAATGCAGTCCTCAAGAGTTGGTAAATATTTGTATCTATTTAGTACCAGGCATTGTGCTAAGCACTGATGACACAAATATGAAAAAGGAAAGGAAGCTGAAACATGACAGAAGATAGTCCCACAGGAAAGTACCTACCTAGGAGGCATGTTGAAAAGTTAGGGAAATCCCAGGGTAGTGCACTAAGGAAAGAAATGGGAAATTATGAGCTAACCCAGTTCCTTAAATGGAAGTTTCAAGTTTGTGGACTAATTCTCCAGTCATAGGGTCAAAAGATAGTGATAAGGTAAAGTATCAAAGCTGATAAGAGCTTACAAGATGATAAGGTTATCTGGATGATGAGCTTCTGGGAACATATGGAAAACTCAGAAATCCCAGAGAGAGTAGTGCACCCAGGTGAATTCTCCTTTCAATGTTTCATTTTTAAAAATGCATTAATAATCTTTTAAAATATGTTAACTTTTTTTAAACTTTGAATCTGAACTAAAACTTTTGAGATACCCTGTATGTCAGACTCTTTCAAGGAATAACTCTCTGGGTAAAGCAGAAAAGAAGGCTATCTTTGGAAATGAAGGTGATATTAAAAAAGGAAACAAAAAGATAAAGGAAGTAGGATCCTCTTCAATGACCTCACAGATTCATTGATGCATTAAAATAACAGATGATATAGCACATAGTTTTGTAATATTTTGCTGTTTGTTTCAGGTTGTCAAATCAGAATGTAAAAGAAATTTTAAAAGTGATGAAGAAAAGATACATAAAATTTAAAATATTCCCAGAGAGGTAGAAACATTGGAAAGCATTCCTAACTACTGCATCTCTAGACATATATGTTGCTTATAAAGGGACCCTGGAACATTGTGGGAAAATTGTGCTCAAAATTTTATCTCACTAACCATAAGAAACTGAGAAATATTCCTTTTCTGAACAGTCAGGCAGTAGAGGATATTGCCTCAAGTGCTTTCCTTTTAAAGACAGGGCAATGGAATTTGATGACCTAACAGGTTGTTCCAACTCTAATGCCTCTGATCTTATGCCCTGTTAACAACTCATTCTGTGTTCTATAATCTTTGTCCCTGCATGACCAACTTGGGCAAAAGTGAGCACAGTTTTGGAGGGCATGTATTCTCCCCAGGTGAACAACATTTCACACAGGATCTTTCTACTAGTCATAGTAGTGATTTGTCTGGCTTTTACATGAACTCTGCAGGGCTTAGCAGCATTCTCCACATTCAAAGGCACATGGGTCATTCCTCCTGGAGAGGCACTCTCAAGCTGTGGGATTGGCCTCCTTGTATGACTGCCAACTTCTCCTAGTCAAGCCTGGGGAGAATCAAAACAACAAGGAGAGATATTTTTTTCTTTCTTGCTGGATTTGTTTTCACTTAGGACTCTGCTAAGGCAGATCCATATAATATTGCCTGCTGATTTGTGGTAGAAATGGTGTAGAGGGGAGATGGATGGATACTGTAAGCTTAAATAAAGCAGAGTACAACTGAAACAATGTGAAAGTTTCTGAACCAAGTCCTGTCACTTCTAACACAGTCTCAAGAGGCTATTTTCATAATTTCTATTATAGTCTGAGGCCTTTCCCCCAAGAATTGAATGGCTATGAAGTCAAGCCTCATTCAACAGTAAAATCTGATCATTGTCTCTTTATGTGCTAGCTGTGATTCTCAAGAGAGAAAATAACTGATATAGGAAGTTATTTAGGAAGTTATTGATGACAATGTGGTATGGGAATAGCAGCAGAGCATAGTACAAAGAGAATGGGAGGGAATATCATAAGACCTGGACATTGTGTGAGCTTTGATATGGCATTTAACCTCTCTGACCGGCTTCTCTACAAAATGAGACAGTTAAACAAGATGATTCCCAAGATATTTCCTCTCATATACTGAAAGGGAGCTGTGATCTCAAGGAAAAAGGAGACAAAACAAAATTAAACAGATCTACCCAATAATACAGATCAGAACCCATAACTGACTGACCATCCTCCCATTTATGTGTATGTCTCCTCTTTAAATTCACCATGGAAAGAGTGGGGGATACTGAATCTGTTGACACCTTTCTTATTTTCTTTTGATGTCCTGAAGATACTGGTGTGACAAGGTATTTAATGGTTCTGTCACACTTTCTCCATGTAAATAAATAACGTATTTTTGTTCAATTATGAATTTGCTTGATGAGATTCTTAACTCATTTGCATTTTCCTATTTGTAATGTATTGCCTCCTATTCGTACTCTTCATTTCCCTTTAATTATATGCATGTTTTTTTTTTTTCTAAATTCAAAAGAGACTGGTGTTTCATGACTCAAAGCAATACAAAAGTTCTGGTGCAATAATGGTTTTGAAGATGAGTTTTTGTTTCAGGGAGAAATTTAGATTTACTTTCCTTCAAATTTTCTCCTGCCTGATCTCTGTCTTTCTCTTTGTCTCTCTCCCTCTCTCTCATACACATACAGACACAGACACACAGACACACACACATACATACAGACATTTCTGATATATATGTACATATATACACTTATATGTACATATAAATGCATGTAATTAGTTTACAATATACAAATATACATTGTGTACATAAATATGTTTATACATGTGTATGCACAATTAGTGTGTGCATATGTATGTCTTTTGTATATTATATGCATGCATATAATATACATTCATACAGTGTACATATCTGTATGTACTAATGTATGCATTATGTGTTTATACACACATAGTATAGGTTTTTCTAATGCCAAGCAAAGCAGTATTTTGCCTTTGTTTCAGCTCTTCAAGTGCCTTTGAGTCTTACCTTTTATTGTATTAAATATCTCTGTTGGAAACAATATACATTTTGTTGCCCTTAATAAGCCTAAGGTAATTTGAAGACCTTCCCTGCCCTTAATAGGCCTAATGTAATCGCATGGAGCCAAGGGTGTGAGGAGCTTGCCAAAAGAGCTGGAATAGGAAAGATGTAATGGGAAGGGTGGTACAGGAAGAAGCAGAGCAAAGCAAAGCTTGAGCATAGCTGGGAGCCAGCAGAGTTACAAGAGAGAATGTTTGTGATGTTGGCATTCTGTTGCTCTGTCTGTCATTCTGTCTGTTGAAAGAGAACTTTACCGCTGTTACAGAAGTCCTGAAAGAGGACTTTACTGCTGTTACAGAAGTTCTGAAAGAAGATTTTACTGTTGGTTTGTGTTTGATTTTTTCTGACAGAAGTCTTGTCTGTTGATTTCTGTTACTTTGTCAGACAGAAAGGATATTGAGAAGATAGTGCTGGTAATAATTATAAATATTGTTGTAGCTCTGTTAAGTTTAATTTGTGTAAATATTGTAGCTTTATTAAGCTTTGTCTTCTTAGAGACAGAAACTTTGAAGGACTTGGAGTGGAGTCATCCAAGTGTGAATCCAGGCAAGAGTTGGGAGAGGTTGGCACATGTAGGAGGAGCCAAGGGTTTTGGAAGGCAGCCTCAGTAAAGATGGAAGAAGACTTTACTTGGGTACTCTGTATTGACTGATGAGATTATGAGTTACTGAATGGTATGGTTTTTTTAAAGACTGTATGACCACTTTAGTAATAAGTTGTTATGTTATTTTTGTTTGGAATGTTGTGCTTTAGCTTCTTGAATGATTTAGTTTATTGCTGAATAAATAAAGAGTTCACTATACTATGCTATTAGACTCTTAAAGTTATTCACTTCAGCAATCATCAGGAGAGCTGCTTGTGATTGGCTTTCCATTTAATACATCAAATTATATATCATCATACTCTGTTCAATAGATGCATTCTTCATATACTTGGTATTCCTGCATATACTCTTGAGTACTCATTTTCCAGGAGACCCTAAAATGATCCAAGATTTGATGTATCTGGCACAATGTTTTTTGCAGACAGGAGTTTGTAGAAGATCTTGTCATCCACAGGGAATGGCAATATAGTAGATAGGGCATTGCACATGGAGTCAGTGATATCTGGGTTCAAATAATCCTTCACATACATAATAGAAGTATGGCTTTAGGGAATTCTTAACTTCAATGTGCTTCAATTTCTTTAAATCAAAATTATGTGGCTATAATAGATAACCTCTAAGGTCCCTTCCATCTTTAAATCTATGATCCTAAGATCTTTAATTTTCTCTTCAACTTGGACTCTTATCTGGATCTGCTACCCATGGCAAGCATGCATCTATTTTATGCCAAGCTTGATATTTATAATCAGAGGTTCATCAAATAAGGTCTCTTGTTATGAATAATAACTCTTGCATTTCCATGTGTTGCTGAGAGACACCTTGTTGGAAGAGAGTCTTGAGGACTGAATTTTCCTGTAGTGAATAAAAGGTTTTTTTTCTTTTTTAAAAAAGCATTGAAATGTGTGAACAGTGAGATTCTGTATTCTATACATTTTCCACCAAATTTTGGGTGGTATAGAATTATGCTATAGATCGTTGCATGTGAAAGTCTACCTGGTCCAAAGGATTCCCCTCAAAAAGTGTGTCTTCAATTAATGTGAAAAATATCATTAACATATTTATAAGAAAGTAGGCAAATGTCATTTGTTGTTGCTGTTGTCGAGTCCTAAAATAAATCAAAGTCATGAGTTGAGGAATAAAATATCTTTAATTGAGATAACAGAGTAGCAAACCTGCCACCCTTGGGGATGTCAAAGGTATTTCCCAATCAAAGACACCCATGACAAAGGTATTATCACTTTAAGAGGAGAGGGGGATGAGGTAGGGGAAAAAGGTAATGTCAAGTAGCAAGGTCTGGTTATGAGGTATATGAGATCCCACCCACCCGAAACAATTGAGCAAGTATTTGAGCAAGCAACCATTTTGTTCTGGTTGTTTTACCCTTCATGCCATAAATCCCAGTAGAAGGGCAAGGACATCAGAGGCCAGATTCCAGTTGGAGTCTGGTTTCCCCAAAAGGCAAAGTCTAAGGATGGAACTTCAACCTAATCAACACTATTTTGCTGGGGATGTTATTGACGTTCTGACAATTGTCAGGATAATTGAGGGAATGACAGATCACATTATATTTGGCATTAACAATTTCTGTCCTTATATTAACATTTTTCAGTCAATGTTATTTTGCTGGACTATTATTATTGTTATTATTATTATTATTATCATTGCAGACATATCTCAGAGACATTGCCAGTTAAGTTCCAGACCAATACAATAAAATAAATATCACAAAAAAGAGAGTCACACAAGTGTTTTGCTTGACCAATGCATATAAAATTAATGTTTACAATATAATTTAATCTATTCAGTGTGCAATAATATTGTGTCTAAAGAAAATACAATGCACACACCTTAATTAAAAATCCTTTATTGTTAAAAAATGCTAATCATCATTTAAGCCTTCAGTGAGTCATAATCTTTTTTTACTGGTGGAGGATCTTGCCTCAATGATTATGACTGTTGATTGATTGGGATGGTTGTTGTGAAGACTAGGGTGGCTGTGGCAATTTCTTAAAATAAGACAAGAATGAATTTTGCTACATTGACTCTTACTTTAACTTCAACACTTACAGTCTTGTAGGGTTATTGTGGGGTTATTAATTGGGGGTAATTTCAATATTTTTTGTCTCTCAGGGAATAGCCCAAAGAAAGGGAGAAAAATAGGGAATGGTTGTTTAGTGGAGCAGTTGGAACACAAGATTTATTGATTAATTTTATATAGATGCAGTTTGTGGTGCACTAAAACAATTATAATAGTAACATCAAAGAAGATGTATTACAGATAACCATAACAGAGCTCATAGTGATGAAAAAGCTTGAAATATTGTGAGAATTACCAAAATGTGATACAAGTACACAATGTGAGAATATACTGTTGGAAATACACTTGTTTTAGCACAGGGTTGACACAAACCTTCAATTTCTAAAAACATAATTATCTGCTAAATATAAAATGAAGTGCAATAAAAGATGTATGACTACATCATCATCTTCTTCATCATCATCATCATCATCATCAATATCGCCACCACCACCACCACCACCAAAATTCTTGCCTCAGAACTTTAATAATAAGCTTTGACATTTTTTCAATGTTTTGGATACTATCTCTTCCTTTAGATACTTTTTAAATGAATCCTTCAGTGACTTCACCATTGTGCTTCCCCATTCCTTCTCTAGTCCATATTTCCTCTATAAATATTTGATCCAATCCAGATGCCTTTTCTTTTCTTTTTCTTTAGTGTCATTTCTCTCTCCTCTATAAGACTGTCATATTAGAATCTAAGGTTAGTCACTCTACTGTCCTTGACTGTGAAGATATTGTAACAAAAATCCCAATGGTTCTTTTCCATTTATCTTGTTTGTTTTCCCTCTTTCCTTTTTTATAGTTAAATGCCCTGAGTGACATTACTCAGTCATATTATTATCACATTTCTTTAAAATAATTTTACCTTCCATAGCTTCTATTTTCCTTCTCCATAAGATTTCACAAATTAATTTTATGAGAAATGAAAAAAATAATCAATTTAATTTTGTTTTATTATCAGCAATTGTTATATTAATGCTTTCTGACTCCTTCAATGAAGAAAAAAATGATGAATAGATGTGAGGCTTCTGTATAATCTATAATTCCTTTATGCCTTATTGGTGATCTATATTTTCCAAAATTTTTACACTATCCTTGAGTATTCTCATCTTTGAGATGAAGTTATGATGATCAAAGGAGATATAAATTTATCATAAAGGACATTTTAAAGTCTCACATGAAATTCATCTACCTCTTCAAACGCTATACCTGATATTGGTGCATAAACTTAAATTAATATCATGGTGATGTGTTTGCAAATACATTATAGTTCTGAATATTACAATAAAATGTTACTGAATTTCCCATGAAATGATGTTTTTTGTTACTTTTCATTGAATGATAAAACTAGTTTTGCCAACTCCATTGTTGGCCGATTTAGGGAGAATTTGTGAGTCACCCTTCTAAGTCAAGTTAAGTAAAAAAGCCAATTATATTTTAAATGTAACTACTTTACCATGCTTTTAAATCCAAATAATTTTGGCCTCCATTGAATGGCCATCCCAGGTTTCTGTAGTTCATTGTTTTGAATGAATGTAAATAGTAATTATTTTCTGTTCTGGCCAGAAATTCTAAGGGTCTTTCTCCTCCCAAATGGGAATCTTTGGGATGGTAAATTGGACCATCTTTTTTTTTTTTTTTAAAGTTTTCACTGACCTTAGTCATTGAATAGGTGTGGCTTCAGACAAACTGAAACCTGGGAAAGACCATAATTTAGAAAGGTCGAGACCATCCACTGTATCTTTGGCCATCACCAAAGTGTTGATATCTGTCTTGCCATTGCACTTCGATAACTCTGGAAGAGAGAAATAGGCTGATGACTTTGCAGGTAGGTAGCTCTGTCTCAATTAATCCAATTCACTTCTCAACTCAAAATATCACCCTCCCGATGTTATTGGTCCTCTCTCAGAAAGGATAAACAATAACAAATAAAAAAGCATTAATTAGGCATCAATTATATGTAAATTGTTGTAGTAGAATCTGAAGATACAAAGAAAGTGGAAAATGTCTTTACCATCAAACAACAAACAATTTACAGCTACTATCTATGTTCTGTCTTTGTAAGACTGTCAAGAAAGATGTCTTATATTTCTCTAGTACTATATCCACTCATTGGTCATTAATGGAAGTTCTCCTATTTGGAGTACTATGGCGTAAGTTAAAATTCCTAGTTTATCATGAGAATTCTTTCTACTCCCTCTTTATCAGATACTTTGCACCATCATTACAAAATAGAAAGGGAATAGATAGAATTGAACATCATTTTTGGTTGACTTGTTTCATAGGTGGTTTTGGTCAGAAAAGTTACCACCAAATAGTCAACTAACTGTTGATGAGTAATTTGTCAGTACATAATTTGTTAATAAATAGAGTGGATAAGGAAAGAAGGAATAAAAAATAGTTGGTTTGAGTTTGTTATATTGTTAATTTATGAGAATATTTCATAGTCAGTCAGCTTCAATCCTCTGATCTTTATCTGATACTGGTGTCCTTACATCAGAAAACCACTGAACTCTAAGCTAAATATTTGTTAACATTTTAATATGTAGACTATGGACCCTGCCTCCTGAGGTTTTCATGTTTCTTCCCTCTCTACACTGCAAATTTATATTCCTCCAATCTCAACCCACATGAACACACATACATAGAAATCTTTCTCATCTAACTATCCTAGCACATATGTAGTCTTCTATTCCAGCTCATTAGTGTTATCTTATGTTATAGAAAAATGTCACTAACCCTTTCATTTTGCAAATGAATATATATGCATATATATACAATTGCTAGTTAAAAATGTACCTCATTGATCTAATGTCTTATTATGTTGCAAATCCATCAAATAAAATGTGCTTCCCTCACCCCCCTCTAAGAGGTTAGCATTCTGATTGCTCAAGTACAGCAAATATCCAATCCAAACAGTCAACTCTCATCACACTCTGCTCTTTTATTTTGACATATGGGGTTTACTTTCATTTATAAAAATGTCTTCCTGTAAGCCAGTAAATGTGTTACAGTATATTGTGTGAAAGTATCAGTGCGTGAGTAATCTGAGCCAATGCAATCCACAGAGGATAACAGGGTGCACGATATTTTCTGTGAGAATAATCTTCTTTGCTTACATGTGAATGATAATATCATATAATTAATATGGTGGGTGTAGAAGAAAAATGATTTTGTTTTTTCCTTTTATTTTCACCAAAGTGGAGCAGGGCAGAAGAAGTACAGGTATAAGCACATTTTGCTAGATTTTCTTTCTTTTTCTTTTTGGACTTGGTTGAATTGAATTTATTTCAATGCAAGTTATATCCTCTGTCCTTGGCATATCAAAAAGGGAAGGATTCCAAAGGATTAGTTAAAATATTTCCCCCACTTTATCTGTCAGAATAGTACTCAAATTTACCTAAGCTTGTGCAAGACTATTTGTAAATATGTCATGTGGCATAGATCTGATAATTCTGTACAAAATCTGCACCTATCCTTCACACTACTTTGAGCTTGTTTGTCCATAGTTTAATGGTCTCTCATTGTATACCTACTGATTTTTGCATATTTTTTAGGGAGAGGTTAAAGATGAATTATGATTAGAGAGTGAGTTCAACACACAGGTGTAAGTGGTAAAATTACACTTAGCTGGAGATATTGGGGCCATGAGCAGTTTTTTTTTTAATATGTAGACAATAACAGGAAATTTCAGGTTAACAAACTTAGTAGCAGGATGTGAAGATAATTCACTTCATTCTACTAGTTCATATAAACATTCCATTCAATCCTACACATATTTTATTCAAGGCATAGTTCTATAATAAAATGAATAAGATTAACAACTGCCTCCCAGGAACTTATCTCCTTAAGGAGAGAGCATATATTCAAATATTTAAATTTATATATGATTTTATCAGTCTGGGTATTGCCTCCAATGATCCAGATGACAACAACTCATGTCTGCCCATGTTTCTTATCTTCAAATTTTATACCAGGACTCTATTTAGGACTCTCAGAATCATTCTCACTTTCTTCTCATACCACAACAATGGAAGGACAACAATGGAAGACAGAATTTTCACCAATCTTCCTTGCTCTGGTCATATACTTTTGTTATGGTTTTTCTCCTTTAATCAAATTTTTATCTGCAGTCTCTTATTTGTTTTTTTGTTCTAAATTTCAATGCATTTCTATTGTTTTGTTTTGTTTTGGCAGCAGGAAAATGTGTATAAATCTGACATTAGACTCTTACTGACTGTGTGACATTGAACACAGCACTTAACCTGCCTGCCTGAGTTTCTTCAACAGTAAAATGAAGATAATAGCACTTCTGCCTCACAAGATTTCTGTTTCTTTCCTTCCTTCCTTCCTTCCTTCCTCCTTCCTTCCTTCCTCCTTCCTTCCTTCATTCCTTCCTTCCTCATTTTCTTCCTTCTTTCCTCGCCTCCATTCCAAAACTCAATTGTTTACTTTTAAAGCCCTTTACAATCCATCTTCCACTTACTTTGCCAGGCTCATTTTATATTTTACTTCTTCCTTCATTTTATAGTCTAGTCAAAATGGGCTTCTTACTTTTTGTTACACAGGAAACTTCAACTTTCATTTCTTTCTCTTCGATTTATTTATCTCCAGTACCTGAATGCACTCTTTTTTCTGCTTCTTAGAATCCCATATTTCTTTAGTACTCTATTAAGCACTACTTTAGATATAAAGCCCTTTCTTTCTCTGGTTTGTAGTGTCCTTCCTCCCAAATGTACATATAAACACAAAAGTTTGTTTCTCTGTCTATATATACACACAAATACATACACACATGAGTGTATATATAGTATATGCATTATCCATACAAAATTCATGTATATATGCATGTGAACATCTGCATATAAACACACACACATACACATGCACATATGTATATGAGAATGTGCATTTTATGCATACATAAATTAATGTATATATGCCCATATGTACACATGTATGCATATACCCATGCACACATATACATGAAGGTATACCCACACATTAATTTTGTACATATAATGCATATACATATAAAATATGAAACAGAAATTGTCAGAATCCATCAATCACCATTTGAAAGAGAACCCAAAATATAAACTCCCAGGGATCTCACAGTCAAATTTCAGAGTCCATAGAATGAAGAGAAAATACTTTAAATAACCAAAAAGGAACAATTTTAATAGTATGGAGCTACTGTCAAAATCACATAAGATTTGGTGTACTCCATGTCAAAGGAATGGAGGACTTGGAATATCATATTCCTGAAGGCAAAAGAGTTAGGATTAAAACCAAAAATAATTTACCCAGAAAAATTAAGCATAATCCTTCAGGGGAAAAAAATCAATATTTAATTAAATAGAATTTTCAGAAATGAAGAGAAAATTTAACTTGCAAATTCAAGGCTCAAGAAAAGCATAGAAAAGTAATTGGGAAAGAGATGCCATAACAGACACAATAAAGTTAAACTTTATATTCCTTTATGAGATGATGATACGTGTAAGTCCTAAGAACTTTGTCATTGTTGGGGCAATAAAAAAAGAGTTTACATAGACAGAGGGCATGAGTGTGAGTTTATTATTGGAATGATCTCTAAAAATAATGAAGGAGTGAGAAAGGGGGATGTCATGGCAGAAAGGGAAAGGAGAGTTGGAATGGGGGAAATTTTCTCACATAAAAGAAGCTTGCAAGGTAGAAGTTTTTAAGTGGAGGGGAAAATAATGGAGTTCTTGGGCAATGCTTGAATCTCACTTTCATCAGAATTGTTTTAAAAGAAATAAAAATACATAGACAATACAAATGCAAACATAGACACGGACACACAAAAATACACACTCAGTTGTGTTTAATGCAGCTTACCCAATAGGAAATATGAACAGAAGAGAATAAGTAAAAAAGAGTTGGGGATAAAAAGGAGGGATAATCAAAGGAGGCAATAGTTAGGAGAAAAATAGAACTTGGCATAGGGATAGAAAAAGAGGGGGAGAGAAATAGAAGCAAATAAGATGTAGGGAAATACATAGTAATCAAAATTGTAAATGTGAATGCAATGAGCTCACCTACAAAACAGAAGCATACAGAGGAATGGATTAGAAACCAGAATCCAATAATATGTTGTTTATAAGAGACATAGTTAAAATAGAAAGACATACAGAATTTAAATAAAAAGTTGGAATTGAATATAATATGCTTCAGTAGAAGTGTGAAAAGGCAATGCTCTCAGACAATGTTAAAACAAAGATAGACTTAAATAAACATGATAATCAAGGAAACTACATTATTCTAAAGTGTACCATAGATAATGAAGTAATATCAAACATTTTTATAGCAAGTATCTCTGATGAAGGCTTCATTACTTAAATATACTGAAGAGAGAACTGAGTCAAATTTATGAAGATAATAACCATTATCCAATGAATAAATGGTTAAAGGATATTAAAGGGAGTTTTCAGAAGAGATCAAAGCTATTTATAATCTTATGAGAAAATGCCCTAAATGACAATTGATTAGACAAAAGCAAATTAAAACAACTCTGAGGTTCCATCTCACACCTATGAGAAACAACAAATGTTAGAGGAGATGAAGGAAAAACAGATATTCTAATGATCTACTGGTAGGATACTAAACTGGTCTAAACATTTTGAAGAATAGTTTGGTACTATGGCCAAAGGTCTATAAAACTATACATACCCTTTGACTCCAAAATGCCCCTCCTAGATTGTATCCCAAAGAGTTCAGTGAAAAAGGAACTTGAGTGAGTTCCCCTTCCAACTACCTCCAATTTGTGTAAAAAAATGACTCTACACAAGTTTTAGAGTTACAGAATCCACAAAGTGACAGACAGAAAAAAAAATATTCCACTTAAGGCAGCCTGGTAGGGCGACAGGAAGGATCTATCACACCAAGTTGGGAACAGAGAGCAGTCCCTCATGAGCCATGTCAGTCCAGATCCATGGCACAGACTGCTAGGAGAAGACTTTGGGGGACTGATTCACTGGCAGCTGTGGTGATTTCCAGACTTCTTAACCCATAAACACCAAAGAGAAAGTAAAACGTCAGTGAGGAACTCTTGGAAGTGCGTGAGAGAAGAGCTGTGTCTGACCCCTGCCTGGAGGGCAGCAAAGGTGACTGCAACTGCAGCTGCTGCAGTGTGGCTACTTCCCAAGTTCCAGGCCTACAGACTTTAGGGGTACCAAATGACTGTTCAGAGGGTAATTACTCTTGCTTTGACCTGGTTGGATCTGGGTCCCAATCTTGGGTGACAGTGCTGGGGTGAAGAAGACAAATGTTTCAGAGCCTGTACTGGTTGTAGAGAGGGTGTCCTCCCACAGGTCTGAAACAGTGTAACCACAATTCAATATTCACAACACCCATGGTGGTTATGAATATGCTGGTATAGTTGTGAATCACCAAATGTAACAAGCTCTCCACATGGAGAACAGAATCAAGCCTTTATTCAAATACCAAAAACTGAGACCCAGAATAAGAAAGTCAAAGTCATTACAGTAACCAAAGGTTGGTACATAAGGTAAATGGTGTGAACACCCACATTCCCAAGCCTTCACAACAGAATAGGTTCCCTTGAACAGGAATCATCTCTTACAGTAGCTCCTAAGCCTGGTTCTCAAAAGCTCTCAGCAGAAGTTCCCAGAAGAAAAGTCTAAGAAGAAATTCACAGAAGAAAAGTCTCAGAAGAAGCTCCATTCCCAAAATCAAAATCACTTTCTCCAGCTTTGGGCTATCCTCCTCAGCCTCCACACATCTTGCTCCAAGAAGTTCCATCTTAGTTCTCAGCTCTGTTCTCAGGTCTTCTCAATTCTCAGTTCTTCTCAATCTCTCAATTCTCAATCCTCAGTACAACAGTAGCAGCCCCGCCTCCAGATTCTTTCTGGGAGAAATTCTGGCCTCTCTCAGCTTGGGCTTTTCCTTATATAAGATATTAACTCCTCCCTGTATTGCCCCTTCCTGTTACCATAGGAAGTTCCTCCCACTGTACAATTCACAAGTTCTGTATTGTAATACTTGATAAAATTACACTTGAAACAAGGTGCTATATGCTTGACAATACAAAGGGATCTTCAAATTATGTTACTATTTACATTCTACCCCTCCAGGTTCCTTGGCCTTACAATCTCAATCTAAATGGTCATGGATCCTAGAACAAATAGAGGCACTATACTTTGTAATCCTGCCAACTACAACATAAAGTAAAGCCAAGCATGAGCAGCTTTCCAAAGGACTACTGCTGTGAAAAGCTTTTCAAAGTTCTGATTACACAGTATAGTGAACTTTTTATTTATTCAATGGCAAATTAAAGCAAAACATTCATAGAAAATCAAGTACAGCATTCAGAATGCTACATCTTGTCACTAAAATGGCCACGTAGTTTTCAACAAAGTTGTCACATAGTTTTAAGCAAATTACATTTATTTAGTCAAACACAAAGTCCTTAATTCAATCAGAAAGTCCAAAAGTCAAAGTCCTCCACCCATGGGGTGCAATTAAGTTATAATATTTTCAGTCACTACTCAGTACCCTCTAAAGGGGTAGTGGAAAGTAGAAAGGCCATTCACCCTTAGGTCACAGGCAATTTACAATTTCATCAGTCAGCATTAAATGCCCAAGGAGAGGTCTTTTCATGTTCACTCTAGGCAGGCTCTCATCTTTCATGGTTCCTCTTCTATGGTCCCAGCTACTGCTCAAATCTAACCAACCGCCACCTGAATTCAGAGGCAGACAGCTCCCAGTTCCTTGTGCAGCTCTCCATGCAGTTCCTGTTCCATATTAAAGCTTACAGTGTCTAGTCCACTTCAAGTCCTTATTCAAATACCAGGAAACCAAATCCCAGAACCAGAAAGTCAAAGTCATTACAATAACCACAAAGTTGGTACACATGGTTAATGCAGTGAACACCCACATTCCCAAGCCTTCACAACAGAACAGGTTCCTTCAAGCAGGGATCCTCCTCTGTCAGTCACTGCAGATCCTTAGCAGAAGTTCCGGCTGGTTCTCAGAAGAAGCTCCACCACTACAAGTTCTGTTCTCAAAATCAAAATCACTTTCTCCACCTTGGGTTTCTCCTCCTCAGCCTCCACACAGCTTGCTCCAAGAAGTTCTCAGCAGAAAAAATCTTAGCAAAGTTCTACCACCACAAGTTCTATTGTTCAAACCTCTGTCCTCTCCCTATATATCATATTAGCTCCTCCCTGCCCCATCCCTTCCTGTTATGTCAGCAACAGGGGTTCACACCTTCTGTTTCTTAACAAAAGATTGACATAATTAACTTGAAATTAGGTGCTAAGAATCTGTTTACTTACTAAAACAAGGGCATGGAAGACTTTCAGATTCCATTAACAATTACATGCAGGTGCCTAGAAAAAGTTCTGACAAGAGCTGCTCAAAATCCCAGAAATTTGGGACAGAGCATGCTGCAATCTGAAAGCTGAATTCTACCATGGCAAAGAGCTCAGAAGTCAAGTAATTGACTGGCAAGATGAGCAAACAGAGGAAGCAAAATCAAACTATAGAATCATTTTGGGGGGACAAAGGCAATCAAAACAGAACCAGAAGAAGACAGAAAAGTAAAAATTACCACATCAAAAGACGCCAAGAAAAATATGAATTGATCACAGACCATGGAGGAGCTCCAAAAGGATTTTGAAAATCAAGTAACAGAAGAGGAGGAACAATTGGGAAGAGAAATGATAATGATGCAAGAAAATCATTAACAGCGAGTCAACAGCCTGCTAAAGGAGACTAAAAAAATTGCTGAAGAAAATAACACCTTAAAAAAATAGACTAAATCAAATGGCAAAAGAGACCCAAAAGCGAATAGGTAGAAGAATATCTTAAAAAGCCAAATTTGCAAGATGGAAAAGGAACTTCAAAAACTCACTGAATAAAATGATTCCTGCAAAATTAGATTGCAGCAAATGGAAGCCAATGATTCTATGAGAGATCGAGATACTATAAAACAGATCCAAACAAATTAAAAAAATAGAAGGCAATGTGTAGGGGCAGCTTGGTGGTGCACTGAATAGGGCACTGGCGCTGGAGTCAGGAGGACCTGAGCTCAAATCTGGCCTTGGACACTTAACACTTACTAGCTGTGTGACCTTGAGCAAGTCACTTAACCCCAATTGTCCTGCCTTCCAAAAACAAAAACAAAAAAGCCCTGTGAAATATCTCATTGGAAAAACAACTAACCTGGAAAATAGATCCAGGAGACATAATTTAAAAATTAATGATCTACCTGAAAGCCATGATCAAAAAAAGAGCATAGACATAATCTTTCAAGAAATTCTCAAGGAAAATTTTCCTAATGCTCTAGAATCAGAGGACAAAATAGAAATAAAAAAAAAAAACGATTGCCTCCTGAAAAGCTTCCCCAAAAGAAAACTCCTGGGAATACTATAGCCCAATTCCAGAGTTCTCAGATCAAGGAGAAAATATTCCAAGCAGTCAGGAATAAACATTTTGAGTGTTGTGGAAACACAATCAGGATAACATAAGATGTAGCAGCTTCTACATTAAAGGATCAAAGGGCTTGGAATATGATATTCCAGAGGTCAAAGAAGCTAGGATTAAAACCAAGAATCACCTACCCAGTAAAACTGAGTAGAATATTTCAGGGTAAAACATGGCTATTCAATGAAATAGAGGACTTTCAAATACTCTTGATGAAAAGAACAGAACTCAACAGAAAATTTGACTTTCAAATACAAGAAGCAAGAGAAGCATGAAAAGTTAAACAGCAAAAAGAAATCATAAGGAACTTATTAAAGTGAACTCTTTATACTTCTTCAGGGAAAGATGATAATTGTAACTCATGAGACTTCTCAGTGTGAGGATAGTTGAAGGGAATATATATGTATTAGATGTATACATACATATATATGTATTTATAGATATGTGTGTCTGTATGTATACATAGACAGAAGGCACAGGATGAGTTGAACATAAAATATTATATCTAAAAAATAAAATTAAGAAGTGAGAGAGGAATGTATTGGAAGAAGGAGAAAGGAAGAGATGGAATAGGATAAATTATCTTACAATATAGGCAAGAAAAAGCTGTTACAATGGAGGGGAAGAGCAGGAAGGTGAAAAGAAATGAGTTAATCTTACTCACATTGGATTTTGCTTAAAGAGGAAATAACATACACACTCACTTGGATATCTTACCCTACAGGAAAGTAGGGTGAAAGGGAATAAGAGGGGGGCGGTGATAGAAGAGAGGGCAGATTGGTAGGTAGGGTAGTTAGAAGCAAACACTTTTGAAAGTGGACAGGGTTAAAGGAAAAAATAGAATAAATGGGGGGCAGGATAGGATGGAGGGAAATACACTTAGTCTTTCACAAAATAACCACTATAGAAATGTTTTACATAACTACCCATGTACAACCTATTTTGAATTTGTTTGTCTTCTCAGTGGTGGTGGGTTAGGAGGGAAGAAGGGAAAGAATTTGGAACTCGAAATTTAAAAAAAAAATGTTAAAAAATCAGTTTTTACATGCAACCAGGAAATAAGATAGACAGACTATGTGGTACAGAAATCCATCTTGCCCTCCAAGAAATTAAGGGGGTTGTGTGAGATGAGAGAGGACGCAAGAGAGAGCAGATTATAGAAAGGGTTATTCTTTATATTTACCATCTTGGGGTAGGGGTTAGGGGAGAGACAAGAAGAAAATTGGTAATCCAAAAGCTTGTGGAAATTAATGTTGAAAACTAAAAACTAAATAAAAAATAAAATTTATAAAAAAGAAAAGTTTTTGCACAAACAAAACCAATACAATCAAGATTAGAAGGAAAATAGAAAACTTCAGAAGAATTTTTAAAACCAATGTCTCTGATAAAGGCCTCATTTCTAAAATATATAGAGAGCTGAGTAAAATTTATCAGAGTAGAAGTCATTCCTCAATTGATAAACAGTCAAAGGATATTCAGAGGAAGAAATTAAAGCTATCTGTAGTCATACAAAAAAATGCACTAAATCACTATTGATTAGAGAAATGCAAATCAAAACAACTCTTAGGTACCACCTCACACCTATCAGATTGGTTAACATAACAATATAGAAAAATGATAAATGCTGGAGAAGATGTGGGAAAATTGCAACACTAATTCACTGTTGGTGAAGCTGTGAAATGATCCATCCATTCTGGAGAGCAATTTCGAACTATGTACAAAGGGCTATAAAAATGTGCAGACCTTGTGTCCCAGCAATATCACTTCTAGGGCTGTATCCCAAAGAGATCATGAACATGAGAAAAGGACCTGCATATACAAAATATTTATAGATATAGAGGTGATACCCATATGTTTGGGTTTGGCTAAACAAGTTGTGATACACAAATGTAAAGGAAAACTATTGTGCCATAAGAAAGCATGAGCAAGTGGACTTCAGAAAAACCTGGAAAGTCTTATATTAACTGATGCTGAGTGAAGTAAGCAGAACCAGGAGAACATTATACACAGTAACAGCCACATTGTTAGATGTTAGTTGATAGACTTAGTTATTCTCAGCAATGCAAGGACCTAACACAAGTGCAATATGCTCATTAAGGAAAATGCCATCCACGTCCAGAGAAAGAAATATGGAGTTTGAATACAGATCAAAGCATACTAATTGCTCTCTTTTTTTATTTTGTCTTGTTTTGCTTTGCTTTTTCATGCTTCCTCCCATTCATTCTAATTCTTCTATACAAAATGAATATTGTGAAAATAGGTTTAATAAGAATTTATGTAGAGTTTATGTCAGATTTACATGCCCTCTTGGGGAGTTGGGAAGAGAAGGAGGTGGAGAAAATTTAAAACATATGGAAGTGAATTTTGAAAACTAAAAATAAATAATTTATAAAAACAATAAATTAAAATGCTAAAAAAAAGTACCTCTGAAAAAGATTGTTTCCTACTTTCTTGAGAGTCTTATTGTTAAGTTATAGTCCTGAATTATGCCTAAATAATAAACAAATTAAAGAAATTTTAAAAAGAAGAAAATACATAATATTTAAATAATTTTATCTTAAGGAAAAAAAATGAACAAGTCATCAATGTTCTCCTTAAAGAAAAATCCCCAGAAACAGATGGATTTACAAGTGAATTCTACCAAAAATTAAAGAAAAATTAGTCCCATATAATATAGACCATTTGAAAAAATGGTTAAAGGAGCTGTGTCAAATTACTTGTATGATATAAATATGTT